>JAQQZY010000023.1:23287257-23318110 GCA_030068375.1 Ostorhinchus rueppellii
ATTCCATCTCTAATTTCCACAATACATTTGAAAGTCTGATATAAGGGGTTCTTGGATGCACAAATATTTTTGCTCAAGAGCAAGACATCCAACATCAATCACAACCAATTTGGTTCAGTTTATGCAGTGGTTAATCAGGGGAAATGTCTCTATTATTTCATACTGACATACAGTATATTGTACAGAAAAAAGATGTTACCATATTCTTTTTTCTTGCGTAATGCAGCCTTACTGTCATGTGCATATTGTGCATCGGCAGCTGCTGCTGTCATCTTATGGCCCCCGGGGGAAATTCTGAATGGTCTGGGGTTGACCAATTTACAGTAATTGTGGTAATCTGAATAAATCAATATGTGGAAAGCCAGGGAGGATCTGAGCAACCAATCAGCTGATGCACCAGTCTGTACACTTAAGCATTTCTGTTAAGAAAGACTAGCTGTAAGTGCTCTCTTTAGATGCACTTCCTCCTGTTTAATTTGTAATATTAAACATTTTACACTGCTTTTAATCAAGGAGCACACTATCTCATTTCTTTTGTACTTGTACTGAGGAATGACAAAAATAAAACCTCTGAACCTTTGATATGGCAAAATGTGTGCACATTAGAGAGACAATTTATAACCGGAGTTGCTAATGTTTTCAGGGAAAGCATTGGAATTCTCTCTGAAACCACACATCTTCAGAGTATAAGGTAAATACTGTCTACTGTATTAATAATAATAATAATTGAAAAAGAAAATTCCCCTGGCCTGTGACCCTAGTGAGGATAAAGCGGGTATAGAAAATGAATGAATGAATGAATTCCTCTGCTTCTTTCCACAACATTCAGTAATTAGCTACTGTTGGTTTTATATTGTGTTAGATTAGTCAGATTTGTTTATTTCAGGATTTATTATTTTCACTTGGATGCTCAGTGCAACCTGATTTCTAATAAAGTGAAAGAGCTCATTAGAACATACCTCTTCAGTGTATTGTGAGAAACTTATTCCCTGTTTAATCAGTTTTTGCTTTCATTTCATCTTCTTTTAAAAAAATCTATCAGACAAAATTAGAAATAAATCTAACATTAATGGTAACAACAGGAAAATGCATACAACTACTCCTGTTATAAATATGTTTAATTTTTAATCATTAAAGTGAGTTTTATAAAAGGATAGTAGTGTATTTATGAGAAATAGTTGTATTAACCATCAGCTGAGTTACAGGCCTGCATTTTTCTTATAATAAAAGCTATAAAAGGAGGAAAAGGTATGTAAAGAAATGATATGAGGTGAATCATTTGATGTGATGATCCCAGAGGGAAAAAAGAGGAAAAAATAGAATCCAAAATGTCCAAAATAGTCAGTGGAAAACCTTACTTACAGAGATCTGTGACAGCTTCCTAGTGTGTTGTTGATCTTTTTGATCCGCCCTTACAGTTTCACAGCAGGTCTACGGTCCTGCATATGGACATACAGTCTGCAAACATGCCGAGCTGTGATGTTGTTGTCACGCGTGGACACACAACTGGGCCGATGAGGAGAGTTGAAAAGTGATGCAGCCAAGTCTTATAATGTGCATCGCAGTGCTGTCCTAATTAACCTACAATCTGTCTGGGGGAAATAAGACACGGTGCTGTCCACAGATTGGCGAGTCCCTCCCAAAGTGCGCGTGACAGATTGGCTGCTTCATTTGGATCCATTCATTTTCTGGACTATTAAATTACTGCAGTGAAATTCTTATCTTCAGTGCAAGCCTCTGCACGTAGGAATAATGCGAAGAAATGCAATCATCTGACCAAAAATCCAGCGACCATGCAGCGAAAATCCATCCCTGTCTGCATTTTAACTCGACCCCTTGCACAGGCCCATTAGCCTACCTTGTCGTGAATAAGACTGCAGGATAAAACATGCACACACAGCTTGATGCACCGCTATATTGCACTCTGTTTTTGCAAATACCTTAAACTCAAACCCCCCTGTTTAAAGGCTATGCCTTTCAAGCATCTATCTGCAAATATGACTCGAACCTTTTAACGCATTTTTGTCCCATTTTATAATTTAGACCAATCGTTTTGCCTTAATGAAGTTGAAACCAAAATATTTTTTGCTGTATACAGGGCTGTGGGCCTATTATTACTGTTATTATCACAGATAAATCAGAAAGTGGGAGCTCACCTCAGTTCCAACACTGTAAGCCGCTTCTTCTCCTCCGACTGTTTTATGGAGGTCGTTCGTCCTTCTTAATGAATTTACTCGCTCTTCCAAATAGGATTAGATGCGAGAAGCACAGGCACCGTGAGACAAATGAAGCGGCCGCACATCGCAGCACTGCAGGCTGTGGACGGACGCTCCCCTGCAGCAGCAGCAGGAGCAGGAGCAGCAGCAGCAGCAGCACCGCGCCTCAGCAGCAGCAGCGGTCAATCAGCATCACACCGCTCCGATTTCACACACAAGACTGCTCCTCCACAGAGCACACCAAATGCATCCATCTTCTCGTTTTTTAAAAAAATATTTAAATTAAGGATTGACATATCATTTACAGTACATTCGTGTAAGGTGGGTGGGTGGGCGTATGTGCATAGGCCCGTATGTTTTTTTGGGTTTTTTTTAGTCTGTTTTGGCTGTACCTACATGTGTGTGCAGCGTGTTTGAGGTAAAGATGCTTCATCCTGCAACATGTTAAACAAAAGGTAATTTTTTAGTCTTAGCGCATTATTCATGTTCCAGTGCAATAACACAAAGGCTGTTAACTGGACTATATGTTAAGGTGTTTAAAAATAACTTCCATTTCGCTAAAAATGTAGACCCTTTAAATAGAATAAAACCCACAAGCTTGCCTAGTGTGAATAATGACCGTTATATGGACAAATTGGCTTGTAACACGCCTTATTAACCAAGCTGGTCTCTGTTCAATGAGTGAGTTTCTTTTAAATTGTGTCAGCGCTGACAGCTGTCATGTATGTTGTTTTATTGAAATAAACACATCACAAAGGCACGGGCTCCGTCCGCATATTATGTATCGGCATAGTAAACGAACACACCCCGTAGATATAATCCCGTTGAATGACACCTAAAGCAGCCAATGGTAAAGCTGCGCGTCTCACATCAACCAATCGGTTGCCACCATGTCAAGAATTCCGTGTGTTGTTGCTGTCTGACAAATGGGGGAATGAGCAGAGTGTCAGTCATGGCTGCTTCCTTGATACGATGGTTGAAGAGGTTGTATGTTTTCTTGTTGATATGTCCCCTCTGTGTGCCAGCCTTCTTGAATTTGGAAGAGCTGAATGAGATGAAATATGGGATTCAAATTCTCCCCGATCCCGTCATCTTGGGGCAGGTGCGTGAGGACTGTTGGGAAAGCTAAATATTAGCCTGCTAGCTAACGATAACTAGACAGGAACGGAAGCTACCGTTAGCTAGCCCTACATGTCTTATTTTAATATGAATAACCTCTTTGAGAAGCAAACTTTCTTGTTGCTTTGCAAAATAAAATATAAGATGAAAATTACTAGTTTTTTTTTTCTAAAGCTCAAAGAAACATCAATGCTCGAGTTATTAGCAATTGACTACGCAGCTGCCGACAGCTGTCAAAACACAACCTTAGTTTCTCTTATGCTAATAGCTTAAATAAAAGTAAAAGGATAAAACTGAATAACCATAAGAGCTATATCAAAAAACAAAACCAATAGGAGAGATAATACTAAGATAGCCATGTAAAACACTGCATTAAAAGCGTTGCATGTGGAGGTACATAAATAGCCTTTAGCTGCACCATGAAGCCCAGTGACGTAAAAGTGCAAGTTTGGTTCTTCTGACTGATATTATGTATAACGTTTTTAGTAATACTGTTAGAGCAGCATTCTGTTGCTGTTGGAGGTGGCAGCTTTAAGTGCTTTTATACATGGTTGCATAGACATTGGGTAAATCTGAGAACTCACATGATTAGTGGTAGCTGAAAGAAGAACAAGCACAAATCTCTAAACTCCAATGCACAAGTCTGTTTTCAGTTTTAGACCATTTCTCTAATCTGTGATTTCTGGTGAGATATCAGATTATTATTATTATTTTATTTTATTTTATTTTTACATTTATTGAAATTAATGTCAGAAATTGAGAGGGTAAAATAAAAAAAAAAAGATGTGTGGCTGTTAATATCTCTTAGACATCTGAAATCTGTCCCTGACTAAATGGTACGTTTTGTACAACATTGATAAGATGGAAGCACTTATTTAATCTTGATAATATGTTGCATTTTAAAACAAGATTGTGTATTGCCGTCATCTTTTAAGTAACTTCTTGACAACTGAATGTGTCAGAAATATATTGTGAGTAGAAAGTACTGGTGAAGTAGATGTACAAATTAACATAAAAAGGAAATACTCAGAAATGGAAATATACTTCAAATTTGTGCTTAAGTACACTTCTGAAATAAATATACTTTCCATCATCTTAATTGCGCAATTTACAAAACTGCTATATTAAGGATTATGTAGGTTTCATGGCTGCTATTTTTATTTTAGACCAAGACTGAGGAGGTTATGATGGTTTCCAGCAAGTATAAGCAACTGTATGAGTGTCGACTTCCAGCCCAGGCAGTCCGCTTTCATCAAGACCTGGCTTCAGAGCCTGACTCACAAGGATACACTGGGCCTGACATCCCAGACCTCCTGACACCAATGCACAGTGCACCGTGTTTAGTGAAGGTTAGTTCTCAGCTACAGATCTAATATATTTTATAATTGCTGGATTTTGTAGTTGTTTTGATAAAAAGACATCTCATTGACAAGATTTAATTAAAAGTTGGTTCTACCTCACTTAATGGTTTATTTACTCATACAGTATGTGATCCTTTGGACTAGAACTGAATAACATAGTTTTAATATCCACCACTCATATAGGTGTAGATGGAGTCATAAAAGAAAATTTTTGTAATGCTATTACATAGATTTGCAATGCAAGTCCTGCAATTGGGAATTAACATGACACAAAAATATACATCATTCCAAAACATACCAAATTACATAGCATTTCATTTCCATGTACGTTAGCTGTTACTAAGACAGGAAATACTCTATATTAAACAAGGTTATGCCTGGTCTCAGTCAGCTGACACGGGCCTGCTGTCTTGTCTATGGGCAGTTAGTTTGTCAATAAAATCAGATGATGAGTGGTAATGCACTTAAGCTGTATTAACAACTGTAAACGGCAGTCTGGCATACCTGAATCCAGACACACTGTGACTATCTGGTTCTGTAATCAGAGCACAGCTGCACATTTAGATCTCT
The DNA here is from genome assembly GCA_030068375.1 of Ostorhinchus rueppellii. Taxonomy (NCBI): domain Eukaryota; kingdom Metazoa; phylum Chordata; class Actinopteri; order Kurtiformes; family Apogonidae; genus Ostorhinchus; species Ostorhinchus rueppellii. Next base: position 23,292,524 of record JAQQZY010000023.1, read on the forward strand.
GTTCCCTTTGCCTTTTGTAGACAAAGGATTGGTGGACATACGAGTTCTGTCACCATCAGCACATCAGACAGTATCACTTAGAAGGTAAGAGCTTAACTTTGTGTTGTCTTTGTTTTTTTTTTCATGACAATTGCAATAGATGATGATAATGAATACCTTTCTCCTCAGACACAGAAATCAAAGGGGATGTTCTCTTCCTTGGTTATTATCAGTCTGAATTTGATTGGAGCAATGAAACAGCGAAGGTAAAATTGCCTCACATTTGTAGTTTTATTTCTTTGTATTAACCATAATTGTCTCTCATTTCAATGTTCATTTAAAAAAGAAATAAAGGGAATCAGCATTATTGCATAGAGGTTGAAAAGTGTAACTGTATGTGGCAATGGGGATTAATCAGTCCTGGTCTTTTTGTGTGAATCGTACAGAAATTACACGATGATTTTCTCTTTATGTTCAAAAATGTTTAATGAAATACAATTGTATGAAGGTATTTTGCTCAGATAATCTAACAGTTTTGTTAAGCAAGTTGTTTTTTGTCACTGGGAAAAAAAAAAAGCTGTTACTTGCAAAAATATCCCTGTTAAAAGACAAACATTACAAATTTAGCTTTAAAATAGTGCTGTCTGTTTTAAACAAAGGGAAAAGAGACTATTTTCACACCTTTGAGTGTGAATAATACAATAAATTATCCTATATAATAGAAGGATTTATGTTTTGTCATCTTCCCTTTTTTTCTTAAAGTTAATCCCTAACATCTATTACAGATCAGGATGATGCAACAGACTGGACTTTCTAGCAAAACCAAGACTATAGTCACACTGTGTCACTGTCATTAAGTAATCACTGTCTGCACCCGACATATGGTCTTTTGGCAATAGTGGATGTTGCTAAATATTTAAACTAGCAACTTTTAGTAACTGTTAACTTAACAACTTAAAAGTAGTCTCACAAGATCTGACAATGAGACCTTACTAAAAAGTAATGTAGAATACAGTCAAATGCTACCTGATATATGATTGAAATATTGGTTATCGTTGTTGTAAAACTGAGAAAATTCTGGCTGTATTTTCACAAAAATTAAGATACAACTTTGTCAAATAGGTCTGTTTAGTGTTTTCAAAATGTATTCTAAATAGATTGTGTTAATTTACCATTATCAAGCCTTTTAACATCTTGAATATTTACTTTTCTATTGCAGCCTTATGTATAACTTTTTACATTTAGCTAGAAATCAGTTGAGTGTAGGGCACAAAATTAGTAATGGATTAATTTAGTAATGGATGGTGCAGCCAGAAAGCGTGTGTTTTTGGATGATTTATTAGTGGTCATGACTATTTCTGAATTCAAGCACACATACATGAAAAGCACCAAAGCCAAGTCATGGATTAAGTTACAATGCCTCATTGTTCAAAAACACTTGAATAATCTTTTCTGATTCTTTTCCACAGGCCTCTAAGCAACACAGGCTGAAACGTTACCACAGTCAGACTTATGTTAATGGCTCCAAGTGTGATCTCAATGGAAGTCCTAGAGAAACTGAAGTCCGGGTGAGACATTTCAACAGTGTGTGACATTTCCCTTAACATTTCTACATACCAGAGAATCAGGTTCTGTTTTGTTTTGACTCTTAAATCCTGTTTGGCTACTTCAGACGGATTTACAGTATTTCGTCAGTGGAACATGACTTCCTGCATCAGAAGGCACTTCTGGCTAATTTAACTGTGATGTTTTCAGTTTGTGTGTGAGGAAGGCTCCGGGGACTACATTGCACGAGTCGATGAGCCTCAGTCGTGTCGCTATGTGCTGACGATACACACCAGCCGCACCTGCCAGCATCCATTCCTGAAACCTCCATCTACAGCCAAACCTCAGGGCATTGTGTGCCAACCAGCACTAAGTGCTCAGCAGTACATGGATTATGTCAAAGCTCAAGTCTGTGAGTTAACAAAAATGAAGGTCACTGTGCATGGTGTTTAGGGAAAATCGACCATTATTCTGTTGTTGAGGTATGTTACTAGAGAGGGCTTAATGTTGGAAAAGAGCGCCTTGGTTGAGTAATTTCAAAGATATGTGAGGGTTTTTTTTTCCTGAATACCTTCTTTATTCTGACCTCAGGAAGCAGAACAGTGCTAATTTTTTTGTTTTTTACATGTAGTACACCATTTATAGATTGAGTCACACGATCCAAAAGAAAGATTCAGTCATCACTAAATCACATGTCATGCAAGAGAGCCACAGTAAATGGATTTAGTGTGTTGTCTACACAAATAAACTGCAAAATGCAAAAACTAAAATGCAAAACTAACATTTTATCTACATTTGTCTTCTCAGTTAGATATAAACAGCTTTTAAAACGCAGATTTTTCAAAAAACCTTCAATATTGAAGATTTTTAAGAACTCCCATTTGTACTAATCTGTGTAGATATGAAAATTTTGAGCTTAACAAATGATGGCATCACAACCCAACTTGCACATTGTTGCTCTGTACAATGAACATAGCTAGGGTATACAACAAAAACTGATGCACGTCTTTACATTTGCTTAAGTCTTGCGGTTACAACAGGATAGTTTGAGTGTTTTTATATCCAGTTGCATCATCTGTAATAGTCACAGTCAGCGCAGAGACATTTTGGAGATGGTCACATGTATTGCCGTTGTTGTGAACTCTACATGACAAGAAGAATTTGCCTCAAAAAACTTGAACTGATATTTTGTTTGTTTGTTTTTTAAAGAAGGGTTCAAATATCTGTAACAATATGGATCGGTCATATGTCACAGTATGCACTGAAAATTATATTCCATAAAATTTAAAGTACATGCTCATTTCATATCCTTTTAAAGTTTAGTGAAATCTAATCTATATTTGCATGTGGAGCTGCTTTTATGCAAATACACATAACTTAACATTAATGGTAATGGAAAAGGTATGTCTTTATTTATTCAATTTTATGTAATACTATAGCTGTAATATCTCTGGATAGTGATTTATATATTTTTTACTTGGGAGCTGCCTGGGTGAAGTTTATTTAATTGTTTAGTCTAAATTACACACAATTTGGGTAATGTCCAGACAATTTCAGAGCAGCAGAGCATGTGTGAAAAGGGGCTTGAGAGTCATCTTAATATGTACATCAGTAGACTAATGGCACATTTCAGCTTCTTGTTGCACGAACTGTACAAATGATGCATGCAATACAGCAAGCACTAAGTCATTGACATATATATTGTGGCTTTGTACCCTAAGGACAGCCGACTTCTTATCATTTTCAGAAGCTGCCTGCCCTTGGACTTGCACCCATACGTCACTGTGCCCTTGGAAACCTCACAGTAGATTGTTTATCTAATTGTTAGACTAGACAAGAAGATGACTTTATCCCATAAAGATACAAATAAATGGTGACATAAGATTTGAATGAAGAGGAGGACAAACATGTATTGCAGAATAAGCAATTTCATGTGTGAAATTCAATAACATTGACTTCATCACCTTATTTTATTGTCCTAAGAAGTAGTGTGCAATGAGCATTCTTTCACTTTTTCTTAAAACTCATTGTTATATTTTTCTTTCACTGCCTCCTCCTACCTTCCTTGGCCTGATCCCAGCGGACACAAAGCGTAAAGTGGAGCAGATCTCAGAGGAGCTGAGGAGTCTAGATGAGATGTTGGCTGGTAATGAAGGGACAGATGGAACGACGGAAGTAACAGCAGACGAGTCATCACCTGCACCCACTGATGATTCAGACCAGTTAGACAGAGAAGGTACATTTTTTCATTACAGGATAGTCTTTGAGGAAATATGATCATTTCTCGTTTCACTGACATTTTCATTTAGGGTTTTATTTTAAATAGATAATAACTTGTTAACTTTCATTGGCGTTAATTGTGTATGTTAAAACAGATACAACTGATAAATCTGAGGATTCTGAGTCTGAAGAAGCAGGAGATTCAGATTTCTGGGATGGAGTTACAAAGCCAGGAAGTTCAAGAACAACAGCTTCTCAGGAGGATCAGGTAGAGAAATCAGAGATACTGAATCCTTGGAGATCTTTCAAGCTGATGACAGTGAATGAAGAACAACTAACAAGCTTCTATGAGGCGCCTTAGTTTTAAACACAGATAATTAAAAACCTGGGCTCCTATTGCCATTCTAATGTATTGCATTGAAAGTGACATGTGTCAGTCTTGTTTTAAGCACAGATTATGCATTCTCTGATCATCAAAATTAGGTACAGATAGACATTTACCATCTAATTTGATTTTTTTTTTTTTTTTCCCCCAGCAGGTAGGAGATAATGACTATAACTCCATTACAGACAATGAAGTTATGGACGACGTTGATGAAGGTAAAGTATGACAAGTGCTGTTCTCTCTCACATACTTACACACAAGAAAATACCAGTGTTGTTTATAATTATTAATGACTGTTTCACAGCCTGTTTTCTGCATTAGAAAACTTGGTACAAGACTAACAGAACCACAGTTGGTTTGTTTTCTCCATTTAAAGGACCTTGTGATTTCAGTGTAGCTAATATTTATGGCTTCTAAAAATAGACCAACTGTGTAAATTGAGTATTTTGGTATTTTTAATACACTCCTTTCCTATTGTAAATGTTTAGATTTTGAAGTGCCTTTCCAATTAATGTCTTTCAGTTGAAAAATTCAACTTTAAAATCATCACTGACCCAGCAGACCTGATGAAATTTGTTCAGCACCTCAAAGAGAGTAACAGAAAGGTCAGTGCTGCACAAGACCACTCCCATTCTTTCTTGAACTTCTCATGTGGTTTATTGTTTGTTTTTGAGACATGCATTTTCATTTAGTGTATTTTTCTTCTTTTAGAAAGCACAAAACCAAGAGCAACAAACAAGCAACAGGGTAACGGAGAAATACGACGAGGAAGAGAAAGATGAAAATGAACGTCTTTTACATGAGTTTGAGAGTGAAATAGCGGACCTCACAGTGCCATCTGATAAGATTGAGGAGATAAAGGAGGAGATGCAGAAGGAGTTTGACAACATCATAAATGAGGTTTCAGTCTTTTTTATTACTATTAAGCACAACTCAAAAACAGGGTTATCCAAGGAGAATGAAAGGAAAAAAAAAAAACTTTAAATATGAATGCAGTCAAATAGAGATCAATTATTGCAGGTTTTCTCTGTTTAATGTGAACATTTTAAATAATAAAATTCTCTGAGGATAACTGAAGTGAAAACCAGTTTGTGCAGCCATCTTCTGAAGAACTGTGGAGTAGATGCCTTCAGTCTTTGAGGGTATTTTTTTGGTTAGTAGCATTCCCACAAATATGTTTAAATAAATGAAGGCGAGACCATCCTATGGTAACTGTAAAAAATAAACTAAAATAAATTTATGGACAGCTCCAGTTTAATGTTATAGATATATGTTTTTAACATAAAAATTGGGTCAGATGCATCTCATCTTTGTTTGCTTTGTCATCTTCACTGCAGGCTCAGCAGGAATTGGAAACAGAGGGTCTTAAAGGGGAGTTTGATCGCACTCAGGCAACACAGGCGCTGGAGACAACGTTGGACAAGCTGCTTGACCGTTTTGAGGAGAAAGAAGTTCAGGATCCAGAACAGCCAACAGCTTCTGTACAAAGAGGCAGTGACCCAACCAGAGGAAGCCCCAGCCTGGCTCCCAAACAGCCAGGTAACCAGGAAATGCAGCCTCCATGTACAGCTGTACGCTCTCTGTGTGCCTTCATTCTCTTCATTTTTCATCCATATGCACAGCAGATGTTTGGCGTCACATCCTCCATCCCTCAACAGATCCACACATGTACTTTGTTCATTTTTCAGAAGCATACATTTCATTAGTTAGTGATCTTTCAGCTGCCATTGATAAGTCTGTGGGTTACAATATAATCAATAATGCAATTCAAATGAAAATGGCTCAGATTGATTCAAGGCTTTTACCACTCAGATGTAAATCAGACAGAGCATTTTTTTAATTAAAACTCCTCCATCCTGTGGCCCTACTAATGGTTTTGAGGTGAACTCTGTGTTGTTTGTTCCTCTTTTGTCTCGACACCCCAGACCAAGCGGCTGACGACCATGTTAAGATCAAAATTACTAAATATAAGACGGGCAGCAGCCCTGATGGGGAGGTCAAAGTTCAGGAGATGGGCGAAGGAGATCCCCAGTGGCAGCACATAAAGGACGTGGTTAAAGAACAGCTAGAGAAAGCAGGACTGAAGGCCGAAGGTACGGAGGGTAGTGCCCAAAAACACTCACGGCCTTCCTCTTTTTCCATCTGTGATCTTGAGCATAAAGTTCTGTATTTCTCTTCTCATCGTTGTCCAGAAACTTTGACATACTGGTTTACTCTACAGAAACAAGTAAAGGCAAAGACACAGGTAGAAACATGGCAATCGTTTTATGATCCACGACCTGCGCAGACACAGATTTTTAACTTTTTAAAATATGTCATTACATGTTTTAAATGCATCCTAATAGATTTTTAAATGGTCAGAAAGTGAGTAAATACAATCGCCTGGAATACAAGTATGTTTTGCTGTTGGTGCCAAATTTGAAACATCATATTAGACCAGGAAGCCTGTGCTGTCCCATTTTAGGACTGTCATGTTAAACGTCTTGGAGGCAAAGAAAGCATCTGGCAGAAGATACTGGAGTTGTGGAGTAACAAATGAAAATGGCGTCATCCATGCGTGTCCTTCCTTTCATCCACTCTTCTATCTGTACCATTCTTCATTATTACTAGTTATTGCTTGAATGTTTTTTCATGTCTTTAACTGGGAAAGCCCTCTTTGTCCTGTTTTTCTCCTGTTCTTTTAGGTAAAATTGAGGTTAAGATATTAACACGAAAAAATGCAGAGGAGGCAGGTGATCAGTGGCTGACAGAAGAAGATACAAAGTCCTTCAGAGAGCTGCTCATAAATCTCCTGGTAAGTCTAGTTGTTGAGTTTGTTTGGATCCATGTGTGTTTACACTGTTAAGGCGATGCTTTTGCTTTACTCTTCTTTTTTGTTGATTTTGTATAACAATGCGCTCTTCAACAAAACTTCCTTTTGTGTAAATCATCATCATTCCACTTTAGTCACCAAATTGCTCCAGTCTATTGTTTCAGATTTAAGTTGTGAGCCAATACATATTAGAATATTTGTCAGATTAGGATTTTCTGTAACATAAATTACTGTATGTACAAACCTCACCACAATTTTCTTAATTCCGATTTCTGATGCATTGTAAGTTATCAGATTTAAGTGTTCACACAATCTGCATCGTATTAAATCAAGTACTGAGCCAAATAAACAGATTTTCACATTTGGCTTTTCCGACATTAACTCCCTCCTCTATGACTGATGTTAAATGACAACAATTTTTAGATGTTAACCTTTAAAATATGAGAAACTCTGGTGAAGAATGAGTTTTTCTGTCAGAGGGTGTAACCTCAGTGCTTTATGATGCTGTTGGACTACGCTTTCCAGACATGCTCTAACAACATCATAAAAAAGACAAACATACCTATGTGAAATAAAACAGCAGATGTGCTTTTTAATACAGCAAGTGTTGTCTATTTAATCTAACCAGGATTCAGTTAGACTACTTCCTTAGCAATAAAAAAAAAAGCAGTCTGTATGGCTATTCACTCACCTTTATGTAAGGGTAGAGATGTTTTGTAAATGAGTCTGTATCAAACTCTGTTATTTACACCTTAAGGCTGCCAAAAAAAAAAAGCCTTCTACCATGTAGGTGGTATATTGAACATGTATTTAAAAAAAAAAAAAAAAAAAAGAAGAAAAGAAAGACAGGGAAAAAAAATCTGGAAATCACATGCTCCTTCTGCAGCTTTCTCCTTTCTGTCCAAATCAAGACACTAAAAAAATAAAGATAGATCACCTGACATTGTTTCTTGCTGCTATGAAAAAGTAAAGCCAATGTATGGCTGTGGGAAGTCCAATGTTATTTCTACATCGAGCCATAGAATCCAACTGTAGAGTCATGTCCAGCAGAGACACATTAAAGGCATGGCTTTTAATCCACTTTGAAAGGACAATTCAGGGTTTCATATTTCCCAGGTAAGAGCAGAATAGACCAACTCATTTACCCACTACGCCCTTGTTTCCACTGTGACGTGCATTATTATGTTAACATTGTAGCTCAACATTAGGTTTGTTGGTTTAGTAAAGTTCCTTACCTTTGCCCATAGGTAGTTGGGATAGGCTCCAGCACCCCCCGCAACCCGAGTGAGGATAAAGCAGGTTCGATGGATGGATGCTTTAGTAAAGTTCTAATGACCACATCAATGCGTTTCTCAGTTTTTATATTTAGATCCAATTTGGATATATGAGAAGTATGTGCAACATTAATACAAAAGGGAAAAAAACACTATAAACCAAAGAGGTATTATTTAGTGTGACCTTCCTTTGTACTTACCATGTCTCAGGTTTCATTTAACAATGTCAGATGTTCCTGTTTGGGCTGCTCCTCGTCATGGGAACGGGTCACATTAAATAGTGACTTTAACCTTTAAAGACGTCTAGTTCAGTTTTTGCGTTTCTTTTAAGGTTGTGCACATATTTCCTGTATTTTCTAGTTGTATCTGAAGAAAAGAGAATGATAAACACCTGTATGTATGCTCCTTTCAGCCCTGCAAAAACAACTAAATTAAAGGTGGCCTGAGACTGTTGCCCAGTACTGTATGTCACATGTCATGTCTTTTCTATATTTTCTGTGTATGTGCTTATGAGTGTAAAAAGCTGAGTAATTGCCTTGTGGCTAAAATAGAAAATAGGATATGTGTTCTCATCAGCAGCAACCTTCCGCGTGTGCAATTAAGTCTGATTTGTAAAGTCAAATGAGAGACTCACAGAGGTGTTTTTTTTTGTCCTCAGACTGGAGGCACAGAAGAAGTTTACAGGGAGCAAAAGAGGCAACAGGAGTTGGAGAACAATTACAGGTTTGTGTGGGGAGAGTCCCAGGAGGAATCGCAGTCATCCAGCACCTCTGACTCGGATGACGTGGACATATGAGCTCATGCTTTAGTGAACTCCTGTGGAGACCAACAAGGAGGGGGAACTCTAAGGTGCAGCTGCAATTTTTGAGAAGAGCCCATATGATTCAATTATTGCTATTAAACCTGGTATTTGGTAACAAATCATGTGTTTGCACATTTCGGAAATGTGTCTGTGTGTCTTGAATAGGCAATATGTGTCTTCAGTCAGCACGATTTATATGTTGCACGTTAAAATCGCAACATGTCAGCTGTACTTGTGCAGTTATGCATTTTCCTCTTTTGATGGGATTCAGTTTTGATAGGCTAGAAAAGCCAAGGGATGTACAATATGTACCTTTTTAGAAATATTTCAGTGAATTTTACTGAATATTTACATCTAGTTTTGAAGTTGTCCACAGCACACTGTATCCACAGCTGGTTTAGTCCTTTGATTTGTCCCATATGTTGCCATTGATAAAATCCTTTTATTCTGTGAAACTGGCAAATTGTGCATGCCTCAACAAATTGAATGAGTGTTTGCAAAAGTTGTTTTCTATTCTGTATATTGGTGGGGGGACAAAAACAAAGGACTAATGCATAAGGCCTCACATTTTAGTTCTACTTTTTGTGATTAAATTGTTAGTGAACATGACTGTAGATTACAAAGGTGTTTGTACACATGCTGTGGCACTTTACCGAAACCTTTTTCTAAAAATGTAAACTCAGAGAGTTTCATACATTGTTTTTCACTAAAATTGTGTTTTTCCCTTGGCTTGTCGCTCCTGTTGACAAAAAGTGACTTGGAGGAAAAACATTGAAACAAGAGTAGGAAGACATTTTAATGTTCTGTGCTTTATTATTATTGTTATTTTATTTTATTTTATTTTATTTTTGCAAGAACTTAGCTTTAATTAATTTAGTAAAGAAAAGCAAAAAACGCAACATGTCAATCAGACATTCAATATACCAAAATAATTAATTTACACATTGTTTGCTAAGGATCCTTCAGATATGTACTTACAAGGGCTTAACTTGTATAGTTTGTGAATAACTGTGGCTCCTTGGATCTCAACATGCACATAAAGTTTGCGTATATTTTTTAAATAATTTGTTGTACACTGGCACACATTTTGTGTAACCTGAATGAATATGTTCAGTTGTTTGTGCTTTCATATGCTCAAGGCTTCATGTCAGATTAATGGACTAAGTGATGTATAACCTGTGGGGGTTATTCTCTCCCACAACACAATGACACGGAAATACTTCAGACACTGTCTGTGTGTCTTTCAACAGTAAACTGGATCTTTGTGTCAAATGAATTGAAGGCATTTGCCCAAGGGTACTTTTATCTGATTAAAGCTGTGTAAGACAAAGTTAGATAAGTGAGTTAGCTGCCTACGTTTAAATTCAACTCCCATTTGAAGTTGCATTACCTTATGCTTCATGCTACCAGTCCAGCATTGTTTATTGGATTGTGTGTAAACCGTTAATTCACAGGTATGCCCTATGATGTGTTTTTTTGGCATTACACTTTGACATTTACACTTCTCTGCTGCAAATATTACCAATAGATGTTAACAGTTTTTAGGCTGATAAAATATATCCTTAGTCTGTTACCTCATTCTTAAAAGCGCAAGGTTATGAGGAGTAATGAACTGGCTTTGTGATCTGAAAAATATTAGACCTATCTGAACTGCCATACAAATTTAGGCCATTGAGCATTTTTTTAAAAAAATAAATAAACATTACCATAAAAGTTGTCTGGATGTCATTGACCTGATTATGTCGTAGTAGATTCCTGTTTCATGGTTGTGTGCTTTTCTACATTTAGAGGAACTGAACATATACTTATCACATAAATAGTAATGAAGGTCCAAGCAGTGAGGAGGCAAGGAACACATTTTTTTTCTCTGCATTTTCATCTGCTGAAAGTGGAAAAACTATAGAAATTAAATTGCGACATAGTTTCAAATTTCCTCATCATTCAGGTTCCAAATCCTGCACCCACTGGAGGTGCAAGAATCAAATTTCCATTTTAACAGCCCTTTAGTCAAATTTCTTTCCTCCTTTCTCTCCTGGTAAATCATTGTCTCTTAAGAACACAAAAGTCAGTGTTTGAGTCCTGATTTCATGAATGTGGTCTGTGATTTACAGCCTACAGCTCCAATCTTTTACGTTACAAAACCAACTGCTAAACCTTCATATTGTTCTTCCTCATTATTTTAGCATTTCATGTATATAACCTTCCACTGCTTGGCCCAATCATTGCAGCTTAATCACAAATGTGCGTGAAATGTTTACTAGGTGTGACTTTACTCTAGATTTACTAGATTTACTCAGTCATGTCCTCTGATTAGAGAAGCTCTTCATACGTTGTAAAACAAATGCACATGACCTTCAGATTGTCAAGCAGTAACTTTCATGTGATCTTTTCTAGAAGTCATGGTACAAGTTTAAAACTGGAATAAATTACTGAAACACAGACTGCAAATAAAAAGTTTCAGGTGTGGGGGAGACTGGGTATAGTTGTAACACAAGGAGAATTGTAATTTATTTAATCCTGCCACTTAGGGACAAGATAGGAGTCATATGATTATTTCAGTGTTTAGTCACTCTGTTCCTTATCCACATGGTGATGGTCAAGGCTGTAAATAGACACAGGCAGACCGTAATGAAACTAACAGATATTTAAGTAAAAAGGTAGATTTTCTATATATAAATATATATATTAAATATATATTAATTTACTAGCTTAAACAGCTAATGGATCTTTAAAAAGTGTTAAAGCTATCCCCTCATATACAACTGGCAACCTTTTATATTTTAGTCATTTTTAATTTTAGTAGAAGTTTAAAAAGAAAAAAAGACATGCATGGGCTGTGGTGTTCTTGTTAATATTTTAATTAGTTTGTATATAATTTTAGAGCTCTTGCTGAAGGAAGAAAAAAAGTTCCCACTGATCAGATCTGTGCAACAATCTTTTTAATGCATGAACTTCCTTTCACGAACTTCTAAGATAAACAAACAGAGTAGTACAGCTGGTTGAACCGGCTTCTGTTGTTCCCTATCTGTGTTTCGTTTATGCCCCTTTTTAAGACCACAAACTGAATTGGGTCATCCTTGTAACAGGGTTAGAAATGAATGCTCATAGCTTTTTTCAGGAGTAGATGCTAGCTGTGGAATGTACAGTAATGTTAATTCTTAACATCAAGGGCAGACTTAGATTTATTAGTAAATTTAAAAGAAAACAGCAACTTTGATCATTTGCCATATTCCGATAATAGGGTTGAGTTGACTAGAGTGACATACTTAATCAAAGTTTAAAAGATTGGAAAAATAGAAGAGAGGACTTTGGTCTACTTTGTTAAAATTTGTCCTCTGTATCATGTGGCTGTTTTTCCTTTTCCTCTGCCATGCTAAATGGGTTTCTGTAACTGGGTGGCAGGGTTATTATGTGACACAGCTTCAGTGCATCATTACTATTATTTAGAATAGCCCCTTTTCCAGCACAGGTACTCTAACTTTACTTGGGATTTTGAAAAACCTTGGTCTGTTTTCACCTAAATTTTCAAGTTAAAAAAGCTTTCCCTAAAAAAACTTCCTAGAAAGGGCTGGGTTTTTTTTAGATTCCCTAAATTCCTTGAGGGGCAGGGCTGTGTGCTAAAGTACACGGATTGGTGAAACACACTTACAGAGTTCCACACTTCGGTTCACCCACAATTTAAATAAATGTACCAACGACTAATTAAAGTGGATTTAGGAAAATGTGACCCCTTTAAGCCAGCAGCATCTGCAAACTTGTTTATTTCATTTCTACAAACTTCTGTTGATTGGTGTTTAAAAGAAGAGTAAAAGAAGAGAAGATACAAGAAGTGGACAAATGACAATGTTTATTTGTTGAATACTTCCTTTTGATATTTTGAATATTTGAATATATTTGGCACAGTCCTACATGTACATTACAATAAGATGTCACTCAAAATATAAGAACCTGGATATTGTATTTATGAATATGCTCAAAACACTTAATTCTTTTTTAATGTCTATATTTAGGTAAATTTATACATTTAGAGTTAATTATGTGTATATATATATATGTGTGTGTGTGTGTGTGTGTGTATATATATATATATATACGTGTGTATATATGTATGTATATATCTATCTGTATGTATGTGTATATATATATATATGTGTGTGTGTATATATATGTATGTATACATATATATATATATATACACACACGTATATATATATATATATATATATGTGTGTGTGTGTGTATATATATATGTATGTATACATATATATATATATACACACGTATATATGTATGTGTGTGTGTGTATATATATATGTATTTGTGTGTATATGTGTGTGTATCTGTATAGGCTACTTGGAATATTAATAATTTATTCCCTTTTTTTCTCGTATTGTAGCAACTGTGACCACTCATTTTTCGTCTGGCATTAATAAAGTATTCTGAATCTGAATGAAAAGAACTTCTGTTGAACTTTGAGCTAGTGACTCAAAACGACTAAGCCTCATTTGAATCAACTCTCAACATCTTTGAGGCGTGGTAGAAATGCAAACTAGGTAATTAAAAAAAAAAAAAAAAAGTTCCTGGGAATGTTGGTGGAAAATGGGCTGCTATGTTCAGGTCAACATTGCACCCTTTGAGAGCTCTTGGGCAAACATTGTGAGATGTGTTGTGCGGTAATTCGTTTGAAACAGCAGCAGGCATCACCTTAGAGCAGAAGAACAGCCTGGACCAGAGGGCTAAAGCATTCAAAGTGTCTTCAATCCATAGTTTTACTAAAAGTGAGGTTTCCCGGTCCTTCGCTGGTGAACACCGACATGAGCTTTTCTTTTGAAATGCTCTGACCGGAAAAACTCGTCTTCTGACGGAAAGCACAGCAGTCATAAGTTAGTGAATGCAGCGGTGTCATATGTTATATGGGGATTCTTAGTGTGTCTGCTGTTTTCGTGGAGCTGTTGGATTCTAACCACCATTTCAGAGAGCCTTGTCGGTCTGATGTGTACCGTCTCGTTAGCTGCGTTCACGGACAGAAAGGCTAACTTAGCACTGAAGTTGATGTTAGCTGGATGCGTCAGATAACGGATCAGATAGCCAGCTAGCTCCGCCAGCTGTCCAAAGCCGGAGTTAGGCCAGGAGCCAAACATGAGAATCCGTGTTTAATATAAGTTTGTTTAACATTTGTGGTTTGTTAATTAAAGGTGTGGCTAAGTGCTTGGTGTCGTCTTGTTCGCTAGGTAACCGTTAGCAGGCTGCGTGACGTTAGCTGGGCTAAGTTAGGAAATAACGCGACGTCGTGGTCAAAACTGTCTCATCTCTATTTATCCAAAGTTGACATGTCTTGTATTTGGTTAAGTAGCCGTCGGACAACGGAGCTACTATGCTGTCCGTGATAAAACGTGAGTAAACCATGTTAAAAGGGGAGTGTCACTTTTCAGGTGGCACTTCACAGTTATTCAGTTTGCGACGCATCCGTGGGACCTGAAGTTTACACCTCGACACCAGGCCCTCCGTGGTAAAAACCGTGTCCGTGACATGTAAAATTTCCTCTTTCCAGCCTCTGCCGAGTTGAATAACTGACAGTGGAACACCTAGTGCAGAAATGAAGGCACTCGGATCTAGATTTTCCTTCTACGCGGGTTTCGTAGTGGGGACTTTCACTCTGTACGTCTTCCTGCGGCCGCTGTGGTTCGATAGGAGCCTGTCCGCTCAACGCACCGGAGGCTTCGATAAACTTCATGACTACCAGCACCAGCTTGAGGAGGAGAGGAAGGTGTGGAAGAAGGAGAGGTCTGCTCTTTTCAATCTGAAACACCCTCACCACAAAGGTACAAGTGCGCTTCTAACTCACATGAACACGAAAGGGAGCGAGTTTGATCTGATACTTTCTTTCCTGTGCCCGAGTGAACCGTATTGAGTTTTGTTTCATTTATTTAATTAATAATACTAAAAAGACAGATGAACGAAAGTACATTTCAGCAGAATTTACACACAGTGAATGGCAAGGAACAGAAAGAAGAATAATTTTATATTTTCTGCCCCATTAAAAAATACCTGTATATTTCTAATGATAGTTTCAAGCAGAATTGTGAAATCAGTCTTATAATGCAATACTATATCTGCCTTCAGTTAGGGCTATTGTTATAATTCATTGACAATTTAACATCATTCAAGACATTTTACTAAACACTTCTCAACCACCAAATTCATTTCCTGTTTAATATTTTTTAGTATGTTGAATTTAATTGATTATTTTAAAAAAATCTATTTGATCTGTATCTTTGTGGGCATTGTTCCATAAATTGACTTCCTTTACTGATGTACATTGCTCTATCACTTTGGTTGTTAATCATTGTGTCACTTTATGCAGAATTTTTTTTTTTTTTAATGCTTCCAAATATAAACGTTGTCTTTCATGATTTTTATTTTGACGTAGGTGAATCCCCTGAAAAGATATGTTATATTTATATGTCAGTCCTGTAACGGCAAGTACATTTCGAAATTGGGTGAGGTAAATCCAATTACGAAGTTAATCATTGTCTATATGCCTATCAGAGGGTCATTTCAGTGTTGCAAATTGCTCCAAAGTCAAAAACAGGCTGAGAACATTGTGATGACTGAATGACCATGTGTGGATCAGTGACGGGACTGGTTCAGGGACATTTGTGTGACAGTAGCATTCAAGACTCCATAAAGAAAACTTTGACTTTCTACTGGTTTTACCCCCAGACAAAGGAATACCTAAAACGTCATCATCCACATTAACAGGGGGAAACTTGCTGCCTTTGTGTGAGTCTGATATTTCTGAATGGAGTGATGAAATGGCGTCAGTCAGTGAAGGACAGGTGGACTGAACAAACAAATTTAATGACCCTAGAGTTGTACAACTAGGAAGGCTCATGAATATTTTAAAACCGGAATTGAGGAGGTAGTTCCCTTTTTCTTTTCTTTCCAGATTTTTTGTGTTTTTACTAGTTTCATTACAATTAAATCATACTTCAAGTCTAATATCACTTTAAATACCACTGTTTATTTCCTGGAATCAGACCAGAAGCTTGCTATATCAAGTTACAATCTCCATGTACGTGTAATTCTTGTCCACATACTTGGAGTGTATTTGTCCTTCTCAACGCAGAGGTCTGTGGCCTGATATGAAAGCATTGATAGTTTTGCAACAGTACAAGATAATTCTATTTCAGCTGATTGTGATTGAAATCAGATTTTTTGCTATTTGCTGAATTTAATAATAGATCATTTATGTATCTTTGCTGAACCCATTGTTGTATAACCTTTAAATGTCAAAATTGTTTTTTCACATTCCTATTCAAGGGAAGTAATTATAACTACAAATTAATGCAGACGGTTTTAGACTCCCCCCAGATCATAATTGGAGACAAAATGCTATGTGCTGCTCTCTATGAGAACAGAGCAAGCATTCTGTTCTCACCAGTGGTTATTTTAACTCTAACGTGTTCTCACTTTAATGGCTTAAATTGAGCACACACGATCTGATCTTACTTGTTGCTGTATCTCTGTCTCTTGTTGAGATTATTACCTCCGCCCAGGAGGTATTGTGATCGCCCGAGTTTGTGTGTGTGTTTCTTAGTTTGTTTGTTCGTTCGTTCGCTGCAGTAACTTCAGCCGGCCACAAGGGGGCACTCTCTTCATTATTATATTCGGTGTGTGTCTTGGAGGGGAACGCAATGTGCAGAATCAGTTTCCGGGGACAGTATTTGCAAACGGACCGACCGAGACGACGGCTCATTCAGCAAATAATGACATTTTAATTCTACATTTAACTAAATCTCGTTGTTCTTACTGACAAAATTAAAATCCGTATTATGTACGAGATGTATAGCTGTACAGACAGTGGAAACTGGACACTAACGTGTTCATATTTGGTCCAATATGGTGGCGCCAGTTGTTGAGGAACAACTGTTGAGGAGTTGTGCGGTTCACTGTAGGCTGATATTTGGAAACATTTCAGCAGAGGTCAGTACATTCTGCTAATTCAGGACTAATTTTTTCCGAAGTAGAACATATTTTGTTTTCCTTTTATTACCTCCGCCAAGGAGGTTACGTGGTCGCCAGAGTTTGTGTTCGTACACTGCAGCAACTTCAGCCGGCCACAAGGGGGCAGAGGTCTGCACTCTCTGAGTGCTTTTCTAGTTACATTTATTTTGATCATTCTTCCATTGCTGTGTATAAGCAAAACAAAACTTTATTTCACTCACATAGACATTGAAATAATACTGAGCATGTCTGTATCAAAATAAAATGTCAAGCACTTGAGACATTCAGTACAAGTCTGTCAAAAAAGCTGTATTTGTATTGGTTTAAAAAAAAAAAAATCAATATCAACACCTTGAATCACCGGTGTTTATTCTAACTGTCCTTCAGTCAGACTTTGCCAAACATGGTTCATTTTCTGTTGGGTCAACTTGAATCCTTTTTTATTGTTTTATTCAGCTCCACTAGGCTTACGCAAAGGCTTGTAAAATCCCTTCCTTGTCTGGTTAATATTTTCTGTCAGTTTCAATTCAAAGTGTATTGAAACGCAACCCCACAAGCTGCAGATTTGGTTTTTTTCTGGAAAGTCTGGTTGATTTAATAGCCTTCAGGATTGTAGTTGAGAGAAAAAAAACAAAAAAACAATCGAAGCACAGAAACAGGTTATTTAGTGCATCTTTCTCAGGTGGTAAAACTGATAAACTCCTGTCACACATCCACACCGGTACATTCACCTAGTCATCATGCAGTCTGTCTTTCCAATTTCCTGAATCATGCAGTCAGTGGAGTTGGTCTTAAAACTTATTTTTCATCAGTGAAGCATTTACACACTGTTAAGTGAGTCTTTCTTTGTTAGCTGTCGTGCTAATGTAGAAACAGACGAGTGAACTTATTGTAATTAAAGCTTTCCTTCAAACACATATCGGGATCAAAATAAATATACATGGTTTAGTGGAGCTTGAAGAGGCCCTCTGGTGTGGCATGATGATTAAAAACACTATAAAAATGTCATAGTCTGTGCATGTAGTTCGTGCTAAAATGTGCTCATTTTTAGATATCCAGAGTGGCTATTAACATTTATTATTTATGTCCAATATCTTATTTAACTGATGGTTTAATTGATTATCGACATTGTGTCTGGACTCTTTAGTGATTGAAGGTTTTAAATGATTTTCAGGTAAGGAGTGGATTTTATGTTTAGAAATGTTTAAAAATCTTACTTACATTATTGTTGCCTTGTGGGTTAAAAATGCTGTTGAAACATCGATGTGTAACTGTATATTTTACTCGGTGTTTGGGTCTCTACTTTCAAAGTCTAGATAGTGTCTTGGAGCATCCCATTTCACAATTGATAAATTTGTATCACTGCCCTTATATTTTATATGTTTGTGAGTAAACTAGCATGAAGTGGGTATTAGCAGAGTTTATTATAAACAGAATGCAAACATTTTAATGTTGATCTCATTTTACTAGGTGAGGATAGTCGCATGGCTGATGAACTTTACAAAAAGGTGCGTATTCTTTGCTGGGTCATGACTGGTCCAAACAACCTGGAGAAGAAGGCACGGCATGTCAAGTCCACATGGAGTCGCCACTGTAACGTTGTGGTCTTCATGAGCTCCGTGGATGACCCAGACTTCCCCACAGTGGGCTTGGGTACCAAAGAGGGCCGGGACCAGCTGTACTGGAAAACAATTCGGGCCTTTCACTACGCTTACGAGCATCATGCCCATGAGGCAGACTGGTTTCTGAAGGCGGATGACGACACCTACGTAGTTGTAGACAACCTGAGATGGGTTCTCGCAAATCACACTCCGGAAGAGCCAATTTACTTTGGCCGAAGATTTAAACCCTACACCAAGCAGGGATATATGAGTGGAGGTGCTGGCTATGTTCTGAGCAAAGAGGCTCTGCGGCGATTTGTAGAAGGGTTTAAAAACAAACTGTGCACTCACACTACCTCTGTAGAGGACCTGGCTATGGGACAGTGTATGGAGAAAGTCGGGGTGCTGGCGGGAGACACCAGAGACACAGTGCAGAGAGAGACATTTCACCCTTTTGTCCCAGAGCAACATCTCACAGCAAAGTTTCCCAAGAGCTTCTGGTACTGGAGTTACTGCTACTATCCAATCTCAGAGGCAAGTTCAGATTTTTTTGTGGGGGTTCATTCTGTGATTAGGAATAGGCAAATTTTCAGATCTGATGTTAACATTTTTGCTATTATTATTATTATTATCAGTATTTTTATGTTCACATGCAATTAGAGGTCATGAGACAGGTTAGTTTTCCCCTAGTGATGATGTGTTGTTGCAGTTGTATAATAAGAGAAGACAATCTATTCATTTACTAATCTTAATCCAAGTTTTTATTTTACTGGCCATATATTTTCTGATCTAACTACTGGTCAGATTCATTTCAAATTTTATATGTAACTTCCTTGGGACACTGTCTAAAGTTTGTTCACAGTTTTGAGAAATTTAGATTTTCAATTTTTTTTTTTTCTTTTTAAGTAAAAATTTGCTTTTACTTATAATGAGCCATATTTTGATGTCTTATAACATGGAAATAGTTAGAGATATCAATATATTTACTATTGACCACTGATAGGAAGTCATATATGGACTTCTGTTTAATCTGTTCAGTTATCGCCAGTGAAAGTGCCACTGACTTGTATAAGGAGGTGGATCTGCGTCATGACCACAGCACTAACATAGCAGCAGAACTTAACAACCTCGCAAATTTAAGTTATTGATTCTTGATAAAGGGTCAGTGGTCCTATTTTTACTGTGGTCACAGTTTTCTACCACATTCGGTCATTTATGGTCACGCTTAATCAGATCTCTTCACTGTTGTTTAACCAGTATTCCTTTGCAGTTATCATTTTTAGTTAGATTTTTGTTCAATGAGAAACAAAAATAAGGATTACTTGAAGAGAGGGCATTTACCATTATCATATTTGCTACACGTTTCTTACTAATTAGCATAATGTTCAAGTCTCTAACCTCAATTAATCTTGTAATGAGTCAAATATATGAAAATGCGCTGTTTTTAGGAGCAATTAAAATAATCCATCAACACACTATCTCCCCGATTGCAGCTGCAGAATCTAAGTCGCCAGAAACCAAGGGAAAACCCTGTTACTATTTATTGACCTTCAAAATAAATGTGAAATCATTAAATATTGTTATATAATTAAATTGGATATTTTTATTTGACAGCTTAAAGGCATTTCAACAAACTTCACAATTTCATTTCTGACAGTTAGCCTAAAATTTGGTGCAAAGTATGTAATTTTAACTGCAAATGTACTCTGTCAGTTTTTGATCGGTTTGATTACCAGTAACCTGTATCAGTCCTGAAAAATCACACTGATCTCTATTCCGGATATCGTAATCCAGGAATTACAGATACAATATGATGCTTTGATATTCACGTACAGTAACGCATTCTGTTTTTGTTTTTTTTTCTTCAGGGTCCAAACTGCTGCTCGGACCTGTCTGTGTCCTTCCACTACGTAGACGCTTTACATATGTATTTACTGGAGTACTACACCTACCACCTACGTGCCTTTGGCTACAAGTACCGCTATCAGTCCCCTGCTCCACTGGGTTACAAGATTGAACAGTCCAGAGATGCAGCAGGAGATACAGATGATCCTGCTTCTCAGGAGAAGGCACTGGGGGAGGCAGATAATATGTCTAGGACTGACAAGAGACAGGAAGTAGATCCCCCTCCTGCCGATGGCAAAGGTCCTCCTGCAGCAGCGGGAAAATAACTGTAGGACTGTCTGGATGTGTTTTCAGGGAGGGGAGAGATGTTTTTGTGTGTTTGCTTTTTCATCCTGATAATCTTGGCTCATATCTCTACAAAAGTAGAAAAGTCCACTAAATATATCCAAATACATGCACATTGCCTAAGGAATTTTGAGCTTATGGACTGTTAGTAGGGCTGGGTGATCTCACGATTTTAGGGCAGGTGTGAAAGGTCCCAGACCACAGAGGGACCAAATAGACGCTCTGATCAATAGAGAATAAAAGATGGTCTTGGTTAAATTCAGCCATGGTTTGATTAATTTATATTGTGAAAACACTTCTTAGATGGTTGAGAGCAATTACAGGAAAATATACGATACTATTGCCATGATTAAACAAAGTAGAAGTAACCTAAGATGGAAGATGATTAGGTGACCATAAGCAACACGTGAATAGTGTACGTGCAGCCATCTGTAAAAACAACTAAGTACAGGGAAATGCAGGAGGAAAGCAGGATGTGGTGTCAAAACAGAACTAAAATTCGCCACACCAGATATGTAAAGTGTTAAAAAAAAAAAAAAGCCTTACTTCCTGATTAATTAGAATTTGTCATATGATCTGCTTTTCACAGGGATTACACAGATTGTGTTAAAGGAATGACAGAAGTGTCCAACCTACTAAACACATTTAATGGCTCAACCATCCGTGTAACAGAATTGTATTACATGTTGCTTGCTGTCAGGTTATCTAGTTTTATTTATGCCTTTTTTTTTTTTTTTTTTTTTTTTTTTTTAACAAGTGGTTTTGTGTGCACAAAAATAGTTTGTTTCAGTCAATTTCATCCTGCACAATTTGTGTAACATTTTTTTTCTAGTGAAATGATGCCTTCAGACAGTGGCGCATCACTGAAACATTGAGCTGCTGGTTCAGCTTCTGAACTCTGATGTGCACTGCGTTTAGAAACATCTGGAGTTGATTCAGCCATGATTGGACAGTAGAGCCACCGTAGTATTTAATGCAGCTCTGTAAATGTGAATTGTCCTAGGAAAATGTGGAGGTGCAACGAGTGCATCGATGAGCTAATTTGTTGACAACAGAAAAACACCACTCCTATCTTAATTCTCCAGAAATAAAGAGGAAAAAAGTGAGAAGATTGTTAATCAGATTTTCAGGTCAAAGATCTCAGAACCATCATTGGTCTTAGGTGCAGCATCTGAACTTTTCATGGCACCATCACTAAATTAATATCAAATCAAGCTGGACATCATCAAAACTGAAATGTTCTTCTAAAATCTAACAAGTTGGAGTTGTTCCCCTATAGAATATTGTTTGAACCCCACAAACCTGATCTGCAACCACAGCACCTAAGCCCATCACAAACCTAGGTCAAACCCTCTGTTTGACCTTTTGTCCAGATCATCCAGCCCTAAGTGCAAGTAACATGAACTGTGACTGCAAGTGGCCAGGAGTAACCTTGATTTTCAGGTTATAAATATCTTATGGTTCAGACTTGACTTGTATTCCATCCTAATCAATGTCAGCCTATAGTTTTACAGGCCAACATTCATGCTTTGTCACATTATTATTGTTGTTTTTTTTGTTTGTTTGTTTTTGTAACAGTGTTTTCTTTACTACAGTAACCACAATCACACTCAGCATGACCTTTTTGTTTTAAAATAAGAGACAGGTCTTGAATGGCTGAAGTTATAGAATTATGTGCCTTGAAGACTGATAAGACCCAACTGTGTGTCTTGAAGTGATTAAACATCTGTCAAGTGTTTATAAAGTCTGAATGCAACCAGTATTCACTGCAGCTGGATTTCTATGGACCACAGGTATTGAACAAGTAGAAGTCAGGTGGATGTTTGCATTTTTTTGTTTAATCCAGTTTCTGCTAAACCCGTTTCAGGCTGTTAGTACAGGTACACTGTTTCCCATTCAGTTTGACTAATGATGTGGTGACAACACAAATGATTTCTTCAACGGCTATGGCACAATCAGCTTTATTTGAGGGAACTGAAGCTGAACTGTGATGCTTTATACTTTCAGTGCATGTTTATTTTGTGGGTTTTAAATGCACACTAAAAGAATAACCGCTGTCATGTTACATCACAGTAAAATATAGGCTTCCATTTTTATATACACATACACATTCTTAAACCTTCCTCAATTGCCATAGCAAAAAAAAATGCTTTTAAGTTATTATTGTGTGAGGACATTTTAATATTGGCTAATTCAGTAACATTGGAGCTTTAACTGCTAAGGGATAATGCCTTAAAGCTCTATATCCTTCTTGAGCACTAAATAAACCCTGAGTCTTGTTTATGGTGTAACTATAAGCGGGTATAATGACATGGATGAACAAGCCTTCACCTCTTGTGAGCATAAATACAGTACTGTAATTATTCTCACAAGTATTTGAAGAACTGTACTTAAATCCCTTTTAAAGTATTATGGTGTCTTAAATATTTACATGCTGCTTTCAAGTATACTTATAGAGTGGCTTGGTTAGAAAATCCAAATTGGAACATGACAAATGATTACAGCGTGCAGTGAATCTGGGTGCTTTCATACTTTATGTAGTCAGCGTCGAGTTGAACATAAGGGATGTTTTTTTCATATGTCTTGTATTGATTTTTCTCTGGTTTGTATCTTTGGTTAGTGGACACACCTCAAGCTGCATGATAGAGTAAACTCACCATTGATCTCACAAAAAACGCCGCCTCACACACCGCTATATACACAGACCTCCAGTTCCTGTTTCAGACTCCAGTGGACTCATTAGCTTGTGCCTTGCAAATTGAGATTGTACGAGCCATCAGCTGCACACATGACTTTGCACTGTGACATTATCAAGATGAGAGCGATGCTTTCAAATGGATTTTAATTTTAGTGCATCTTTCCAGATCTTGCATCTTGATTGCCTTTGAGCAAGCCAGTGGATGACTTGTTCATGACAGTAATTTAATGACCAGGAAAAAATTTTTTCTTTGACAATATAGTTTCAACAATGTGATTTCACTTTTTTTTTTTTTTTTTTTTTAATTTTTTAAATTCTGGGTGGATAAAACATGTAATTACTTGGTATTGTGTCTTTAAACTTAAACATTTGTAACGTTCACTGACTTGTAACCAAACAAAACAAATTGCTCATGCCTGTTAGTGTTCCAAGACACCAAATATGTTAAAAAAACAGCTTCAGGAATTGGACATAATTCCATGTAGATTCAAAGTGAGACAATTTGTCACATTTTTTAATGTCTTAAGTGAATGATTAATGCACTTTTGAGTGTAACTAATGGCTGTTTCTTGTTTTAACCACTTAAATATTTTTTATTCTCCTTGAAGATGAACATGTAAGCGGTAACAAATGCCTATCAAAAATGCCTTTTGTCAGTGTTTACACTTGTTCTCCTTGTGTACGTGAGCACAGTCTTATTTTGTGTTAACAAAAGTGGACAGAACAGTTTGAACCAAATCAGCATGTTTTACATTACAATTTCCTTTAGACTGATGATGTTTGTTTTAAGTATACTGATGTTTTCAGTATTTCAATAGAAAAGAACTGGACTATTTCTTACCATTTTACCCTCAATGAAAGTTTTTCGGGAACACAACAGTTTGCTGTTGATAACACGTCTGGTTTCTGATTCCTTTTGGTGATACAACATCCAGTCGTCGACAATCTTCTCCTGTCAACATTGAAAATGTATTGAAGGGAAAGGTGTACAGTACTGTATTTATATTAAATGAAATGTATTTATGTTCGTATTGACGTCCAATACGCTCGGTGTGTAAATGAGTTGGTGAGTGTATGAGCACACATAATCAGTGTGGAGGATTCTTTTCAATGAATGCTACTTTAATCACTATAAATAAATGCATATTTTATTGTATGTGCATCTCATTTTTTTTGTTCCACATGACATTACATCATGGAATTTCCAGTGACAGTAGAAAAACCTTCATGCATGGATAATACAGCTTCTTCGCTAGTATTTGATTAAATAATATACATACAGTCCTCACTTGATACAATAATAATGAGGATTCATCAGCTTTATGAACAGTTTCCAGTGTGCTGATGATCTCTGCTACATAAAGCGTTGGAACCTGAATGGAAAAAAAAAAAAAAAACAATTTGTTTTTGTTTTGAAGAGTTTGCACAAAGCTTTGAATTGTTACAGTGAAATATGTTGATTTTTCTTACCTTGGCATCTGCTGGTTGATGATTTGTCTTCTCTGGGTCTTTCCTGTTTTTTTACAAAGATGACATAAGTTCACATCTTTCTCATACTACATTATTTTTTAAACAACCAGATGGACTGCTGCTGCCATTTCCCTACCAGAAAACTATGTAATAAACATAAATAAACAAATAAATAGTATATATCCAGGATTATTTACAAATTAATACCAAATTATAAGACTGATTTATGAATGAGCAAGTCAACAGTGTTAAGTCTTGGGTCTCAACAGTTACCTAGCTTCATTTGTTATCATTTATACTTTTCTTCTTCATCTCAGATTTCTTAACCCATAAAGACCCAAATATTCACCACTGACCAAAACCATCTACTGGTCTAAACTGTTTAATACCTGTTGATCCATTAATTCTATCAATTCATGTAAATAATTGGTGTAAAATGCAGTTCTTCATCTTTTCATGGTCATCAGATATGACTCATTTGGACGTTCAGAGGCTCTGTAGTTACCATGGAAACACTGTCATCTTCCACAACATTGATTCACCAGTAAAACCCACAGAGTTGGATCAATGACAGTGGATGGACACACTGGGTTTGTGTTCAGTT
>JAQQZY010000023.1:23330747-23346522 GCA_030068375.1 Ostorhinchus rueppellii
TCCTGCTCATCTGGGGGGGGGGGAAAGGAAAAACAAAACGCATCCTACATGCCGAAGCCATCTTGCTCGTAACGCTACACTCTGGACTGAGCATCAAATTATATTTGAGGTAAGTGTTTAAGAAATTCCTCCACTTCTCAAATGCAATGAAATTATCAAGTTGTGGGTGGGACAAGATTTCTATTTTTGGATCTTTTCAGCGCAGAAAAACGGGGACATGCATTAATGTTGCAGCAGAGTGTGAAACCATATTGGGATGTACGATGATTTTTGTGTCTAGTAATGGGTAAAATACATTCTTTTCAAAATATTGTTTCATTTTTTTTTTGTCAGTCTTATCTAAACTAAAAAAATACCAGGGGAACACATCCACCTTTCACATTTTTCATCATGTTTAAGATTAGAAAACATATCATGTGTTTGGATTTCTGTGCATATTGGGCTAAAAGTCAGGTCCAAATAAATAAAAGTAAGCAAACCGAGGAGGTCATGATCAGCATGTTATGGTACAGGATATGACCAGAAGCACAACACCAGATCATTTATGTGGGTCACAGCAAAAAGCCTCAGTCTTACAATAACTTACTGTAAATGAATCTGTATGTGACAATCACGTCACACACAAAAAAGTATTTTAATAAAAGACATTAATCAACAACCTCCCCCAATTGTAAATATAGCCTGCTTGTATATATATATAAAAAAAAACAAAAACCACTCAATGGTTGTGTCGTTCTTGTCCGTATTTTGTGTAGTGGCTTTACAAAAGAGTGGAGTGATGTCCTCCAAACTGAAGTGGCTGATTGTGATCCAACTCCTGCTGAATGAACAAGCTCTGTGTCGGGTTCCACCTTCACTGGCACCGAGGAACAAACAGCTTCCAAAGTCTGACATCCATGAAGAGGGAGAGAAGACAGCCCAAAAGGATCATCAGTTCCTACTGGGATCCAAACCACAGTTTAGTGCTCCATCTGTAGAAAAGCCTGGTCCTTTATCAGTGGCTGTAGAAGATGACAGAGTCCAGTCTGCTCAACATATAGTATCAGTTCTCAAGGAAAAGCTTCAGGGGCAGATTCAAGATCACCTCCACATCCAGGGGAACATCAGCTGTGAGGAGCTGTTGTCCGCGAGCACAGTGGATGATCTGCTGCCCTCCATCTTCCCCCAGGAGCTGCTGGGTCTGTCTTTGGTGCCTGTGTTGGTGGTGGCAGGATGTCCAAAGGAGGCGCAGACCCTGGTGCAGAAGCTCTATGACCTGATGGGAGTCCCTGACACTGATGAGCTTCTGGTGGAAGTGGAGAGTCTGATAGAAATGAGGATGACAAAGGCAGCAGCTACAGCAGCACCTGCATCAGAGAAGGAAGGAGCAGGACGCCGCATCGAGGCTGTGATGTTTAACATCCAGCGGCTGGCAGGGATGGGAGAACAGGAAGAACGCTGTGAGGGCTGGACCAGGATGAATGGAACTGCACTGGTGGGACCAGCTGTGGAAGGAACCACAGGTGTTCTGGAGGAGGCTGTGGGCATCTGTGAGAGGCTGGGGCTGCTGTGTGCAGGTGTGTCCGACAGTGGGCTTCTCAACCCGGGGAGGTACCAGGCTGTGTTGAAAAAAGGGAGCCGAATCCTCCCTTCAGAATCATCTGAAACTGAGTGTTGGATCCTTCAGTGCAGCACAGAAGAGTACGTTTCAAGCCCCTTCGCATCAGGACGTCGGATGAAACGAAGCCCTCACAGGAGCTGTATCAACAGAAGGGAGGAGCGTGTGTACAAGGTGATGGAGTGGATCCCTGCTGTCAGCACCCTCTACAACCTGGGCACCGCCGTATATTACGCCTCTGTGAACTGCTCTGCAACAGCCAAGGAGAGAGCCATCCTCAGCGCTGTTGACCTGGGAACAGATGCTCTTATGGTAGTCACAGGGGGGACTGCTGGGGTGGCAGGCTATGCTGTGGGTGCAGGGGTGAAGACCGGTGTGAAAGCTGGTGTGAAGTATTTACTCAAATCCATGAAAGAGGAAGAAGATGTGCTGGTGAACCAGTTCAGCTGGGACGACGGTGTTATCACCATTCAGTAGACTGATGGATCAGTGTGTCAGTCTATGGCAATATACAATAAATAAGAATATATTTTTAAAATAAGACAGATCATCAGCTTTTCTTAAATGACAACATTGCAGAATAACAAATTATTTTACCAGGCTTATCATCTAAGATATGGAAGATGATGGGAATATACTTTTTTCTATTACTGCATTAATCAGAGACATGAAGGAAAGGGACAAGCAAAAAAAAAAAAAAAAAGTTAATTAGATGTTTTTAGGAGTGACAATCAAGCCTAAAAGAAGAAAATGCAAAAATAACACATTAATTGTAAATACACTGCAATAAGCAATTTGAGAGTTAGTAGATAACTTTACTTTTAGAGAAAATATCCTTTTGTTTAAGTGGATTTAACATTTATCATATTAAGCACCAACACATAAAATATCTGGTCTCAGGAAACTTTAAACCCTCTTCCACCCAATACCTTTTCTCCTGTTCTTTGATCCTCATCAAAACCCGCTGCCACATAACTGCAGGGACAACAGACTGAGATGTAAAGCATGTTTTTCTTTATAGTTTTTCTTTTAAAAATTTAATAACGTGGGTTAAACCTGTGTGTACTTTGGTCATAAGTGGGGGGTTTTAGTAGAACTGACTTATTGTCTTTGCATTGTAGATCAAACCTATGTCATGTTCAGTTGAACTAAGCCATGTCATTGAATAAAGCCACCTTTATGTAAAGTACCTTTCTGGAAATGCTTCATCATTTGTTTCTGTTCTGCTCTTTTATCTCAATCTTTGATTTTTCATGACACCAATAAACCAAGTAAAGTAAACCAGTTTGACAAACTCCAGTTAAGGTACAGTATGCTGCGTTTCATAAGAAGGAAATTAAAATAACCTCATTCATAACTGACGCTGACTCATCATAATGAAAACAGAGCAGAGGTGTGGGTAAACATACCTGTGCTTTCTGTGGTGTTTTCTCTCTGTTTGTGTGTACTTTTCCTCCCGCAGATATAAAAAAAAAACAACAAAAAAACACATGAATAAAAGCATATGAACACATTTAGAAAGTTACGGCAAATACAGCAGTTTCTATAAGTGGATTAATTTTTACATTGCGTTACATGTCAACTGGGCAATGCACCACAAAACACCGTACATTTAGTCTATTGTAAACTGGAGATCTATAGTTATAGTAACAATATTTTCTCATTCTATGACTGGTAGAAGATAATTATACTCAAGTGTTTATATAACCTCACATCACCTATATTTGCTAACCAATAAATATCAGTACAGAAGGTTAAACTTTGGTGGCGTTGGTGTTTTGTGGCCCACAACTCACTTTTCTTCATTTTTTCCTTATGTTAATCTATCCCATGAGTAGTTGTCTCATGTTTATTTTACTTATGACACCAAGTGGTCAGAGTGGGAAATGACCAGAGAAAAAAAGAAATGAGACGAAACAAGACTGTGGTGCCTTTATTTATTTAAATATTAAATTCACACAAATTCACAACGTAGAATAGTCAAGATAGAATACTGGAAAATTTTAGATATCTGTGGTAATTTTGCTTTTGGTAGTTAATGAAATAATGATACTCCCTTCAGCCTGTAATCTGTTTGTTGTGCAAATAATGAAGACTTATCTGACACTGAACATGCAAAAATTTAATTCAGAATTAGAAACTCATACTTTAAGCAAAATTGTAATATTTGACAACTGTGTAGTATTTGGTTCTGTGGTAAAAATGAATGAATGAATGAATTAAATCTTATTATAATCTCATAACAATACAACACACAAGCTATATTAATTTATATGAATGCAGCATGTATATATGTTTATATCAATCAATTTAATAATCATATATTTCTGTGTCATAATCTACCTTGTGCCAAAAATAAAACCAGCATAAAGGCAAGGGAAATTTATTTGTATTGCACCATTCATGCACGAGGCGAGTCAAAATGCTTTACAAAGGCATATAAATACATAAAATTACATTCAAAATTACAGTCTAATATTAGGACAATTAAATATTAACCTTAAGGAAAGTGCAAAAAAGATGTTAAAAACAAAGGAAGAAATTAAAATAAGAATAAAAGACAGATAAAACAAAAGCTACAAACAGTCTTGATTAAAATTAAGAATTTAATGTTAAATTAATCAGAACAGTTGTGATTGTGAGTTGCAGTGCAGGTATTAGAACTGAAAACAAACAAACAAACAAACCAACCAACAAAAAATTCTAATCAAAGGCAGCTGTAAACAAATGAGTCTTTAACCAGAATTTAAAAGAACTGAGAGTTTCAGCAAACCTGCAGTTTTCTGGTAGTTCATCCCAGATGTGTGGAGCATAAAAACTAAACTTTGCTTCACCCTGTTTGGTTCTGACTCTGAGGACAAAGAGCAAACCTGTGCCAGAGGATCTGAGTGGTCTGGATGGTTCAGATGGTAAAAGGAGGTCGCTGATGTATTTGGGTCCAGAACCATTCAGAACTACAAAAGTATCTTAAAGTCTATCCACTGAGAGACAGAAATTCAGTGTAAAGACCTCAGAACTGGTGTGATGTGGTCAACTTTTTTTTTAGTTCTAGCAAGTACTTGAGCAGCAGCATTTTGGATCAGCTGCAGTGATTTAATGGACTTTTTAGTCAGAACAATAAAGCTACTGTTCCAGTCATCTAATCAATTGACAATAAATGCTTGAACCAGTTTTTCCAGGTCCTGCTGAGACAGAAGTCCTTTAATCCTAGAAATATTCAGGTGGTATTGAGCCGTCTTTGTAATGGTCTTAATGTGGTTTTGAAAGTTTAGGTCTGAGTCCATAACTCCACCCAGATTTCTGGCCTGAAAACTGGTTTTTAGTTGTAATAACTGAAGCTCTGTGTTGACTTTTGATCACTCCTCTGTATAGTCCATGTTTAACTGAAGGATATTGTGGCACATCCATTCATTTATTTGCTCTATACATTTACCCAGGACCTGTATGGGACCATGGTCACCTGAAGACATTGAGACATAAAGCTGTGCATATTTATGATAGTGTATTTTGTTGTTTCTTATCATCTGAGCCAGTGGAAGCATGTAGATATTAAATAAAAGAGGTCCCAGGATGAAGTCTTGGGGAACTCCAAATGTTATTTTTCTTTGTTTAGATTTAAAATTATTTGCTGATACAAAATAGTCCCTGTCTTTCAGATAAGAAGCAAATCAGTCTATTATTGTGCTAGGGAGTCCCAGCCAGTTTTCCAGTCAGTCCAGTTATATACTGTGGGTAACAGAGTCAAATGCAGCACTGAAATCCAACAATATTAGGACAGAGGTTCTGCCACAGTCTGAGTTTAAGTGGATGACAAACACTTTGACCAGAGGGGTCTCAGTGCTGTGGTGAGGCTCTGAAACCTGACTTTAAAATATCAAAGCAGTTGTTTAGGGTTAAAAAGTAATTTAATTAATTTTTTCAAAGACTGCTTTTCCAACAATTTTGCTTAAAAATGACACACACACACATATATATGATATAGGCCTGTAATTTTGCATTAAGGTTTTGTCCAAATTGTTTTTTTTTCAGCAGAGGTTTGATGAAAGCTGTTTTTAATGCCTGAGGGAACATGCCTGATAAAAGAGATGAGTTTAGGATTTGGATCGAATCAGTTGCTATAACCTCTGAAACTGTTTGGAAAAAAGCTGTTACCAAAATATCTAGACAGTAGCAGGAGGAATTCAGTTGTTGTTGTTGTTTATTGGGTGCTTCAAGCTATCTGAATTAATTTTAAATGCACATAGCATAAAACCTAGAGTCAAAGTTGATGCACTGACTAATTGTCAGAAAAAAGGGTGCTGCAGTGGATAGCACTTGTGCCTCACAGCAATAAGGTCCTGAGTTTGATTCCAACACTACTTGATGGGGGTAGGACCTTTCTGTGTGGAGTTTGCAAGTTCTCCGCATGTCAGCGTGGGTTCTTTCTGGGTAGTCTGGCCTCCTCCCACTATCCAAACACATGCACTGATAGGTTAGTTGGTTAATCTAAATTTCCCATAGGTGTGAATATGAGAATGACTGGGTTGTTTGTCTCTATATATCAGCTCTGCAAACTGGCAGCATGTCCAGTGTGTACCCCACCTTCACCCATAAGTAGCTGATATGGGCTCCAGCGACCCTAATACGAATAAGCGGGTTTAAATAATGAATGAATGAATGAATGTCAGAAAAGAAAGAGTGTTAAGCATTCTTCAGTTTTACATTATGAAATTCATTATGAAGTCTCTTCTTGTGGATGCTATAATGGACCTGCAGGTTTGTCTTTCTTTCTTTTTTCAATCCTGACTGGTCTTTTGCCCATGGTGATTTTTTCCTCACTGGATATAACCTTCACTTTAGTGGGAGCAACGGAATCAATTATATTTGAAATATTGGAGTTGAAGCATTAAAAAACAACATCGTCTTCTATAATTTATAATTAAATAAATCCCTCCTTATAATTCATACCGTGTGTGTTTAAAGTTTAATTCGACAAGAGACACAAAATTTGTTTTGCGTTTCATTCCTTGGAAACACGTCATAAAAACTCTACTTCCTTTCCCTTCTCACATCAGCACTTTCACAGCGTCATTTCTTGGAAATTTTTCAGGCCAGCAACAGGGCCATAAGTTTCTATTTTGCTCACCACGCCCCTCACTGCTGACTGACGTAAAATTTCACCAATGGCTCGTAGAATTTTTTGCCTAAATCCACCAATCATCTGCTTCCTATGCGGTTGCATGGAAACTGGTCCCTGTAGGGCTGACATTTCGGTTCCGGTTGCCCCTTTAGCAGCCGTACCTTAGAGCCAAAATGGCGCCTGATCGACAAACGAAGAGCTACTCAGAACGGACAAGTAAATATCCAATGAAAGAGAACACAGAAGAAGGAAATAATATTTACATGCCTGCCTACTGTCGGATAACCATTGCTTGTTGTCGACATTTAAACCACAGGTAGACTTAGTTGATACGTAAACCTAGCTATGCATTTAGCTTAAATTGTTACTCGCGGATTTATTTCGTAGTGAATCGTAACCGACAGGAACATATTAAATCGGGTAAGTAAACTTGAATTAGTGGAATAATGAGTCGTATTTGGGCTAAATGAAGGTCTTGTAAAAGGATTGAACACGGCTATGTCATAACATACTTGCTCTTTAGTTCGTTTATTTGTTGTATTATTATGTTTAATATGCAGTGTTAGTCACTTGTGCGTACATCGTTTGCATAGAGTTTGCACTTTGGTCTCTGTTAATGACAGTGTTCATCGACGTAAGCACATACATTTCTTTTGCTTGAATGTCACTCATATCATACACACCCATTGAATGTGGTTTTTTGTTTGTGTATTCCTGGCCGACTTAGGATGGCTCAGTGGGAGAGACTTATGCAGCTGCACACGTACTCACAGCAGTTGCACGAGCTTTACGACAGGGATGCTTTACCTATGGACGTGAGACACTACCTGTCACACTGGATAGAGAAACAGGAATGGTAAGGCACCTCAGTCTGCTATGACCATTGCTTCATAATGTTTAAATTTTAGGTGCAAGTCAGAAGTTATGCAAGGATTAAAATAATGATTCAATTTGTTTATTACTTGTATCTTATTTGTTGTTCAGGCAACGGGCAGCCAGAGACCCTGACTTCGCTATGGTGCTGTTCCAGGTGTTGTTGGAGAATCTGGACATCCAACACAGTCGCTTCATCCAAGAGGAGTCATTCCTAATGCAGCATAATATTAGACGTTACAAGCATAACTTTCAGGTGGGGTTTATGGTGCTATTTCATAAAGTAAATACACTATTATCTTTTGCATCGGCCATATAAAATATAGCCTCATTTGTATTATTCATTATCTAATAAAAATTTATGTGCTGCCCTTTATTCAGTACAAGGTGTTCAGCTAGGAAAGCTGAACATTTTGTTTCCTTATAGAGTTTCTGTCATCTTACTGGTGATTATTATGAGTGATTAATTTTGACTCTGATATTCCTGTGATCTTTCTGTCTTTGCAGAGGTACCAGGATGAACCATGCGTCTTGGCAAGCACCATCCTGTGGTTTCTGGAAAAAGAAAAGGAAATCTTACAGAGCGCTGAATTAGATGAGCAGGTTGGGGAAACACGTTAAGAAGGGTTAATAGGGTGTCACGTAGACACATTATACTCAGGATGTGGTTTGTGAAAAAAAAAAATGGGGTGGGGATGTTTTTGAATGTTAAACATTTACCAAAAAAAAAAATAAATTCATGAATCACAGTGGTATGGATTACTACCTCTAAAGCTATTTCATTTATAGAATGATTATGAACTTTACGGACACAGGTATGCTAAAATTCAGTACCTTGTATAAGGCTGCTCTACCTGCCATGTCATAGTCTGTAGCTCTTCATTGTGTTGTCAGGATTAGGTTAACAGATACATTACTGACAATGTTTTACGCAAATTACTTCGTTACCACAGATCATCCTCACTTCATCTTCCTACACCATTCTGATATGTCTATTACTGTCAAAACAATTGTTGCAGCTAAAAAATATTTGGTTGACACAGTCTTTTGCCTGAATAGTTACTGAATTGTCCTCTTTATGTTGACTGTAGCCCCTTGTGGAACCTCTCTTAATTTAGCTGAAAGTGTTCCAGCTGCCACAGCCTCAGAATAAAACACACTCATGTTGCCTCATTTGAGTCAGCCTGGGAGTATCCTGAGAGTGAAAGTCTATTTCTGATTTTATGGACTCCTTGTTGTCTTTGTTTAGTTGTTTTAACACTTCAAATTAAAATATTTCTCCATAAGGTACTTCTAGGATAAATGGGCGAAGTAGGATTATTTTTTTATACCCCTTAGTAGTGATCAAAAATAATTCACCAGAAGCAGGGATTCTCCTCCATACCACCTGTTATTGTACACGCTGCATATACTACCATCAAGTTGCACTTGACACCTGCTACTTAGAACAGCAAGTATTTTGGTGTTTAGGTTTCTAAGTGTCATTGTCCACATGACTCAGTGGTCAGGTAACAAATATCAGTGAGTTGTGTACAGAGGTGAAATGATGAATCTGATTAATTGAATGAAAGAAAATTGATCTGTATTATTTCATACAATATATGATTTTATGTTAAAAACTGTAATCTTTAATACTGATGGAAAGTGATTTATAGAGGAACATGCTTTATAACTATTCTTGATACAAGCATTAGTGTGACTTCATGGCAAACATAACTTTGCTTTATAAGAATTCCTCATTTCTATAATACTGTATATAGTTCATGATACACTTTTTTTTTTTTTTTTTCCGTCTCAGGTTCAGCTTTTGCGTGTGGAGCAGGAAGCCATGGAGACAAGCAGCCAACAGGACCTGGACCGTAGGATGGCTGGCCTCAGGAATGAAGTGCAGGTACATATATGTTTTCTTCTATATTATCATTTTATGCCTTGCAAAACAAAAGTATTGAAATATACTCATTGATTTATTTTTCTTGCACTTATGTCTTTACAGTGCTTAGAGCATACGATGATATGTCTGGAAGAACAGCAAGATGAGTTTGACTTTAAATACCAGACCCACAAGATGGAAGGTAAAGCATATTTAACATATTCGGGTGTATTTGTATGCTCTGGCAAGGTCTGAAGATGAGTAATAAAGGGGTTTGAATCATAACTGTTTTGCTCTCTTTTGTATGGAAAATGTGATTCCACTGTGGAAACTCATACAGCAGTGGCAGATGAAGCAGTGAAAAAAACCCAAGTACAACTTCTTCAGCATCTTGTCAACCGTCTTAATGAATGCAGAAAGGTACAGAATTATGAATATTACTTAACAACTCCTTCTACCCCTTGGTCAATTTCTCTTCCTAATTCT
The DNA here is from genome assembly GCA_030068375.1 of Ostorhinchus rueppellii. NCBI lineage: Eukaryota > Metazoa > Chordata > Actinopteri > Kurtiformes > Apogonidae > Ostorhinchus > Ostorhinchus rueppellii. Next base: position 23,340,693 of record JAQQZY010000023.1, read on the forward strand.
TTCAATGTTTTTTCCCCATGTTGTGCCATCACTGTTGTAGAGCACATTGTCAGATATAAACAAACTTCTGGACAAGACTCATGACCTGATCGATATATTAGTGGAGAAGGAGCTTGTGGAATGGCAGAGGAGGCAGCAGAAATCCTGCATCGGTGCTCCAGACAATATTTGCCTGGATCAGCTGGAGAAGTGGTATTTTCATCTCTACATGTTTCAGTTTTTAACATACATATATGTAAAACTTTTGTTCGATTAAAGCTTGAGTGGGAGGAAATCAGGAGAAAACAACCAGAACTAGAAAAGCACTCAGAGAGCACAGACCTCCCCCAAGATAGTGTTTGTATATTTTTTTTAAAGGTAGTGTTGGTACTTTGTTTTTTTTTTTTTAAAGGTAGTGTTTGTATATATTTTTTTAAGGTAGTGTTTGTATTTTTTTTTTTAAGGTAGTGTTAGTACTTTCCTCCACTAGATGGCGGTGAATGACCTCATATGCAACTATGTGCCACCATTTCCTATCTCACAATGATAAAGAATCCTTTAAAAAGTTCCTGGATCCAGATGGTGATTCAAAATGCCTCCAAAATTTAGTCATCTCTTCCTTGACCCAGTGTGGACATACCCTGAAAATTTCATCAAAATCCGTCCATAACTTTTTGAGTTATGTTGCTAACAAACAGTCGGATGGATGGTAACAAACAAACAAACGCACAGTAAAACATAAAACATAACTTCTTTGGCGGAGGTAATTAAAAACACACCCCACCCGCAGCCCTCGCCTATCTTAAGCTGAGACCACATATAAAGATAGATGATGTGATGTTGTTTTGTGATTTTTTTTTGAAAACAAATTATTACAGTTAACGATGTTTCTTCTGTGACAAACCATAGAGCGTTGTAATAAAATGTAGCATGGTCAAAACTGGTGTCCTCTCCAACTCTATTTTTTTAGCACCTCTTTGAACTCTTTTTCTTTCTTTTTGTTGTTTTTTAGGTTCACCTGTGTGGCAGTGTGTCTGTTCCAGGTGCGTGAGTTTCTCAGTAAACTGGAGGAGCTGGTAGGGAAAGTGTCCTATGAAAATGACCCACTGAAGGCACAGAAACCAGGACTGCAGAAGAGAGCAGATGCTCTGTTGAAAAACTTGCTCAAGAGGTTTGTCATTAAAAGAAGTACGCCGTGTTCTTTAGCTTGCTCATCTATGTTTTTTTATGAGACATACCCACATCATTGTTAATGTGTCTTAAAGCTCCTTTGTGGTAGAGACTCAGCCGTCCATGCCACAGGGGAAAGGACCACTGGTACTCCGCACAAACATCCAGTTCTCTGTCAAGACCAGGTTAGTGTATCACCACAGGTTGATTTTCACTTTATTTGTAGCAGACATTTGTAATTATAGAAAATCAATGCTTTAAATACCCTTTTCACACGTTAGAATTATAAGATTAAACAGAAAGACGATGCAAACCAAAAAGAAGCAAGCTTCACTGAAAAGGAGCAGTTTAGCTTAACCTCCAAAAACAGAACAGATTTTTTTTCTAACTGGAAGTAAAATTTAATCTAATTTACACTTATGCTGTGTTTTCAGACTTCTTGTCAAGTTTCCTGAGTTGAATCACTCCATGAAAGTGAATGTATCCATGGACAGGTAAGATGTGTTTGTTTTCTTGATTTAAATCAGTATACATGTAGATGCACCCTGTGACATTGTTTCTTTTTTTTCATCCTTCTAAAATCAGGGAGGCTCCTCAGATCAAGGGGTTAGTACATTTTCTCTAACTTTAGGTTCCATATCAGGTAGTATTTTCAGAAAAAGAAAACTGAATTGTCAAGTTTATTGTGTTTTTTATGTTTTACTAAAAATTGAAATCTTTGTAGATATCGTCGTTTTAATGTACTGGGGACCAAAAGCAAGGCTTTGAACATGGCTGAGAGCCAGAGTGGAGGCATGGTTGCAGACTTTAGACACCTGGTGGGTGGTATTGATATGGAAGAATACATCTTTTAAGGACGTCAATTAAATAATAACTCTCTAATGTAATATAAATAATAAATTAAATGGTTTTATTTATAAGATTTAAAGATGTTATAGGTTTTACACATGATATGCAATTTAGTTAATTAACCAGAACCATTATGACTATTTAATATAAGCACTATTGTGTTAGCCTTATTCTGTCTTTTTGATTCTTTGTAGACTCTGAAAGAGCAGAAGTGTGGAGGTGGTGGAAAAGGTGTCAGTGATGTGAGTTAACATTTTCAGAAATGATTAGGCCTCCATACTTACAGTTCACCACAATAATTCAAGAATCATGAGAAGTAAAGAACTGAATAATAACCTGCATGCATATTTGTGCATTGTGCTGTTTAATAGATCTCTTTGAGTGTCACAGAGGAGCTGCACATCATCTACTTTGACACTGTGTTTGAGCTGAAAGGCATGTCGGTGGATATGCTGGTAGAGTTTCTTCTCTTTTTGTGGTTTTATTTTCATGGCTTGTATATCTCATTCATCTTTGTTGTCTGTGTATAGAAAATGAGCATCATATGATTGAACCCTGACCTGAAATTTCGGTCCTAATGTTATTTTTCTCTGGCATCCAACCAAGGCGTCCTCCCTCCCAGTGGTTATTATCTCCAACTCCAGCCAACAGCAGAGTGCTTGGGCCTCCATACTCTGGTTCAACATGCTCAGTCAGGACACAAAGGTGAATTATCACATCGCTGCATTTACTAGTTGACTGTTCAGCTGTTAGAAGACATAAGAAACAGGTGTGTGGAGGGCAAGCTTGGTTAAAAAGTCACCCTGTAAGTTGTGATGGTAATTTTAGTTATCAAGGAAAAAGCAGATGGTTGGAATTATTTTGTGTCACAGAATAATGTACCATCTTTCACATTAAAGTCTAAATTATGTGACATTTTATAAGTGGAATAGTTGTTGGCTGTAGCTTCCTTTTTCATACAGCCACTTAATTACAAATAATATATTAGTAATTTATATATGAATCAACCCACAAATAATAATGCTGGTTGAAATACCTGTAATCTACTATAAAATACATGTTTAACTGTCCGTAAGTTATTACTGTTAGTAACTCTCAATAACTCAGTGAGTATAAGACATTTGTTTAAGAGACTTCTTGATTTCTTTCTTGATTTCTTGAAGTCAAAATCTGTTTTCTTTTAAAATATTTTCAGAAAATTAAAACATTATGTAAGTGTATATGCACCTTAAATCCCAGTTCAAACCAAGTATTCAGGAACAGACAATCTAAAAACGTGCATCTTCTTGCAAAGCTCTAACCAGCCTCGTCCTGAAGATGTGCCAGTTTACACCAGTATCTACAGATGAAATGGTCTGTTATTTCCAAAACAATGTGTTTATTGTAACTGTCTGCTTTTTAGGTTTTTCTTTAGTATGATATACTTTGTAATATCTTAAAATATGAATGAAGACAGTCATAGTGACTCAATTCAGTATTTCTGGTGTTGATGAAACAGTGAAAACATTAAAAAAGAAGAGGTCAGGTTGCAGAGAAAGTACAACGTATTGAGACAGGAGAATACCAGAGGAACAAGTGATAATACTGCTGCACTTAGAAGTCATAAATATACTGGGACAAACACAGCCTATGATGCGTCACATTTGAAAACCAGCCACTGGTTGGCAAACCGAGTCTGAGGTGATGCATCAGCTGCTAGAGTTGAACTGAAACTTTATGGAGAACATACAGTAATACTGTTAACTATTAAAGTATATTTCCCCTTCAGTGGTGAGAGTGAACAGCTGCACTAAGTACAGAGCAGTAATAAATTAAACACATTACAGTGAAATTTGTATGTTTATTTAAAATTCTGATGCAGAAAATTCCATCAGTGAAACTCACTCCAGCTCACTTGGCTTCTTTAGTTCAAAAATTAACAACACAGAGTAAACAAGACAACATTATCTCAACAGTATCAATGAAGCTCATCAGCAGCAAACCTAACTATGGCTGGATAAAAAGGAGAAGTCAATATGTGAATGAATAAATAAAGATAAACCTTTCAGTTGCATTCTTAGCTCATATTCTTTATATTTTGGTCTAACTTGGGTTTTCCAATGATGAAAGATCACTCTGGTCAATATAAATTCTGTTAGGGCTAAAGCAAATCCAGATTTGGAAACATGTAGCAAACATTATCAATCTCCCAACAGATACCAAGTGTTTCAGGCACAGTTACATATGTTTTAAATGAAACCTACAAATTCAGATAAAAACATACAAACACATCAAAACAATAAATTTTGCGTACCTCATACAGTACATTCTGCTCATTGTCACTGAATCCATTATATGACTACCTGCTTTTTGCTTAAATAAATATCCACTTTGTCACTGTAGTTAGATTTATTGTGCAACTCTGTGTTTATTTGTCGATGTGTATACATTTTCTACAGGACATCAGGTTCTTCGCCGGCTCTCCTACAGCAACTTGGCTCCAATTTGGGGAGATGTTGAGCTGGCAGTTTCTTTCTGCGACCAAACGTGGGCTAAATAAAGATCAGCTGGATATGATTGGACACAGGCTCTTTGGTAAATCATGCCCCTCAGTGAATTCCTTTTCTTAATTTTGATGGTTACTCTGTCTTTAAAATGAGGTGCATTCATGTATTGTCACTTTGCCACCACTGTTAAATTCATGTCCTTTCCTGCTTATTTTCTCTTCTGTGGAAGAAGTGTGAGATTTGGATGCATAAAAAGTATGATTTCAGCGATTAAAAATAAAGTCAGTGAATAATCTGTGATGTAATTTTTACCCCACCAGGCAAGCAGCAGAACTACAACACCTTTAAAGTAGCTTGGTCAAAATTTAGCAAGGTAAGACAACCGTCTTTTATTCATATAAACAGTCCAGTACAGTCTTGTTTGTTAATCATTTATGAAAACAGACGCTTGTTGACAACCCTTTGCATCCTTCTACAGGAAAGTACTCCTGAGACTTTCTGGGTGTGGTTTGACGGCATCGTGGTGATGGTAAAATCTTATCTTGAAGACCTGTGGAGGGATGGGTAAGCATGGTTCTGAATCTATATTTGATGAACTCAAAACACTTGTTTACTGAGCCTTTTTATGTATTTTACAGCCTTATCATGGGTTTTGTGACCAAAGGCAAAGAGAAGGCCCTCCTGAAGAAAAAACAGAGAGGTACATTCTTGTTGCGCTTCAGTGAGAGTATCATTGGAGGCATCACCTTCTCCTGGGTGGAAACTACCATAACAGGTGAGATGCTTTCAGTATTTTTATTACTTGATGATGATGATGCATGATGTTTTGAAAATCTCCCAGAGTAGACATTTTTACATTTCTGTAAATATTTTATACTAGCACGTTGACCCGTGAAGAACCACGGGTTCGAGATGTGGTTGTTTTTTTGCTGGTGAGAACTTCATTTTGCATCATGCAGAATGGTACTGCACTTCCGGTCAATTGTCATGGACTGAAGTTTGTAAACGTGTCATTCCTGTTTTTAATTTAGTTTTCCGTCATGTAGCGTGGCACTGCGCTTCCTGTCAACCGTCATGGGCATAGCAATGTTATTGTAAGGTTACAGTATTCCAAAATTACTAATATCTCCCAATATATTGGTCCTATCAACTTGCTGAAAAATCCCAAATTGGCGAGTGAAAAACATCTCAATTTCTCAGAACCGTGTAGATACACACACACACACACACACACACACACACACACACACACACACACACACACATGCGCACACGCACACACACACACGCACACACACGCACGCACCCCCAGAGGTCACATGGCTTCTATATCACACGTTTTGCTT
>JAQQZY010000023.1:23382451-23404179 GCA_030068375.1 Ostorhinchus rueppellii
GGAGGGAGTGTATATTTTCAAAATCTCACTTGTGTTGAATTGCCGGAACCGTTTTTTCCAAGATCTCCCACCCCACCGTTAAGGACTTTAGGGACTAATATCATGTTGTAAGCAATTAAAGGCGACTGATAACCAATATTCAGAATTAGTTATATCTGTGGTTAAAAGAAAATGTTGTCATGGAATTCTTTGTAATAACTTCATCACAAAGCCTTCTTTTAGATGACCGTCAAATCACAGACAGAAATTCCGATTCAATGATATTTCAACAAAATGTTCTGTTTTCCATGAACTGATGGCATTATGAGTAATAGTACCAGAAAATAAATATATGTTCTTTTCTCATATCAGGCTCTTACTCAGACCTAATGATAGTGCTGATGTTAGCTGTAGATGTAGATTAGCTGTTAGATGTAATCACAGATAGAGTGGCCCCTGCAACCAAAGTGACACATTTTAAAATCCATCGTAATTGGTTTATTGAAAAATCATGCTGAATAATGGATATGATAATGAACCAATAATTACTTGACTGTGTTTTTTATTTTTCAGCACAATGATTTGGCTCTTTAAATTATGTACTTTATGTGATTTTAATGCTTTTAGAAGATGGGGTTTTCACTAAACAGGATACATGTTTTTGCTCAGTCCACTGTTCACCGGATTAACCACAGTTACCATCTTTTATATTCAAGGTCAACCATAACACACAGACCTGCAGTCTTATTGTTGCATCAAAAATTATTTTCAAAAATTGCAAGTTGAAAAGGGGTTTGGGTGCAACAGAACACTTGAATAATGGTGTAAAGAACAACATAGAGCAGTTACATGGGAGAGGTATCATCATTGTGTTTCCTCTTTGGGTAGTGGAGCGTATTCCAGACACGCTTCTGGTAAATCTGCAGCTCATTTTACGCCACATTACGTTCTAAAGGTCAAAGCATGTGTGCAATTACTATATAAATCTGCATTTACAGTGCAGACGATCACAATAGAGTGACGTTTTCATCGTTAGTACGGTGTGTTTTCACTGTCATATTTTGCAGCTTGAAGCAATGTGAAAGTAGCACCAGCCTTCTTTGACCTACCCTCCTCCTGCGAGATTTACAATGACATCAGATAAGTGAAAGCCACGACTCCTCAACAGCAGCCACGCAGGAGGGAGAGCATTGATTGGACACATTCTGAGGAGCGTTAAAGTGTTAAAGTGCTGCCAAACTCTATAAATCCAGGTCTCGCTAGCTATTGCTCCTTCTTGCTGCTAAAATGAACAGACAGCGTTGTGTCTCACCCAACCCCCTCATCTTACTGCCCTTTTTTCTAATGCAAATGTTTAGGCGAGAAAAAGATCAATGCCTGTGTAATAGCTTATTGAATTTTTGTGCAGAATGTAAAAGAGAGGTAGCTGGACAGAAATGAAGAGACGCACAAGACACACAGAAAAAAGAAAACAAGAAAAAAACAACAACAACAACAACAGGCAACCAGAGACAGAATCTTATCGCCACACCAGGTTTCACAAAGCCGAGGTGCACTTGTGGACATGCACACACCAATATGCTGTGACTAAGGCCTCCCAAATTGGCAATTCATTTAGCCAATTTAGGTTTAATGATCACAGAGGTAATGTCAATGTCAGTGACGTCACAGGAGCCTCTCAGTATTCCCTGCCTGCCCGCCTCCATCTTTGTGCTCCATGATGGGACCAGGAGAAAGGGGACAATAGGCGGGGGGGTTTGTGACATGCTGTCTGCCAGAATGAAGTCTGATTAGAGGTAGAAGCACTGCAGGCTCTCACCAAAAAAAGGACAGAAATGGAGCCACCTTTAGATCCAAGCTCCTCAGTTCCACACTCAGAGGACTGGCTCAGCCCATGATGCCAGCCGCCTTACATCTGCATCTAAATGGGCTGCTGTGCACAGATGACTCTGAAATGAGCCTCTGTTGTGGATTAGCCAGCCTCCTCTGACTACCCCCCACCCCCACTGCTGCCACTGCAGCAAAGAGGGACAACTCTATGGTGGAAACAAGTCCCTTAACTCCTAAAAAGAAAAAAAGTGTGGGTCGATGGTGTTCTTGTGCGTCCTTCCTGCAGGTTTGTGAAGAGTAACAAATATATTTGGAGGCAGATGACACCATTAGCAGGTTGACGATCATCATCATCATCTGTTTAAGTGATTTACGACTACTCCTGTTTGTGATTCTCTGACAGGAATGCTGAGCTGTTTACTGCCACATTTATTCGCTGTTAACATTTTAACATTTCTCTGTAAATACTTTGGCTCCTGTGTTACATCAGCTCTAACCCATGTGGCGTAAACGTAATGAAATTATATTTGTGGTTGTAACCTTTAAAGAAATAGTGCAAACTTTGTCGTGATTGCAGAGGGAAGATGGCTCTGTCTTAGTGTCGCATACTGCCACTGTGAAGGACTGTGCATGAAATCCAATTTACTGCAGCTCAGCTTACCCCCAAGTCAAAGGCAGCTATTTCAACCTAAGCCGAGGACAGACAACAATGCACACACAACCTTTGTGGTGTGAGTGAATGATGCTCTATAAGGGCTCAGTCCTGATTAATGTTATGTTGGTCTGTGTGAGATCTGGACAGCCAGAGAGCGCACAGTACTGGTGAAGGAGAGCACAGTTGATTTCAGCCTGCACTTTGTTTTAATGATAGATGCTCTGCGCCCCAGTGGCCAGACTTAAATGCTGCCTCCCAGAGAAGTCTCAGAAGTCCTCTTTCACTGGAAATGTGTGTGTCTGTTTTCATGCAGTGCTTTTGACATCAGCCAGTACTTCTGCTGCTCCTCTCTCTGATTTCATGCAGTATTTTCAATTAACTTTTATTTTTGCTCAATGGATTTTACATTGATCCAACGAAATTAAAATCATTATAACTGTAATAAAGCTATATTGGCTTTGTTTGGACTTCCCTGGAAGCAACTTCTCATTGGAAAATTCAGTCTGTTTTTCTTTAGTGTCTGATAATGAGGAAAAGAATGCTTGATTCGCAACTGGAGATGACAAGCAAAGGCAGGTTTGGTATGAAATAATGGCAGTGGACCGAGTTGATGGAGTGGAGAAAAGGGTTTGGATGCGAGGGGAGATGAGGTGGAAAGAAGGAGGGCATTGGAGAAGGGGGAGGGAGCCGCATGTTTTGAGGTGAGTCCAAGGTGACCAGAGGAGGCAAAGATCCATGTTAACCTGCAGGTTAATGTACAAGAACCAAAGAAGAAATACCATCTGTGAACCCATTGGTATTCCACACAATACTTCACAGATCTCTCAAAATTCTCGTGCTAATGTTGTCAAAATCCAGGCAGGATTTCCGCATGTAAGAATTAACCTTTGGCTGTCACATGCAAAATGTCACATGCGCATGAACAATTTTGGGTTATTTTGCTTCTCTGTTCATGGGCTGTCTACTTGTCATGTCTTGTTTTAAGCACAGGAGCATCCTGAAATGTGAAGTCAGGTCCACTGTGGCACATTTGATGTGTTTCAAGCACCACATGACAGGAGATTATGTCAAAATGTTTGGAGTCAGAGCCCAGCACCTTTTACCATATGAGGAAATCATATGAGACAAGCTGCAGATGATTTCCAGCATAAAATGTTTTGGCAATGGAAAATTGATTGAAATGTGCTAGAAATGTGCATCCTCGTAAAGGGTCAGTAGACAATATTTGTTGATGCCAATGGCTAAACATTCTCAATTACCTCTGAGAATATTTTAGGGATTTTGAGAGATTTTGGCCACTGGTCTTTTCTCAGCTTTAAAGCTTTAAAGCAACAGTGACAAAATTCTGTGAGACGTGTCTGTATCATGCAGACTTTGTGCAAATACAACAAAGTCACATTATGTTTTGTTTGTTGCCATTTTTTGATTCATGGTTCAGACTAAGCTGTGACAGCTCTGGCTTTGTTTGGGTGACTCCAAACTGATTTCGAATGCAACTATTGACAATATAAGCTTAAATCATACTGGAAACAAAGGTGATTTGTGGTTTTAGTGTGGCTGTTTTCTGTCTAAAAAAATAGCTAAACTAACAGAACTCTAATGTAAATTACACAGTACCATAAGCTGAGGTTTTGAAGGAGAAAACATAATGATACCATAATGCATTCATCTTCTTGCTGATCTGGGTCTGGGTCATGGGGGCAGCAGCTTAAGCAAAGAAACCCGTGTCCTAGGTGTGCCACAGGGTCTCCTCGAAGTTGGATATATTCAAAACACCAGGGAAGCATCCACCCAGGAGGCATCAAGACCCAACATACCAAAGCCAAAAACACCTCAGCTATCGACATAGATGAGTGGTGGTTCTACTCTGAGTTCCTCTTGTATGTCCAAACTCCTCACTCTATCTGTAAGACAGAACCAAGGCACTCTGTGAAGGAAACTCATTTCCACCACTTGTACCTGTGATCTGATTCTTTTGACCCCTACCCACAGCTCATCACCATAGGTTAGGGTCGGAACAGAGATCAACATGTACATTGAGAGCTTTACTTTCTATCTCAGCATCCTCTTCACCATAACAAACCAGTATAACACATCCCCATAGTACATACCATAATACAGATGACTGTAAACTATTAGCATCACAATTTATTCTGTAAGTGGTACAGCCTGTGCATAAGTAGCGTCATTTGGTTGGTGGTTTGGGGTTGGCGCTGCGTGGTGTTTTGGTGTGTGATTTCTCTTGCTGTTGATAATATGGAATATCAGTATTACATCTAACTCCTTTAATCATCATATTCTGGTTTCTGAATTTATTATTTATTATTTACTAAGAGGCAAAAGCTGCAGGAAGAGGAAGTGTGTTTTCAAGTTGTACTGCTTTTTCCTCCCTTGATTTTTGTTTACTGTATCTTTAAATATCGCAGATTGTTTCTGTTCAATAAAGCTTTTAAAAGCTTTCAAGAATCTCTATAACAGTCACAAACATTAGCCATAATGAACAAAACAACCACTTCAGCTTCCCCTTAAGCCACATAGAATACAGCAGACAGTGAAGAATGACTGTCAGCAGTACATTTATGAGACAAAAAACTGTTTCATTAGAATCGTTTTCCATCTGTGCCCTCTGTTCTGTGCAGTTGTGTGGATGTTAACATGCTGGATCCTGAAGGGTCTTCCTTCTCTAAAAGACCTCTGAACATCTGTCTCTGCTGCTTCTCCTCTCAGGTTTCAGCTCTTTTGGGAGGTGAAGGAACATCCTGAACCTGGCTGCCAACTTCGTCTTTCACTACACTGCGGTCATGATGTAACACAGGTGGAAGCAAACAGAGTGCACTACGGCAGCCAGACAAAGTGAGAGCCATTAAGACCCACTATCCACCATGTCAACATGACCGACAGCCCTGCCCGGCGTTATTATTCTGTTTGTCAAACCATTTACACACCTGCTGTGAGCTGGTAGAACACACTACAGCATATACAGAAACCCGAGCATGTAAAGTACACAAGCAAATATGAAAACACACAAAAGCACATGTGCCAAAGACTGAACATGTACAAACACAATAACAGCATCCGCCAGGTGCATCAACTTAGCATTTTACAAAATAGAGACACACAAAGGCAGAATGTTGCTTGATCTTCGACATGAAAAAATCTGCATAGAATGAAATGAGAAGGTATATGCAGCAGAACCAGATATAGCACGTTGTTATTTTCTGCAGAAATAGAAATTATAGGCTTTATTTTTGGAGTTGATTGAAGTCTCAAGGGCAGTTTGTGGTTTTATGCTATAGCGAATTCTTAAAGCAACACGCTAAGGTTATACAGGGTAAGAGCCAGGGTGGCGGCTCAGCTGTGGTCTGCATAACTTCAGGACAGTAAACAACATAACAATAAACAAAGATATTTATGTTTAGCCTATGTGGCCCTTTGCCTTTTGGCATCTTTAAAACCAGTAAATGACAGACATCATTGTTTTGTGCTTTAAATTCCAGTGCTCTCTAATTGTAGTTTAAATCTATACTCTATTCTTATACTTTAATTTTACATTTATATGAAGTTGGATTTTGTTTAGTGCCAAATCTGTTACATAAAAAATTATTCAAAAGCCTACTGACTATTGATTAACCATTTGATTTAGCCACAAAACATGCTGTATGCTATTTAAGGTTAGGAAATAACTATAATAAAGTAGTTATACCTAAAATAGTTATATCAAAGCAACATCTCTTGACATTTAGTAGTTTAAAGCAGCGTATGACTTTCATCACAATTTTTTTTTTTAATTTGTAAAACCTGAATCATAGCCTAATTATCACTAATCCTTAGTCTTTCTGTGCTTACACACCTGAGTCACTTCCTTCACGGTGAACAACTTTGAAGATGGCTCCATCATAAACACAATCTGCTCGTTCACAGAACAAACTCATATGTCACCCAGGCCTTTTTGGAAATTTTGTGCATCGTGCTAATGGTGACCAACGACAGCAGCTTCTCACAGATTCGGCAAGAAAATAAACCTGATCCTTCAGTGTAAAATTACACAGTCCACCAGTGTTGTTTTAAAGAATGAGTGTAGTCCATGGACGGAGGTAAAAGTGACATTTGGGTTCAGCACTTATTAAGAAACATTCATTGTGCATGGAATTCCCCTTCCCACAATGCATTTCACAACAAAATTTCCGAAAAGACCCGAGTGACATTTCAATTTGATATTTAAACAAGTGGACTGTGTTTATGATGGTGTCGTTTTCAAAGTTATTCATCCTGAGGGAAGTAATTCAGGTGTGTCAGCAGAGACAGACTAATAGACTGCTGATAATTAGGCTATCACTCAGGTTTTACAAATTTGAAAATAAAATCTGTGATGAAACTCAAATGCTACTTTAAGTTTAATTTTAGCTCCTGAGGAAATTGTCTAAGTATTTGGTTGTTAAATGTGCTGCTATAGTCACCATCTGTTTTCTGAATAGATGCCCCTTTCTAGAATACCCAAAAAGAGTTTACGTCATGGGTAACGTATGATTTATTTTTCTGTGACCTTGTTCAAGGAACTATATCTCTTGTCTTATGTGATAATGAACTAATATAAAAAGAAATCAGCACATTTCACCTTGCTCTTTGAGACTGAGTGTCAATTAAACTCTGAGCAGCTTGTAGAAAAATAAAGTGAGAATGACACACACCCACACACAGAATGAATTTGCTATAATATTTACGTTATTGCTATTATGTACTTTCTACAGAAATCAGCCACAGTTAGAAAAAAAAAAAAAAAAGGAATGACCTCAGTTTTTCTGTACAGCTTTTGTTGTCAGTAGCTGCACTAAAGATCTGTTTGGAATTATCTAAACATGATCAGAACTGTCACAGTTTAGTCTGAACAGTGGATCAACAAATGGTAAACTTATCAAAGATAATAACATCACACAGTTACTTTAGTTCATAAGCCTCATAATCAAATGCATTTGTGTGAAAGAAAAGTTGCCATTTCAGCACCAAACTCCATTCTTTTCATTTCCAGCTGTGTCCAGTGAAAACCACTGAGAATGAGGCCACATTCATTCACAGTGGCACATATCATAGCTCTGCAATACAATACACTGATATCGTTGATATAATGTCAAAACTCTTCATTCTAAGCACTTTTATAACTGAAAAAAAGATCAAGTACAAATATTACGTATAGCCCCTAATCAAATCGAGGGAACCACAGAGTTCAAAGATAGCTCTCTGTAGGTCATCAGTATAGGTGCAGTATCTCCATTAAAAGCAAGCAGTCATACGATGCAAAAAAAATACACTTAAAATGCCGATCATAGTTATTTTAAAGCTTCAGCAGGCATAAATCTGCTAGAAAAAAAGAATCATAATTGAAAATATACATCTCCCTCTGCTTGTATTGAAGTATAGACTAAATGTGAGGATGGATACTTTGGCAAAATGAAGCCAAAATATAACAGTTAGTGAATCTGACGTGTTGAGAGTAACAGAACATGCACAGTGCAGCTGTGTCTGCCAGCAATTGGCCATACCAGCTGTCAATCATCCCTTTGTACCTGCCCTGCTCTGAAAAGACCTGCAACTGGCCAAAAGCTTAGGCCAAATTTCCTAAAGCCTAAAAACAGTGCAGAAGTCAGTTTCCTGTCAGACTACTTCAATTACAATATATCTGATAGGCACACAATGGTGCCAAAAAACATTGCCTACTTAAGCTTTAATGTTTGATCTCAGTCACTGTGAAAGAAAGTTGGCCTTTAATAGCTCTCTGGTGGGTGCCTAAAATGGATTTTAAGAGACATTATGGGATACGAAAGTGACCCTGCAGACATCCAGTAGTAAAAGGCTTTGTGGTGCAAAACATCCCATCATATCAGCAGGACATTTGGCAGAAATGGGGTGAAATCCACACAGATGATGGATCTTCTTGTAAATTATGTGTGAAAAATTATACATTTTTAATGTGATTTTGTGTGGTCTTTGAGTGTAAGTATCGTAAGGCTCAGTGGTCATTTGAGAAGTGGGACATTTTGTCAAACATACAAGCAGATTTCTCTGCTTTAAATGTCAATAAATTTTCATCCTTCACTGCACCACCGTGATTCAAAGGTCATGTTGTTTATCTGGAAAAACATGCACCTGTGATTGTTTCAGAGGACATTGATGAGTGCAGGAGTTTTGTGTTTGTGTGTTTTGACTGTACACACACACACACACACACACACGCACTGGCATAAATTTATGGGTTACTTCACAGAGGTGAATGGTGATGCAAGCCACTTTTCATATTGCTGAGTGAAGCCTTTGCGTCAGACTGGAGGAAGTCTTAGCCTATTTTTAAATAAATAAAGACCTGAAACCTCCAGGTCTGAAATATTTATCAGAAAAATCACACAAGAGTTACTAAACTATGTTCCAGCTGCTCTGGTTTGACTGAGATAAGACAGCTTTGACGCCATTTCATTTCTTTCATACCCCACTGCTAATCGTGTTGACGTTTAAAATTTTCCTTTCATTAAAAGAAATAAATTAAGTATTTATAGGGTGATGGAAGGAGAGAAATAGAAGAAACTGTGATGGAGAAGACACTGTTCCTCCATTTTTCTTGTCAACACTGTCATCACCGTCATGCAAACTATTTTGGTTTCTGGATCTCTATCTTAGTGAAACCAATATAGTATATAAAACCCCATCACCCATGATGTTGTGATCATGTGTCAGTGTGTTTAGTGTCCGATACACTCAGGGGGAGGGATTATCACAGGCTCAAGCCTACACACAGATCACAGGAAGACTTGAGTGGGGCTAAGAGCAGGCAAGCAAAAATAAAGTAGTCAAATATTTATGTAACATTTGTCCCACAAGGTCACTGTAGTTAATCAAATTTAAGAAACAGACTTGGTGAAGTCATGAGATAAAAATAAACAACTAAATAAAATCAGTATGTGGATATATAATGAAAAAAATGTAAAAATGAGTGGCAAAAATCAGCTTAATACTACTTCTGTTTGAAGTTTTTTTGTCCTTTGTCCTTGGCTCAGTTTTTTCTTACATTGGATTGAAAGAAAGAAAGAAAGAAAGAAAGAAAGAAAGAAAGAAAGAAAGAAAGAAAGAAAGAAAGAAAGAAAGAAAGAAAAAGAAATAAAAGAAGGAAAAGAAAGAAAGAAAACAGAAAGAAAAAAGAAAGGAAAGAAGGAAAGAAATAAAAGAAAGAAGGAAAAGAAAGAAAGAAAGAAAGAAAGAAAGAAAGAAAAAAGAAAGAAAGAAAAAGAAAGAAGGAAAAGAAACAAAGAAAAAAGAAAGGAAAGAAGGAAAAGAAAGAAAGAAATAAAAGAAAGCAGGAAAAGAAAGAAAGAAAAAAGAAAGTCTAATACTGATCATAGTGGTTTTTGCAAATGTACAACTAAATGACAAGTCAAGTGACCTTATTAACGGGCACAAAAAAAACAGCCTTCTTCACACAATTCTGGACATTTCCCTTAAAGAGAACCCTCTAAAGTCCTTCTGAATGAATGATAAAGTAAACAGGTCCTTTAAAATACAGGTAAGCTAGAGACGTAAAAGTTTGTGATAGAAATACTTAGAAAAAGAAAAAATGAAATGTGCTATTTTGGAAATAAAGAGAAACTGGCATCTCTTGTCTTACCCAGGATCATCCTGAATCCTTCCACTGTCAACTTGTCTTTCCCACTGTATCGTCCTCCTCAACTCCTCTCTTCCTTGATCTGCCGCTGAGGTGACTCAAACCTTTCCCACCGACCTCTCTGGCTCAAAAGTCAGTGTAAATGAGGACAAGACATCCAGCATTCAACCTTCATGTTGCACCTCTATGCTGTAAATATCTGCTGCTGCTCCTTTCCCCTTGTCCACATGAGCGGCTTTTCCTTCAGACCTCGACACACGGCTCCTGTTCTGCTCTGAGGCTGCAGCCAGTGGTTGGCAGAGGAGAAGCACAGCAGTACTGACTGCAACACAACATGCACTCAATCTGCAGCGAGGAAGCCTGTAATTTATTCACTGTTATATATTCACTCCAGCACAGGAAACACCAGAGAATATAGCAGAGATGGAGCCTCACAGGAGGAACCTCTGCACCACAGCATACCCCTCTCACTCGTTCTCTTCTCCTCTCTCTCTCTCACATATTTTGGGGTTGGGTATAACCTAAAGGCACCTTGCATTCCTCTGCTCTGATTGGCTGGGGCTTGGACCAATCAGAGCAGCTGCTTCTGAGCGTTTTTCTTGGGGTGTTTGAATCAGGAGGAGTGATAATGCTCCTGTCGATGCAGCTCTCCCCTTCTCTCAGACCCTTTCTCTGCTCTATATTGACATTTTTCCCTCTCCTGTCACTGTCATTGTTTCATTGTATTCTTTTCTTTGCCACACGCTGAAAAATGAATCGTCCCGCAGAATATCCTCAGCCTTTAGCTATATGTTCTGGTTCACCTCTTCCGCAGGGTGTTCACTAAAAAATGCTGACTGAGTTCAAACTGTAGTTGCCATTCTGACTGTGTGAACATAAGTAAAAGAAAGACAGGGAGGTGCGATGAAAACTGACAGCCTGAGAGATTCAGAGGGTGGGGAGGAGAGATTGAGGTTAACGCAGGCTGACTGAGGATAAAAGTGTAAGGTGAGGAAATGTGAAAGATGTGGTGAAACAGCAGGATGAAGGAGGATGCTGACAGCTGTTTGACAGGCGGAGGCAGAGAGTGCTGAATGAGCTTAAATACTTAGCTTACCGCCGGCGTCTCAGTAACTACATTTACCAGGGATAATGTGAAGTGGAACGCAGGGCCAATTTGTATTCAAAACAATCATTCCCACAAGATCAGGCAGCACTTTCACATCACGACCTCTTGACTTCAGGCAGTAAAAAGAAATCCACTTCTGACTCTGAGCTATGTGTTTTTAACTGACAACAGCTCTCTTCTTTTTTGTTTTTTTGTTTTATTTCTCATTTAACATTTTATACTTTGTGGCATCTTGCTTCCTATTTGTCTTAATTATGCTTTTACTTTTTCTTGGTTTTGTCAAGCCTGGCTGTTTGGCTTTCTGCTGTTTTACCGTCTGATTTTCTGTTGCTTTCTTTGCATGTCAAACATCTTTAAAAGGTGGTGTATGAATAGTTATTATTGTAACAAAGCAAAAATAGACACTCATTGTCGAAATCAAATTATTCTATGTGTCAACCTGTGTGTGTATGTGTGTGTTCTTGTGTGAACTCAGGCCAGGTTTTGCATGTGTGTGATCAGGTTTCCTCATTAGTGGAGCTGGTTGAATAATGCAGGTAGATGTATTGTTGTGACCAATGGGCCAGGTGCTAATGTGGCTGTCTAAGGTTAGTAGGGGCAGACACAGCATGACTTTAATGGATGTCACCATGAGAAACTGAAACTGAACCAGTGGAGTCAGATAACACACATACTGCCCATGTGTGTATATATATGCATACGTGTGTGTGTGTGTGTGTGTGTGTGTGTGTGTGTGTGTGTGTGTGTGTGTGTGTGTGTGTGTGAGTTCTCTTGGGGGAGGTAATACTAAGACTTTAATTTGTTCACTTGTGGAAACACTTTGCTGGTTCTCAGAGAGAAACAGCTGTGTTAAGGTTAAAGGATGATACAGTACACTTGACTAAAAGCGTACCCAGAGCACGTAGACCTCCACCAAACTCAATCGTCCACACTTCTCTTTACACAAGCAAACATTAATTCATGACCCGTGTTTTCCTGATTGTTTTCAGTTGCTTGGTTTAGTTTAGTTTAAATGTAAGCTTTGGACCCTGTGGAATTAAAGAAAGAAAACAAAAACAAACAATTACAGCATCTGCTCTGCAGCTGACCTTGGCCAACACCCAACCCCTCCACCATGTTTTATGACCAAATAGTGGAGTAGACTTTGTACATTCCTGCTGACAGACAGACAAACAAATGAGAGCTGCACTCCTGACAGATAGAAATAAATGCAGATGCTAATTTCAGGTTATGTTCACACATGGAACCAAAAGCAGTGTTAAAGTTTATTGCACTAGTCCATCACGTCCCAGTTTTACAGTAAAGATCAAAAGGGCAACCAGCACAGTTTTACTGGTTCTGTTGCAATTTCTTTTTATTTTATGGTTAAACTGATTTATAATTCATACATAAACTGTTAAGAGATGCCACTTTTTCAAGCTTATCGAACCTGTTGTGGCACTAGATGATGAAAACAGTAGATTGTTTTATTTATGGATAAATGACAGTGCTCTTGATGTTTATGTCGAAGAAAAAGAAATGTAGATGACTACATAACTGAGTCATATTCTGATGGTAAAACTCTTTCTTTTTAGGCTTATTTCTGTCCTGATAATTGCATACTATTTGACAAGTTTTCAGCCATCTATTTTCTGAACTGCTTAGTCCTCATAAAGGTCTCATAAGGTTAGGTTTAGGTGAAGGCAGGGCAGACACACTGGATGTGCCATTAGTTGACAGCAGGGCTGATATAAACAGACAAACAACCATTCACCCAGACATTCACACCTGTATGTGATTTCAGGTTGACCAATTAACAACTTAGTTAATGGGAGGAAAAGCGTACCCAGAGCACACAGAGTACAAGCACCATGCAAACTCCACATATAGAGGATTATTTTCCTGTGAGGTTATAGTGCTAACCACTGCAGCACTGTGCCATCCTATCAAATACTATCAAACACTATCACACTAATTTTCAACTGACAAAAAAACAGGTCTGCTTTATTTTTTGGGCAAAACAAAGCATCACTCTAATGAGGCTCAAATTCATGTTCTGATTAAAGCATTATTCTTTACAGAGTCTAGTTTTAACATGTTGGCTGATTATTCTGATATTGGTATCAACATTCTACAAAACAAATATGAATTCAGTTGTTTAATGACCAGCAGTGTAAACTTGCTTTGCAGATGCACAGCTGATACAAAGTAAACAAGGGAAAACATGGTTTGGTTTTTTTTGTCACACAAAAATGTGAAGTATTTTCTGTCCTCTTGCTTTACTATTTTTAGTCTGCATACACAAACATTCACAAAGTTCATGTTTGAATAAAATATGGTAAAAGAACTAAATGCAACTGCCACATGGTGCAGGTAGTTCAAAGTGTCGGGGTGTGTGTGTGTGTGTGTGTGTGTATGCGTGTGTTTGATGATGTGGAGTTGACCTCCGACATCCTATCATTCTCTCATACTACCCCAGGAGGCCATAACTGTGTCGACAGGCTTGTTAAACTCTAATTTTAGCTGTGATCGTTAGTGGTTCATCTGGAGGAGTCATGCCAATGCTTGATGAAGTCTTCATTTGATGTTTAACTCCAGTGAAACAGCCCCCAGCGTTAACATGGTCAGACACTTGACAGGCTAAAATATGCAAATGTGCAAAGTGAAGATGCAATAGCAACTAATCAGACACCGAACTTTTCTTATGCAACTTTTCCATATTTTCTATCCTACTTCGATAAGTTTATTTTAACATATGGATGAGGGATATTTTAACGACACTACAATTAAGTGTTTTTCTTAGTTTTACAGGTTCTGCTCATGGACTGAAGCTGAGGTCTAAACGCACTAAATGAGAAACAGCCTGCTATGTTTGACCATAAATCTCTGAAGGAAACTGTCCCAGCACTGAGCAGCTGTTTACCACACCTCAAAGGTTAAAGGAGGTATATCTAGAATGGACCCTGGGAATGACTGGCTTGTGCAGTACATAAATAAACACACACGTTGGCCAAATATATGTTGCAGCGTAGAACGACGGAGGAACATTATACACAAACAAGAAAAGTTGTAAAATTATAAGGTCAAACTTGCCCTTTTTTCTGTTTCTTTTGCCTATGCAACACAAAAAAATATATAAAAAGAAAAGTGTTTGATACTAAACAAAAAATATAAAAATATTATTATAACTAAACACTATTTTGTCTACAATGAAATGAAATAAAGTGAAATAAAATGAACAGCACATTTTCAACCATACAGTTAAATCCCTTGAATCACTGTTGTAGACATGTTTTGTGTTATGATTTTAACATTTGCCAGTTTTTTGTCTTTTTGTCACAGCGTTAATAGATTTAATGTGATTTTCATTTGATTTACACTTGACTTGAGCTGTACTTAATTTCATCATGATAAACAGATTTATATTTTATGGTCACATGTTAGTGCTGTTGTTATCTATGCAAAGAAAAGTTGTAAAATATTGAAACCAAGCAACATTTTAGTTTTGTTCCGAGAACAGAATCTGCCAAACTGTACATAACTCTTGAGTTTGTCTGTTTTTAATGAGAAGCCAACAAACATTGCATGTATACTAGGTTTCTTATAGCATTTTGTACAGACAGTAGCATCTGTATCTGAGCCAAGTCTATGCTTCATCATCCCTCCCCCATTATACTGACAAATGTATGGGAAAGGTCAGAGGTCAGACCTCGTCTGAGTGCAAAGTCTGGTCTGACATGGAGTGCTGACGTTTGCTGGAAACTGCACTGAGATTCATCAAAGACAAAACCCTTCAGAGGCTCTGGTACAACTGTCACTTGCTCTTTATTTCTGCTCAGAGTATTGCAATAATGAGGGGATCCTGGCTTATCCGCTTCTCAGCTCATTTTAAGATGATCAAAGAAGGAATGCTTGGAGTTGTGGGTGGTTTTTGCATAGCCCAGTTCCCACTTATAGTCTTACCTGAGCACCACATTGGTCGCCTCTGCTCTTCACGAGGCTGAAGTGATCCTGTGCCGGGTAAAGATTTCAGCGGTCAGTGTGTCAGCCAGCATAAAGTGATATAGAGGCGTTGTCCCCTTTGAGTGGAATAAATAAAAGTATTCTCACGTTACTGAGGAGAGATAAATAAAGTAGCGCTCAGTGTCGTGAGTGCAGACATCAGACTAGTCAGCTGGAAAGTGGAGATGGAAGTGTTCGGCGCAGGCAGCCACATGCCCACAGTGCAGCTGCATCAAATAGCAGAAGTCTTGATGTTCACAGCGTTTTCATCTTTTCTGCTACTCTAAAATCCTCTCCTGTCAGTCTTTTTCAGATATTTTTGTGTCTTCTTCTTTTCGGTCTGATGTCCCTTCATGTCATCTTCACCTTCCTGAGAGTGAAAGAAACAAGTGCACGAGATTCCAGAGGCTAATTCTGCTTCTTAGGACGGGGCAACCTAATATGTGAGGACAACTGTGGAAGGAAGGGGAAGACATGCAAAGAGAGTAAGGAAAAGGAGGGGGCAGGACGGAGAGAGAGGAAGAGGGGGGGGAAAGGAGGGGGCTGCAATCCTGCGATGGATGGTGGATTAAAGGAAACAAGAATTGGAGCATGTGTGTTGTTGAAGAGGAGGGTGGCAAGTTGTTGAAACTAGAGCTGCATCAAGGAGAGGAGGAAAATGCTGACATGGTGCAGCAAAGGTAAATATAACCAGTGGATGAAACACTTTTGCATGTTGTGTCTTTTTTGTTGGGTTTGTAAATGTGTCCCTGCATTAATTGGTATTAATCCAGGCTCTTTCTCAGTTGTATTAAATAGTCTGTGTCTGCAATAAATAATAGACTAAATGTGCCTCAGTGACACAACAATCCAAACCTTGGCTCGGATTATTTATCTTTGAATGAAAGCTCCCATGATTCATAATTTCATCATCTACTGTATATGTAATAAACTGCAGCTGGAGATTGTTATGTAGCTGAACACATAATTTATAACTGTGACCTGATTTAACAGACCTGGATTGGTTGTCAGTGTCTCCATTGTGACATCTATGCACTTTCTCCAAAATGTGCTGAGCTCCATAAAAAACAAATAGCTATGGGGAGAAAAATATGGCGATGACAGAAAAACGTCCTCATGTTGCAAGAATTAAATTAAAGTTTCTCTAGAAATTTGACTGTCGTTAGACCAAGTGTGGTCCATATGACTCTGGTTTATCTTTTCAAAACGTATCAACATAACGTGTCAGATGTTTTCACAGTGTGGGGGTTTTTCCAGTTCAGCAACATGATACTTAATCCTTCAGAGGCTCTGACACACTGTTTATACTATTTAAGTAGTAGTCCTGCTCAGTGATTGGCAATGAGGTAAATCACTGAGCGAGTTTCATTTTTACACTATTTTAGGCTCAAGGTGTAGGTTGCTCTTAAATATATCTGACAGAAAACAAAACATACTCATCTAATTTAAGGTTCAATAAAATGCATATCCCAAATGATACACGAAAAACAGTTTTAACCCATAAAGACCCCTAATTTTTCTCTCCACTCAACCTTTGTTGAGTGATTTATCACCATTTATTGTAATAATTTTCCCCTTTATTTTTATTTTGTGTGTGTATAAATCAT
This sequence comes from Ostorhinchus rueppellii, assembly GCA_030068375.1. NCBI lineage: Eukaryota > Metazoa > Chordata > Actinopteri > Kurtiformes > Apogonidae > Ostorhinchus > Ostorhinchus rueppellii. Next base: position 23,399,257 of record JAQQZY010000023.1, read on the forward strand.
GCATTTTCCAATATTTCATTCCAAAATCATATAGATGTTCATAAAATCTCAGAGTAAATTAAAAAGTTATATCACAAACAGAGAAAACTGAAGAAAAAGTGACTTTTTCTGTAAAATATATAATTAACTGAACATAAACCAAGTGTGTCCATCCACTGTCATTGATCCAACTCCATGGGTTTTACTGGTGAATCAATGTTGTAGAAGATGATAGTGTTTCCATGGTAACTACAGAGACTCTGAGTGTTCAAATGGGTCATATGTGATGACCATTAAAAGATGAAAAACTGCATTTTACACCAATTATTTACATGTATCGATAGAATTACTGGGTCGACAGATATTAAACAGATTACATAGTTGATGCGTTTGGTCATCACTGGCTGCTTGCACTGAGCAATACACTGTGTGCACGACTATTTGGAAAGTTGTAGTTTTGAGAATTAATTTTATCACTGAATAACCACAGCGATCTCAAGCCAATTCAAAATGTTCATAAAGAAGAGAATAAGAGTGAGGTTTTGGCTTTCTTAAGAAAATATATATGCCCACAAAATTATTTACCAACTATTAGTGACCAGAATTATTGTGCAACTTCATGAAAAGTGAAAAATTTTCCATCTCACTTGTTTATCTTCATTTGTTAACATGAGAATAAGAAACAACTCCCAAATACACAAGAACACAAAAAATACCCACACATTTTAGACAAATCTGTGACAAATATAGCCAACATTTTAGTAAACAGAAATAAGCCTTCCATTCACAGAGTCTGTCAGTTTCTTCATTTGTTGACAATCAACTTTCAACATCCTCTCAGTCACTTAAGTATGGTAAACTGTTCTTCTTCACCATAAATGTACTGTTTAAGAAGGGAGGACGAGTTCTCAGTAGGGTTTAGGTCAAGTAAGGAAGGCAGTCATATCATTATTCTTCCATCTTTAAGGACTTTAATGACTAGACACACAGTGGAGTACAGTATGACAAAAAAGATTCAGACTTTTTCCTTTACCACTGCTTGATGAATGTGTCTGAAGCTGGAACTGGGTTTGGGAGTTGATTTTGAGTACATCTTCAACCCAAAAAAAAGTCCAACTAGCTCATCTGTAATACTATCAGCCCATACCAGAACCCTACCTCCACCTGGTGTCTGAGTAGAAGTGCAGTTCTCTGATGTTTCTGCTGTTGTAGGTCCAACTGTCTGGTCCATCAACAGTTGCTCTGACCTCATCAGTCCACAAAACCTATTAAAAAAACATATGTCTTCAGATAGTTCTTGGCCCAGTCCTGATGTTTCAACCTACCGTATGTGTCTTTCTCACCTTGACTTTGTCTCTGAACACTGAACATCTTCTACTAATACTATTGCAGGTTGGTTTTTGTTGTGGAACGTAGTGGTTCTGCAGGTTATTGTATTCCTGATAGTTTTGGTTTTTTTTTAATCTTTTGCTTTTAATTTACAAGTGTTCGTCTCATTACATATATTTTGTGACTCTGTTGATTATTTGCTACAAAACATGTGATAATCTTGTGGTCATGCTTCAGTTGCTTAGCTATTTCAAGAGTGTTTCATCTGTCTGAAGGTATTGTTTATTTATTTTTTGATTTTTTTAAAATGTTCTCTGTTAATTAAATCCCTTTTTTGATTCATTCTACCTGAAGTAAAGAAGCTACCTAATAAATCTGCAAACCTTAGTACAGGATGCTCACATTTTAGGCCACAATCTATATACACATAACTTTAGGCCACAATCTATATACACAAGTTATATACACATATACACACTATTATACACATATATATCACCTGAGAAAGACTAATTTTAGTAACAAACGGAATTTATATAGTTTGGAGTTGGAAAACATAGTGAACAAAATATTTACTTGTCTAATAATTGTGCATACAGTATATATATATGGTTGTGTTCATAAATTTACATACCCTGACTGGACTGAATGTGCATGGGATGGTCTTGGATGTTCCAACATGACAGTGACCCAAAACACAAGGCCAAGTCCACCTGTCATTGGCTACAGCAGAAAAAAGTGAAGGTGAAGGAGTGTCCATCTGAGCCTCCTGACCACAATGCCGTTGAGCCACTTTGGGGAGGTGTCAAAGATGCAGTTCATGCAAGAAAACCCAAAATCTTAAAGGAACTGAAGGTGTTTTGACCAAAAGAATGTGCAGCTTTAGCATCTGAGAAAATAAAGAGCCTCATCCATACTGATCACAAAAGACTAGAAGCTGTCATAGATGTTAAAGAGGCCGAAACAGAGGATGAAGAACTAGGGGATGTAAACTTTAGATCAGGGTTATTTGGATATTTTCTGTTGTCAATATGATTTAAAAACAACAAACACATTTATTTAATAATAAATGGCTTCACCAACCACTAGCCATAAGTGAAAGAAATGTTTTTGTATTATCATTCATATTCTCTGAACAATGGCCGAAGAATCACAAATTCTGCGAGAGTATATAAACTTATGAGCACAACTGTATATATTTTAAAGAGCAACTGCAATGCTCTTGGTTTACAAAAAACAAAACAAAACAAACGGAAACAAAAACAAACAAACAAACAAAAATACAGTTACCACGATAGTGCCTAAAGGAAAAACAAAAACCTAATAAAACAGTATTTATGTTTACAACAAACAGTTTTGATATGAGCTGCCCTGGGTAACGATTAAACTGTGGGTGTTTTCTGAAAAACAAGGGCATCTTAAAATGAGCGTATATTACATTTCCCAGCACTCCACAACATATCCAAACCAGTGCACTTTAGTGAGAAGTTATAATTAGCCTCAATTAAATTAGCGACACAGGACAGTATTATTCAACCCCAGCAGCCAGAGCCAGTCGTAAAGCTGAGTGGTCGGAAGAATATATGGTGAAAAATGACGTTAAGATGCTATACTTGAATGTTCAACCACATCTGCTCATGATCCACAGTTTAAGTAACAACCTAAATTATCTAACCAGCTGCTGAGAGCACCGCCTGGCAGTGAAAATGTTGTCTTTTTGTCCAACCTCCTGTCATTTCCGCAGGGATTGTTGACAAGAAGCATTTTACACATTTGCACGAATCATAAAACCTTTTTATTTTTTTTTTTTTGCAATAATGGCGCTGGACTGGAGAAGAAAATCCAGTGACTCTGTGTCCATTGTGTCTCATTTATGGACAAAGGAGTTTTCAATATTTTCCCACCATTTTATAGACCACGGAGGAGAAGAGTTGGCAGAAAAGGTTTGCAGAGCTGGGCAGTTTTTGCGCTCTGATTTAAGACCCACAGTGTTTAAAAGTCCTCAGATTCTCCTAAGCACTTTGTGTATGAGCACCAGTACTTTTATTTATGTTCACCCCTCATTAGCTGCATTATTACTTTTTATGTTTTTAAATGTAAAATCACTCACTGTTTTTTTTTGTTTTTTTTTTTAGTAACTTTTGAAATCAACACGACTCAGAACCTGATTGTTCTTCACATCCATAAACACATACTTTTTATTCTGCAGTACAGTGCTGACCAGTAGCCTGTGTTACTGTTCCATATTCATGCTTAAAAACACACTGTAAAAAGTAAAACATTGAATCAACTTTTTAAAAAAAATTCTTCAAGACGTCACATAAAAAAATTAGTTGAGTGAATCAAATGAAATTATATTGAATATAATTTAATGTAATTTAATTTGGTTCACTCAACTAATTTTTTTATGTGTGACCTATTGAAGCATTTTTTTAAAAAAAAGTTGTTTCAGTGTTTTCCTTTTTACAGTGCAGATTCTACTCCAAGGTCCATGTGTTTTTAGAATTTACTGCCCAGAACGACTTTTTTTGTTTTATTTTCTTTTGTCGACAGTCATGAGGAACCATGACTGATTAAGTTCATCTGATATGTTTTTTTCAAAGCCAAAATCAAACACCAAACAAAAAAGACCAGTATCAGTTTATGGATCTGTTCCATATTGGGGACATTTACAGAAAGGTTACCTACTTCCAGATTCATTCATTCATTTATTTGTTTCGAGCAGAAGAAAAAACTAAACTTTTTATGTATAAGGAACTAATAGCAGAGCAAATGCAAATAAATAGAGGTGATCAAGACAATGTAACAATAGCCATCCACACTATAAATAACAAAATAGATTCAGTATTACTCAAAAAGGAGTTGAAAGAAGAAAAATGCACCCCCATCTCTCATTTCTACAACATAACACACTACTTTCGCTTTTACATGACATTATCCGGATATGCATTTGGATCATATCGCTTAAAAATCCACTTGAAACATTACACAATTTCATTTATTATGCATTTAAAGCATATATTAAATATTTGTATGACTGATAATTATACTACACAACAACATTAGGCTGAAGGACTGGTCAACTAATACTTCTGCTGCATTAGTGCTACTTTTCTACATCTTGTATTGGACAATGACTATATTTTAACACAAGCACAATCAGAGGGAGAAACTTCAATGTGCATGTAATGATCATTCTGAAGGTGACATTAGTCATTTCTGAAGTAACATGACTCCCATATGGCTAATGTAGCTACAAATGCATCCATATGTCTCAAACAATTTGTTACCAAATGTCCTCAACCATCCATTAACACTGCCCTTGCCTCATCTATGCATATAGTGTGTATCATTACTAAATTATGTTGCTTTTGCACAAAATTAAATACATAGGCTTTTAGTATTTATAACTAATATTGGCAAAATATCTTTAGGTGAGGAGTGAGGTGATTCCATTAGCCAATGAATGGGCATGATATAGCAATTTGTAGAAAAGTCCTTTTATAGAGATGTATATTAACAAAGTGGAACCACTTAAGGTTCCTATTCTATAAATGTTCTGATCAGACCAAACCCATAGCCTATCAATGCCAGAGCCATAGATGGATCTGTCAC
>JAQQZY010000023.1:23405156-23418906 GCA_030068375.1 Ostorhinchus rueppellii
TTCTTTTTGTAGGGACCCCCCCCCCCCCCCCCCACATAGTCCATGAAAAAGTCATTTTAGAAAGAGCGACACTTAAGACTTCTTTATTTATTTTACCCAAAAATCCATGAGTAGTATTTGCTCACTATTATAAAATCATCATGACTTTATCAGGAGCAGTTTGTACGTATCACTGGTTACAAAAGCAGCTGCATGAATGTAAATGTATCCAACATGAGGCAAACATAGGACAATGTTAGCTTTTCATAACATTAGCCTACTCACACAGTTTAACTATTGGTGACAAAATATCTTCTTTAAATGTGCAGTCATGTGGCTAATAGTTTCAAACAGTGACTCATTCTGAAACCACCTTAAAACTTGCCTCAGAATTATGAATTCCATGAAAGTGGGTTCTCTCGATATGCGTCACTCATTTGAAAGACGTTTATTCTGCCTTTCTTGTTTGCGTTTCCAATAATCGCGCGTCTTTCAATGAGAGGTGCACTGACCTGTCAATCAACTGGGGTGGCACTGGTACCTGAGGTGTCCAATCAGGTTCCAAGAGGCCAACGCTAAGCAGAGCACTAGCGATAAGTTAGCAATATTTTTCTTAGCATGGCCCACTCTCCTCAGCCTCTAATTGGCTCATTAGTCTTTGTACCTAAAGTTAACCAATCTAATCAGTGAATGCAGTGAGTACTCTCCAATTAGAGGCAGAGTAGGGCGGGTCATGGCTTCACCAGCCTAAGGGAGAACATGGCGGCTCGCAGGTACAACTAAATGGTGCGTATCAGGAGGATTTAGAAGTGGGTATATGCTAAACTGACTAAAAAAATAAGTAGCTATACACTGTATACCACCGTATACCCTGGACTACATAATGGCTTATATCAATAGATGAAGCACTTGGGTTTCAGGCTTTTAGTTCTTTTCCAAACTGCCCTACTTCAGTCAGATGATCAAACAGACTGAAGTTATACATGCACAGTGAACTTGGACATTGCAGCATGATAACATACATCATGTGACAACAGAAAAATGTTATATTAGAGATGATCAGACCAGTGAAGCAAAAATGAACACATCCATTTGGATTAGGAAGAGGAGGGAGAAGCACTCACATCCTTCCCTTCATTAAAAGTAGAAATATAGAACAGTAAAAATCCTGTATCCAGAATCAGGAGCTGAAATGAGGGGAACAAATGCTGGAAACATACACCTTCCTTTGGCAGCGCTCTCCTCTCAGTCCAAATTATAAGACTAAATACAAAGATAGATGAAACATACACCTTCACGTGTCACTGTGGAAATGAGAACCTGGTTTTGATAAGCTTCTGTGTCCAGACATAGATCAAAGCAGTAGAAAGTAATTCAAGCTGTCAATAATATTTTTAACCCCCATGATCGACCGAATCTTGCCTGTGACATGGTAGATTTTCCACAGCCTGAAAAGAGAGTTCAGAGAAGCTGCTCGAGTTCTTGTCTCAGAACATTTATCGTCACCCTATTACAATACATGATTTTGGCAAAAATTTGCGTAAGTCATTTAATTCTGTCATGTTCTATGTTTGACTGACCTTGTTGTTTGTATGTCAGTAGGCATCTGTTGTTATAAAGGTTTTGATTAAAATTGTTAGGAAATATATACTCAACAAATGGTTCAGGTTTTTTTTTGTTTCTTTTTTTTTGAGTTTCCTGAAAAATCTGAAAAAATTACTTAGGCGATTATTTTAATAAGGTGTCAATATGCTGAATGGATTAGGATATGTTGGCCTAATAAAGCCAAAAAGTAGTTTCAATAGGAAGTATTTTTTAAAAATGTTGAGCATACTCATTCAGTGGAATAGCTCAATGTTTATACTATTAGAGAATATGTTTACTTATCAACCTTTTAAGTATCACTATTGATATCTGGTTGGTGGGTCTTGTTTTGTTTTAATTTCTTTGTCTACATGTTTGAAATAAAATAAATTTAAAAATGAATGTAGTTTATGGTAATAAATACATAAATTAATGAAGTTAGCAGATTAGGCAGGAAAAAAAGCACACAAAAAACCCAAAAACTTATGCAAATACCTCTCTGTAAAATATTTTTGCCATCTGACTTATCAGAGATTTACTCAAATACAGTTATCAAGAAAGAAAAGGAAGAAAGACAAGGCAATTTACACAGAAATGATCTAATACTTATCATACTAATATATGAGACACCCTAAATATTCATCAGTCATTCTCAGATGTGTGTGATGATAATATGTTATTCTTTTTATAACTAGGAAATATGTGTAAAAGCATTTCAATGTTAGAGTTTATTAATGTGGAACTAATTTTAGACATTTGTATACTACTGCATGGGATGCTAGGCTATGTTATATCATATCATGCATTTAAATATTGCATATATATATTATGCTATTGCCCATAAAGTTGGAATAATTTTGTTTTCAGACGCATTCCTCCTTTTATTCCTATTTATACGCATCAATAATCACCTTCAACCAGGTTCAGTGATTACATACTAGTCCCAGCTTTATCGATCAAGAATAAATCACACTGTCACACTCATTAAGAGAAAAGGTAATTATTATTTTATTCCAACGGTGTATGAAATGTGTTGGAGTAGAATTATAAAACAGTATAACATGGATATGCTTTGATAAAGTATGCGTTTGTCAGATTTGGGGGCTTTATTTTCTTCCATGTGGCAGATTCAAGCAGGAAGCAATGCAAACAAACCTGGCAGAGCAGGAACTGGAAGCAGAAAAGGTTTAATTCTGAAGAGGAGTTTTGGATATTAAATAACCTATTCCTCCCATCTTTACATGCACCATCTAAACCTCACAGATACAGTAGTTTACTCCACTTTGGCATCCCTCTGGTGCTGTAGCCTTTTTTCAGACACATCCCACACTGTAAACCATCAAACATCAGGAGGTACATTTTACAGAAGGTGGCCTTGTTTAAAACGCTGATGCACTGAAAGCCCAACTCTCAGCCTCTCATTACGCAGCTGAATTTGTCATTTAATGAGACACTCAAAGTGAAGTGCTTGAATAGCTGGGATGATGAAATTAAATGAGATGTGTGGATGGCTGTGAGATGAATGCACAGTGACACAAACACAAACATGATACTGTGGGTCTCCTGTGTGCTAGCATGTCGATTCCTCACCACTGCCAATGGAGATGTAAATTCAGATCGGATATCATAAATGTGCTTGCAAGTGTCGTTTAGGAGCGTTGGGAGAGTATTAGATAGAGGAACGTCAGGGAGAGAACGGAGGTGAGATTGACGCATGGTGCAATGTCGAGTAAATGTCAGCCTAATTCTGATATGCTAAAAGGCCTGTGGAGAAATCAGACTCTGCCTCAACATTACCACTCACTAACAGGATATGTGGAATAAAAGTAGGGTTAAGTACTCCATGTCAAAGAATGCACGAAGGCTTTAATGACGGTGTGAGAAGAACTCTTGTGTAAATGAGATGTGTTTAAAAGACCAAGTGTTTAATGCTAGCCGTAAAAGCAGTAACAGCGCCGTCCTGTCAGGTTTGGCAAGATCCCAAGCTCCTTCTTAAGAGGTGTCCACGTGAACTCGTATACTGGTTAAATTTAAGTCAGAGGCGCAGTGTCAAACACCTTCTCTTTTATTTCATTTGCATAATTTGGACACACAAGCAGCACACACCAACACCTTCTGGCATTGAGCCACATAGGGGTTAGGTTAAGGGACACGGAGGAAGGACAGCAAACTGGAGCAGTAAGCAAATTTCACCAGAGGGATATGGTTACACACATGCATGCACAGGCATGGCTCTGTATCTCTGTGAGGACACGTCATTGACATAATGTTTTTCCCGTTAACTATCTGACTATCTAACTGTTAGACCCACTCGTAACCCTTATAATGTGTTGATATTTGGTTAAAATGTCCCCAGTAAAAAGTCCTACCAACACAAAAATATCTGCCAATATGTCAACATTCATCCATCTATCTCTACACAAGGACACACACACACATGCATATTGTATTTCTATGTGTTTAGGGGATGTTGCGTTTACATGAAGTTTACCTTAACCACAACATGACTAAACAAAACCTTAAAGCAGTGTTTTCCAACCTTGGGGTCGAGACCCCATGTGGGGTTGCCTGGAATTTCTGAAATTTCTAGTAACTGATAAAAATAAAAACTTACCAATAAAATATATATGGTGAGTTGAGTAACAGCCACAATACAAATAAGACATGACATACACTGAAGCTGAAACTGAAGCACTGTGGTACTGTTTATCTGTCAAATGTTCACTGTGGTCAGTTTCAGATGCTGCAGCTCTTTTGTAATTCACAGTTTGAGTTATTGTTTGTTCAGTATTAATTGTCAGCCTTGTAAATCCAAGCTGACGTGACTGTACATATCCTGACCAAGGAAATTTAAATTCTCACTTTGTGCAGTAATCTGAACCTGGCTTTTCTGCCTAATGTGTCCTAAATGTGTCTAAAATCAGCGTTTATTTGCAACATAGTATAGCAAACTATTACATGATCAAAAGCTAATTAATTAAAGTCTCCATTTTGATGTCAAAAGACTAAATGTGAAGATAGATGGAGTGATGCTGTTTCATAGTCTTCCCTGTCTGAAAACATCTATGACCAGCCAAAAATATCTGTCTCCATCAATGTTTTTGTTTTGTAATCTTTGCAATGTTTGGATTTTTTTTTTTTTTTTCAAAGTGATTCTTTGACATTTTGAAGCACTGCAGCTAAAATAATTTTTTTTAAAAAAGCAAACCTGAATAATTGAACAATAATAATCGTTATTTTTGTTGTTTGAGTTTATTTTTTTTTAACATTGCAAACAATGCAAAATGTTTCAATGCTCTGTCATTTTATTCTGTTTTACTTGTACAGATTTTGGCACAGAAAAATATTTGTCATTATTATTGTGTTGTATAGTCTAGGTGTAGATCTGTGAACTGTTCCATTTCTAGACAAGTGTCATTTTCTGGGAATAAATTAGATACATGTAAATTAAATTCACATTTAATCATCTGGTTTTCTCTTTTTTTTTTTTTACTCAAAACTAAATATATAACTATAACTTAAAAAAAAATTTTGTTATGAAAAATATCATTACAATTGTTTCTTAACGTTTTTGACCATTTTAGATGGCCCTATTAAAAATAAATGGAGCAGTTTCAGTTACTGAGAAAAACATGTCATTATATTCCAGATACTAATCATAGGGTTAGTAATAGTGAAGAGGTTCCATCCGAACATGAGAGCTTGTGCAATAAATACTCATATGTATAATCTGTATACATGTCTATATCAATAATCATGTGTGTATATATGTGTGCACAGCTGGAAATAGTATTTATTATAATTTTTTGGATTTGTCTGATTTAGATTTTGCTCTTTTTTTTGCTTTTGTGTGCTTTCCTGCTCTAAATCTGGAATTTCCCCTTTGGGACGAATAAAGGATATCTTATCTTATCTTATCTTATCTTATCTTATCTTATCTTATCTTATCTTATCTTATCTTATCTTATCTTATCTTAGCCTAAATATATTTACATCTTAAATATAAAATAATGCAGGGCCATGTTCTCAGGAAGACCCACCTCTCAGTACTGGAAATTCAACAGTATTTTCCACCTAAAATCAGGAAAAGAAACATTACTGTACAGTGTCATAATTAAAATACTTCTCTTACTTACAGCTGTAATAAAATATAATTTTCACAACTCTGTTGATAGTTTTGAGCCACATTTTGTCCCCATAAGGAATCCAAGTTCCTTCAACTGACTGTAGAAACACATTCACATCTCCATAACATAATAAATTAATAAGTACCCTCACACTCCTCCCTCCTCTTCCTCTCTTTGTCCTTCCGTGCAATGAAATTTTCACAAGAACACTTGCTGTACCAGCATCAGGGTCCAGGACTTGGCCCCCTTCTCCTCTCTGGTCTATATATGGCTCATCAGTGTTTACATACGTCTCATTTCTCTCCACACGTGGAGCTGTTAGGACTGATGTAACTACTCATCCATCCACTAAATTATATAAACTACACTCACCCAAAAAGATACTGTTACATTTTTTAATGCCCTCTGCTTACATGAGCCCTTTCTCTGATAAATAGCTGTCCATAACTAGTGGAACACTTTATCCTGCTATGCATGGAATTTTTGTCATCAGAGTAATGTCATGTAAACCTCGACTTCTGGACAGTTTACAGTTTGTTACAGTATCTGTTTCAGTGTGAGAGTCTTTAGCAAAATGATTTACAGTACCATCAGGATAAATTGGAGACAGAAACTGGTCCAGTGTTGTGTGTTTTTCCCCTCACAACTGTTCTCTGCATGGCTGATCCATTTTTACCTCCACCAAGGAGGTTATGTTTTTGCCAGGGTTTGTATGTTTGTTTGTTTGTTTGTTTGTTTGTTAGCAGCATAACTCAAAAACTTATGGATGGATTTTGATGAAATTTTCAGGATATGTCTGCTCTGGGTCAAGGAAGAGATGATCAAATTTTGGAGATGATCCGGAACACTGGATCCAGGAATTTTTAAAAAAAAGGATTCTTTATCATTGCAAGATAGGGCATGGTGGCCCAGAGTTACATATGAGGTCATTCAGTGCCATCTAGTGGACGAAACTACAAAAATTACCAAAAAAAAGTACAAACACTACCTTGGCAGAGGTCTGCACTCTCCAAGTGCTTTTCTAGTTCCATTCTGTTTTGTGTAATAAATCTCGAAATATGCTGTATTTGTATTTTCTCATAAAGGTTCTTTCAGTTATTTGTCATATTGAGTTGGCAATTATAACCTTGATCTGATTTGTCTTTGTGGTCTCTGGTAAAATCATGATGTTTCGTGCTGTGAATTTATTGTCTGACGATGTTGCAATCTTAAATAACTTTACTGCAGAAACTGAAGCTGCTTGAACCTGCTGGGTTAATTCCACATTTAATTTGTCTCGTTGACAATAAAAGAAGGTACAGTTGAATGTAATCAGAGTAAAATTCAGGTTATGTCAAATGATGCCAGATGGTTTCCTTTTCCTTTGTAACCTTTCTGATTCCTTTTCATCCCTTTTTTGCCTGTAAATGTGAGCAACAGTATCTGTTTTTTGCATTTTGCTTAATTTTTCCACATGGAGGATAAAAGCACCAACCACATTCCCTTATTAGCCCCTGCTCTTCAGTGCAGTCTTTGAAGATTTAATCAGTCAGATTTCCTTGATTAATCCTTCTTTGTGTCCTTTCATGGTAAATAATTACAGAGTTTGATATGATTGCTAGCCATGCAGAGATGACAGCATGCAGATTTCTGATCGAGCAGAATCCCCAGGTACCTTCATTAGCCTGATTATTCTGATCCAAACACTCCATCAACCAGTTTACATGTAAATAGGTTAACTCTATTCCCTCTTCACACACTCTGCTGGTAGGCTACACTGTTTTTAACAGATCTCACACAGTGTTATCTTTTTTTTTTTGTTTCTATCACTCAAATTTATCAATATAAACACATCCATACCAACAAATATTAACACTATATACATCGTGCATGTATATGACAGGTAAGATTTTATATAGATTTACGTAAATAGTTAAAATATTGTAGCCCATGTTTGAAAAGAGAGCTTTAATACGATAAGTCTCTCCCATTTTGTCTTTTTCTTTTTTCCCCCGTGACAAACAGAAAACAGAACACAATTATTCGCTCCCCAGTGTCCATCATAGGCATGTCAGACAAATGTAAACAGTTTAGGACAAAAAACAAAACAAATATAATAACTGCTAGCTGAATCAGCCACATTTTCACAACTAAAAATGTCATACAATCATGTCACATCCCATCAACATAGAATTCTATGGGAGCCTTTGAAATTTGATGTTTTGTTTTGTTTTTTTCTCACATCTAATTTCTCTTCTAAAGTTGTTCCAACTATATCTGTGATGCAGTTAACTATATACATGTAAAGTGAAGCAAAAAAGTGAAAGAAATTCATTTCTTATTATTCAGTTTGCAGTCTGACATTTATGATGCCTTGTGGTTGTTGCACAGGTTTGCAAGTTGTGTAATGCTGACACCTAGTGGACAGATTATTTTTATTATATATTCAAACCTGTTACCACTCGGTGGCAGTACTGTGCTATTTTCCTCCTGCATAATATGGCCTTCGAGGCTCTGGATACTGTCTCTAAATCTCTCATCACAACAAAACAGAAGAGTGAAAGTAATTTTTTTATGTACTTTATTTATGCAAACATACGTTCGTGTGTTCATGAACAACTGAATGCATCTAATGGCATAGAGTACCACCGGGCTGTGTTGTTGAAGTGGAGAAGAGATCTGTTGTTCCAACTGCCCCTCTCTCCACCAGGATTAGTGAGTTAATGCAACCACTCCGACACTGAGCTCTGATCAGCTGCTTAATACTGTTTTATCCCAAATAACTCAACCATGTACGTATGACGGGGGTGATTTCACAGACAAATAATAAACTGCATATATATATATATATATATCCTCTAAAACACACACTATAATTTTGCAATTTGTACATGGTTAACTGTGAGGTGGTAAAAAGGCGCTTTTGTAAAAAATTTCCACATAATATAAAAGAAAAACACAATGTAAATAACCTCTAAAACTTTATTTAAGCAGGAATACCCCTGGCCAGAGCAGAAGCATCCCTGATGCCATCACTCTCATGCAGATCACAGAAAGAGTCAAAGAGGTCAGAGGTCAAAAAGAGCAAGGGCGGTCCGAGCCCTTTGTTTGTCTTGGGTGCAGAAGTGCCCTTTACAATTCTTTTTTACCCCAAAACATTGACCTATTGTTTGGTTATCATCTATCTTGTGAATAATAAATAAAAGTTCAATATATTCAGTGTCAAATGTCCTGCCTGGAGAATGTCTGTGCTCCAAAAAACAGGGAAATTCTCTGTTTTTGTGATTCAGTCTGTCTCTTGAAGTTGGTTTCTCATACACAGAGACACAAACACACAGGCTTACACTAATCCTAGTGAAAACAAAGCGATATATTTCTTCTCCTGCAGGTCAAGCGCGGGATGTTCATCAGCATGTTTATCAGGATTATGAGCATTTTATCCATAATATAACCACTAACGTCATACTTACCTAACAGTCATGGGCCAAGATTTTAAAAAAAAGTTTTAAAAATTGCACAAACACTGTGCCCAAATGTTCAGAAAAAAGAATCTGACCAACAATGTGATTATGTTCATTCCAGCCCATTCCCACCAACAATTTCTGACCCACTGTGACCTTTTGGCCCCTTCGTGCTGACCTCTCAGTGGGTGGCCAAGTCAGTGACCAGTGTGGACCATGAATCAACAGAAGTGCCCACTCTTAGATCAGAGCTGTGTTATTTTTGTCACTGTCTTTGTAATTTTCCCTCTTTGGGTTTTACGCTTCCTCTTTTTGTCTGTACACCAAACAAATTCACATTTCTTCTATAAATCTTGATTGAATCATTAATTCCTGACGGCTTTTGTTGTTGTATGTAAACACTTTCATGTGTCAAAGGTATAAATGTACATATATGTGTGTAAAACATATATGAATACTAATTTATGATCAAAATGATTTCAAGGACAGGATTAGACCATCCCAATGTCAATGAAGAAAGTCTGCATGCTTGGGCTGCCATGTTAATCATAAATCTTTATCTTAAAATCCTGCTTTGCACATCAGCTCTTTCATTAGACGGCAGCCAAAGGATTAGTGCAGTTGAACTAGAGAAGAAAAGTCAGATGTGAAGTAGTGACTAAATGAGATGATGCCCTGCTGGAGGTGATGCTAAACTGATGATGCACATTGAGACAAAACATCAACAACTGACACAATTCATTTATTCACTGTTTTATATTTTAATGACATCAATTTTCAAAAGGAAAACAATATAAAGAGCAAGAAAAGAAATACAACATGTACAAAGAAATGTTTTTTGGAAATAAATGTTAAATCCAGTTCAAAGTGTAAACCTGAGAATGACATGTTAAAGTCCTCATTTACTTTCTCTCTCATTTTCTTCCCTCCAACAATTGGCTACATTTTGCTACAAAATCTACCTCTGAATGTGCAAAACATGAAATAATACACACAACAAAGGAAAAAGCACACATAAAAAAAAGACTGAAGACAAACTACAACCAAACAAAAGAAAGGCTTGACCACAAATATACTGTATACAAAAGGGAAATCAGACACACACCTGCACATCAGAACAAAGTTCATATATTCTGTTTTAAATTAGACAATAAATAAAATACTTACATTTATGTAGAATATCTGATGTCACAGAAGCTACATTAGAAGTGCTTATATTAACAGGACATTAAAAAAATGATCCCTCGCTGCTACCCACACGGTCAAAACGGCCAAAATGACAAAGGCCTTCAATTCATTTGGTTGGTACTTTTCAATAAAATGCATTGGTTTTGGTCAAGTATTTTCTAATTTTACCAGTGCTAGGCTACTGTGCAAGTGCACCACACATGTAATCAAACGTTTGTTAATTTACAGAGTTGTTCTTGTAGGAGGCTGAGAGACAGATCAATCCTTCAGTGTTTCAGTCCAAGAATCAGACATTAGTGTCAGTCAGTGTTAAAGAAGGATCAATGGACAGAGACGAGCAGCCGGGGTGTATTGACAGCTGATCCAGAAACAACTCCTAGTCCATCTTAGTCTCTGTAGATGGAGGTTATCTGTCGTGGTGGCATGTGAGGGGGGTGGTAGGAGTCGTACAGCCCCTCTGGGTGTGGGTCATATCCGGAGTGAGTCTGATACAGGCCCTGGTTCTGGTCCACAGGGGAGGGGGAGTAGTGATGTGGGGGCAGGTAGTGAGGTGAAGGTTCCTGTTTGGGCACCAGGTTACTGCTGATGCTCAGAGGGGGAGTAGGGGGTCCATCGTATGGAGGGGTCCCCACACCGCCAGTGTTATACTCACTCGGGGAGTGGTTGTCGTACAGTCCTCCTTTCATTGCCCGCAGGTGAAGTAGGTGAGCAGAGTCAAAAGTGCCATAAGGGGGGCTGGGCAGACCTGGAGAGGAGTAGCTCACCCCCCCAAGAGGAGTAGGTGGAACGTGAACTCCGTGTCTGTCCTCAGGCTTTCCCTGTGCAGGAGTGGGACCCAGCTGCAAGCAGCCAGCCACCAGGTTGGTAGTGGGCTGTGACAGACCCTTACACAGTGTCTCCATGAACCCCCGGCTCTCTGTCGAAAGCCCCCCCTCCAGAGCCTCAGACAGAGCACAGATATAGTTGCGGGCGAGCCGTAGAGTTTCAATCTTGGACAGTTTCTGGGTCTTGGAGTGACAGGGCATGATGCTGCGCAGGTTTTCCAGAGCATCATTCAGGCCATGCATACGTGAACGCTCCCTGGCATTGGCCTTTACACGCCGTGCACGGAAACGCTCTTGCCTGGCCTTGGTCATTCGCTTTTTCTTGGGGCCTCGTCTTTTGGACCCGTTTTCATCCTCCTGTCCTTCTTCTTCATCCTCCTCATCTTCCTCTGCATCCTCACTCCCAATCTCCCTGAGCTGCTGGTTCACTGTGCTGCCTCTGTAACGGTTTGATGAGACGGATGCATCTCCATCAGGGGAGCTCATGTCACCATCCATCCACTGCAGAGGGCTGCCGGCCTCCTCCTCCTCACCTCGTCTCATGTATGGCTTAATCATCATAATCCTCTAGAAAAAGGCAAACAAATTTGTTAACACATATAAGTTAAGTGTGGGTAGTCTACAAACAATCCTTATGTCTTCATATTTAGAAATACTTTGCACAGTGTTCATGGTTCTTTTCAACAGAAAAAGTGATCTATGCTGTTGCTCATAAAGTTGGGGGAAAAAAGGCTATTTTTACCTCTACTCATGAAATGACTGTGAAAATGTGATTTATTCTTGATCGATAAAGTCTAACTGCAACTCAGAAAGCAATCATTGCACCAGATCAAAGGTGATTACTGATTTGACTAAATAGAAATAAAAACAGTCATTGTCTGAAAACAAATTGATTCCAACTCTATGACCAACAGTGCCTTTCCAAGAGTCTGGAGCTAAATGTGAGTTAAAGTCTACTTCTTCTGCCTGGCATTTTACTAAGTATGGTTATTATATATTATGTATTTTATAAAGAAAAGTTGTATTTTATTTATTCTTTTTATGCTTTAAACTAAAATTTATTTCACTCTTCTACAGTTCACACTTATTTTGTTGCATTACCGGCAAACCCTGTAGGAAATGTGTTAAACATATGAAATGTGCAAAATACACGAAGCACCCAGCTGGTAAAATCTCAGAATAGGATAGGAAACTAAAAGAAACATGTTAAAAACTCTAACTAATAATAATAATAATAATCTGAAAGCTGGTAAAACATTGTGGTTGTTTCCTGACTGCCTGTACTAACACCGTTTCAGCACCGGACAGCTCCTCCTTCGCTACAGGTGTTGTCTCTGATTGGATGAACTGAGGAGACACCTGATCACCTTTATTAGTAGTATTTTATTTTCATTCAGTCTTTCCCTTCTTTCTACTTGTTTCTCCTCTCCTCTAATCCCGGTCAACTCCTGAACTGGTAAAGCCCCGCCGAGATAAAGTCACTGACTGGATGCGACTTCAATCTGGGCCATCGCAGGATTTGCTCCGTGGATGAAGCGACGACCATGGGATTAAATGAAAGATCGACATCCCCAGATCAGTGACATAGGACTTAGATTGAATTGAAATAGACGTTTCCAAATGCGAAATAAATTATGTCTCGCCACAAATTGCGTGCTGGGATGTGTATCTGCTAAATGCTTATTGACAGGTTAAACCTTCAGTTTCCATCTATTTTTATGTGTTTTAGTTTGAGAATAAATCTGTGCATGAATAAAGGTTTGCAGCATCATTCATAAAAACTTAAAACCTGCATCAAATTACCGCTAGACACAATCTGGACTACCCTGATCATCTTTATGACATGAACTGGAGACAGACCTTCAAGTCTTAACTTTTGAAATGTAAAAACTTGTGTGAAACATACCTGTGCTGCTGAGTTTTTGCAGACCTGGTTTATAGTCTCCTTTCCCCACAGGCCGGTCCCTCAGTCCGTCAAACAGTGAGGACGGTCCGTGATGTGTCCCTGTGCAGAGCTGTCCCACAGAGCCTCAGTGCGGGTCGCTCTGCAGGGGCTCTGGGTTTTAACCTCCACGCAAAGCTCCTCCTCCCACTCTCATCCAAGTCCTGCTGACGCGCTTGAGCTCGCGCGTGGCCGGCCCGTGGCTCGAGCCCCCTGAAGCTCCACTCCGGGGGTAGGGTGGAGAGGGAGGGAGGAGAGGGGGGGTTATGCGCTGGAGGGTCAGGGAGATGTGCATAAGCTCAGTAAAATACCCCAGACAAGCAGAAGAGGCCCAGGCCTTTGTTGCTTTGCGAGGGCGGCCGCCAAATCCGCAGCACATTTGCGCGGAGGGGAGACGCGCTCAGTCGGCTGAGCCTAACTGTATGTGACAGCTTGAAGTTGTGTGTGAGCAGGTGTTTGCTCCATCCCCTCGTCCAGCCATCTATCCCCTCACACTGCAGAGATGGGTTGTTGAACAAGTTTACTTCACCCAAGAGGCAGCTCTGAACAGACGGAACAAGAGTTGGAGTCACACGAGGAACATCCACATCTAAAGAGATAGATAGATAGATAGATAGATAGATAGATAGATAGATAGATAGATAGATAGATAGATAGATAGATAGA
>JAQQZY010000023.1:23419152-23438763 GCA_030068375.1 Ostorhinchus rueppellii
ATAGATAGATAGATAGATAGATAGATAGATAGATAGATAGATAGATAGATAGATAGATAGATAGATAGATAGACTTCTTGGATTTCTTTTGTGAACCTTACTTTAAAAGTGTCCATGAGCAAAAAATAAAATAAAATAAAATCATATTTTCACTTAAACTGAATTAATACATTATTGAAATGAAATAAAAAAGCATTAAAACATTAATTTTATCTTTACTTTTTAAAGAGAGTTCTTTCACATTTAGTCTAAAGATAGAATGTAATGAAATGAACAAGGATTTTTGGTTTGGCTTCAACAATATCAATATCAATATAAGAACTACATTGTTTTTCTTAACTGTCTCCTATTCCTGTTTTCATTTCTTTCTTTCTTTCTTTTTTATCTTTTCTTCACTTTCCTTTTGTTTAATGTTTTATTCTCTATGATTTTAATGTCATTTTATGCCTTTGTAAATCACTTTGAATTGCCTTGTGCATGAATGGTGCTGTATAAATAATTTTGCCCTACCCCTTGTAAAGTGCTGAAGTGGCTGTGTTGGATTTAGGAACAGGCTGCATAGCCTCAGGACAGATGTATGTAATGTCTAAACTGGTTTAATATGTGTTTTGTTAGATAGTTCCAGGTCATTAACAGGTTACTTTGCATCATAATTGAAAATGTACTCAAGAACAAAAGAATAAACCCAGGTCTTGTTAAATAATCTTTGTGTGATGATGGGTATTAGAGTATTTATCTTTTCCAGGTGGATATGCAGCCCTTTGCTGAAAGCTGTGGTGAATAATGTGAGGGTCAGTTGGAAACTCAGGATGCGCTGAATGTGATGAGTATGAATGTGTGTCAGGGCTCGAGGTAGGTTAGAAGGTAATTTGCACACCCAAAGTATGTCCCCCTTGCTCCTGCTTCGTTCCCAGGTCGACTGCCTAACTTATTGCTCCTCCCCCTGGGTCTCTGCTTTTCCTATTCCACACCTGCAGCCTGAAATGGGAATAGCAGAGCTGGGCTTCCTGCATCCCCTGAGTAGAAGTGGCAAGGGAATATGATAGCTGAGGTCTTTTGTCCCCGTTGCATGCTATTACTGTTTATGAAGACTATAATAAAGCTGTATTTGTATGGGATTTTTATAAAGGACTCCTACAGAAGTGCAGCTGAACGTATCTGTCATGACAAAACATATATCCTTTTTGCTCATTTTTCTATGCTTTACTTTTTTATTCTATTTTCAGTTTGACCCACTTATATTTTCCAGTCTTTCTGCTCCACAAGTGGCACTCACGTGCATACAGTATGTATGCCATAATGTTCCCAGGTTCCTCAGAGCTGACCACACATGTGGACATCTTCCTGGAGATGGTCTTCTCTTGAATAGGTCTTATTTTTACAGACCACAGCTCCGATACTCATCTATTCTCCCCTTTCTGCTCAGCTCACTCAGCTTGTTTATGTTGTCCACGGGATGATCTCTCAAAGAGTCTTGGCGTTTTGTTAAATTGAATGATGGTGAAAATAAAATAAATATGAAGGACAGATATAAGTTCACTCCAGTTGGCACACAAACATGACCTTCCTCTGAATTCCCATTGCTTGACAGTGGGGGAAAGTGCGCTTTGTCCATCTGTTATACTCAAAGTCCTCAGAGAGATGCCAACATCACAGCATGAGGAGTTAGCATATCTGTATGGTTGTGAGTTTGTTTGTGTCTGTGGAAAACTGAGCAGAGCAGTAATCAAAATGATTAAAGTCCTGTAGCAGTCAGCAGCCTCAGTTTAAACACTTCAAGGCTCTGTCTGTCGAGCTGTTCTGTGTCCACTTTAAAATTAACACAAGTGAAAATAGTGATGACAATCATCAAATTGTTTGAAAAGTATACAAAAAGTGCAGAGAATGAACGTTACTCTGTATTTCATGGTCCCCCGTCAACTTTAGAAATGGCCAGTATCTAAACCCATCTTGAACCTCCCTTCAGCCCAGCCTCGACCCTGGGGAGGACGGGGTGATGTTGACCATGTGTCCTCCTGCTAACCACCTCATTGATGAACCCCACTACTGGGTTAAAAAAGACACCCTCCTCTGCCTCAACCCCTAAACCCCTTAACCCTTCCCTAAACCCTCTGTTGGCCCCCTGTTGTGCGTGCTCATTGGCTGACCGCCTTCAGGCGTCCCTTTTCCACGGGCCCATTGTCTGGCCCCATAAGCAGCTTTGTTTCTGCATGTGCAGCTGGGCTAGCCCGCGCAGCCATTAGCCGCAACACGCTGAAGGGAGAGCGGGATAATATAATTACAAAACAAAAGTCAGGTGGCTCACGAGATCTGCCAGGAGAAGCCCATGTGGGGGAGATACGAGGACACGCTGGCGGGTGGCCAGCTATAATTCGATTATGAAGTTGTGTGAGTGACAAAAGAAACAATTGAATCTTTTTTTCTTTTATTTGCCCCACTGTGGTTTAATTTGATTCAATTTGGGCTTTTAAAGGAGGGCAGTGTGAAAAGAGAGAAGATTTACTCTTCTAATTTCTAGAGTCACCGGTTCAGAAAATGTAATATAGTATGACATAATAGCAAAAGAAATTCTTCCCTGGCCTGACATTATTGTCATGTTGCTGAAACACTCTGACTGCATGTGAGGCCCAGATCAGATGAGTCTTTGAGGGCCATAGTTTTCCTGCAAACTGACTGGTCTTCTGCTCTTGTTTTGCATGAATGCACACAGACCGGTGGACAATGGGATCAGTGGCAGATCCATCTCCTGTAATACTTTCTTTAAACAGGGCTGCAAGTGTGTCCCCCTGTTCAGTCGGCAGACCAGAATTTATCCTGTTAGTCACGATAGATGAGTGAATGAGTAAAATCAACCCCCATCCCAGCTGGACACACACACACACACACACACACACACACACACACACGGTTAACCCCAACTGTGGAGGCACACACGCAGCTTTATGGACAGCTGATAAAAACAGGTTTAGCTGGTGGCTACTGTTTGGAGTAGGTCAAGCAGAACACGATCTGTTAATGTCTTTTTGTTTCAATAGTTCATACCGCAAAAACGGCACTTTGTTTATTGTTTTGTTTTGTTTTTCTTTTGGCTGACTATGGTTGGTTTTATAAGACAATAAGTAATTGTGTCAAATCCGCACATGCTCTGGCTCCTGATGGTTGGTGTCATTATTGTACAACTCAGGGTGTGTGAAACGCCCTTTTTTTGCCCCATTAGGCACAGTTTGATCATGGCCCTGAGTGAGCACCACATTCTCATGCTCTCTAAGGTTTCACTACAGACTGAACAACTGTCTGGTTTACTGTTTTATTTATTGAAGTCTATGTCTGAGTTGGCCACGTCATGTTGGAGGAAAACCCGAAATCTTCTGTTTGTTTTATTTAGGAATGAAAATAAAACAATGTGATGTTTCTATGACATGTAACAAGTGAGGAATAAAAGGCCTTGGTTTTTGAGGTACTTCACTTGAGGTAGAGCAGAAATGCAACCATGTTCTTATATTGTTGTTATATTGTTACGTTGTGGTGTTTTATTTATTTTATATGGACCTCTGTGTCTGAAATAAAACTTGATTGATATATTTTCTTTATGAGCCTGTGCATCAGCTTCCCAAAGACATATAGTCCAAATTATTGACGTTCATATTAGAATCAGATATAATTCTGCTTCTCCTATAGAATCCAAACTTTCAATATTTAGACTAACAAAGAATCCAAATATCATCTAAGTACACCACTTCACAATAAAATATGTTGAGAAAACTATTATTTTCTTAAAGCAGATATGTCAAAGATGTATAAAAGAAACAGCTTTGTTTTGTTTCGTCACAGGTGGACTTATCTTAACTTTTGAGGGCTTTAATGCTGTTACCTTTTTGTTTGTAAAATGAACAATACACCTTACAAAGATTTTTTTGCCATTATCTGATACATACATATCAATACATTTAATGAATCATCAGCAGATTTCTTCAGAAGCAGCTTTTTGCTACTTAATGTTAGGTTTAATTTCTGGGTGTTGCAGGGAAGGCAGAGCCGATGTACTTCTTTCCATCACCATAGGTGGTTTTATCCCAGGTGTAGGTTTGGATGATGAGTTCCTTCCCTCCCAGACTCAGACGACACCTATAGATGACAAGCAGTTAAACACTCAAAAACAGAGTAAATGCACCTGCAAATGTACAGATGATTACTGTGGACACACTTACTGTTTTCCTGGACGAGTGATGTAGCAGAGGCTGTAGAGAGCAAAGTCAAACTCGGGGCTGCAGCCAATCACTGCAGAACCGACCTGCTTGAAGTAGCCGTCCCACTTGAACTGCATCCCCATGACATCAGGGTAGGAGGTCCACTAAAAGAAGGAGAAAATCAGTCAAACAGTGCCTCTTCTGTTACAGTATAAAGCAACTTTATGTGTTCTTGTGGATGCACACAGGTCCATTGAAGCTGTGGCTGTAGTACTCCAATAGTCCCTGCTTCTCCAGGAGGTAAAACTGGATCCAGTTGTGGAATCCGGATACTTTTCCTCCCTTGACTTCACCTAATTCAAAATATTTTCATTTGTAAAGACAAAGAAAAATATATTTGGTGGGTCAAAGAAATGTGTTCATCTGCTTTGCTCAAACCTGCAAAGATGTGTTCAAAGCCACTGGAGTCCAGCTTATTGTTGCTGCGGGAGTACAGACCAAACCACATCATCTTCAGGTCATACAGGAACTCTTCTTCTGTGGCATAGACGCCTAAAATCCAGGGTAACATCCATTACAATCACTCATACTGAATACAGAGCAATGGCATAATCAGACACCATAACCTAAAAAGTGGATTTGACTAATATCTAAGATCGCCTTAAGATACCCTTTGTGTAGAAGAACGCAAACAGCTCCCTGCCCAGCTCAGTGTTGGACATGGTCTCCTTTACAAACGTTTCCTGCTCAGTCAGCTGCTGAGGAGTGAAGTCCTCTGTCTGTCCCGTCATCCTTTGATAGTTGTCCAGCACAGAAAGCAGTGCAGCATAGGTGGGTCTGGAGAACAGAGCATCTTCGTCCACATAACGGAACAACCTGAAGCACAAACACAAACAAGAGACAACAATGAAAAAAGGATGAGTATGTCCAATATCACTGAAGAAGATGAGGAGATGTTAATGGGGGGTGTTGTGTAACATGGTGTATCTTCTCACGGCCTAGAGGACAGATCTGTCTGAGAACTTGTTTCAGAGTCGGGCACCAGAGCCTGAGGATCAATGATCAACTCAGAGGCTGAAGCTTTGTTTGAGTCCAGAGTAAACAGCGTCTCAGAGATCCTCTTAATCTCAGCATCGGTGATGCTGCCTCCACCACCTCCCCCTTCACCTACAAAACAGCACAAACACAAAAAAATAAATGTTTTCATGCGTTGTCCAGAGCTCAAATTAAATCATTAAATCGCTACACACAGTATAAACTCTGAACTGACATTACTTTTCTTTGCTTTCATATAAGGCATTTATTGTCCATCACACTCAAAACACTCTAAATTTGCAGCAAACTCAAATCCTAACACACACACACACACAATTACAATTCGCAAAATTTTTAATTCTGTGAACCTCTGCCATAACCATATTAAAATAAATAGAAAATACCAGCAAAAGATTTATAATAATACTATACAATAATAATTACTAATAATATGATGTAGTAATCTTCTCTCACATGCCTAATTTCAGTTTTGGCTGAGTCTATACATTGAGGACATAAGATGCTGGGGGAAAAAAAACAACCTGTGGCCAAATACAGAAGAGAAGGACAACCCCCAAAGTTGTGTACATACTTTATGAGTGATTATCATGTTTGCAAACAGTCTGCATTTCTCCACATATTTGTGATTTTCTTAGTTATACGGTTCTTAACAAATGTATTAGACCACCTGTCATGAAAACAAGAAGACATAAATAACTTCATAGTATATCAAAAAATGATTTCAAATTAACAATTTCATTGTTATTCATTAAGAAAATGACAAATTGGAATAACAAATTAGTCCTTGTTGACAAATAATAACAAAAAATGTCAATATTTAGTGTGTCCACCTTTGGCGCAGATAACAGTTTGCATTCTTGCTGCCATTGTTTTTATATAGTTTTACACAGGAATACAAGATAATAACTGGAATTGTGCAATTTCATTTAAAAAAAAACAAAACTCATTTGCTGCTGCATTTCCCTTTGCATTTTTGGAAAACATTAAACTGGAAAATGTATGGATAGCAACAATAGTTCTATTTTATCATTAAAGATATGATTTTAATAAAAAGATCTGTCATATACTGGTGGATTAACCATTATAAAAACATAAAAATATATTTAGGTAAACAGAAATACTGTTCAATTATGGCAGCAGTAGAAAACACCTTATACTGGGTGGAGCTGGAAGAATACATTTGTTAAACATTGTAGGTTACAGCCAATAATGTGAAAAGTGTTATTCTTGTTTTGTACTGACATATTTATGTGGAAAAACATTCAAACTTAAATGACAAGTTGTATCAATATATTTTGCCAGTGTGTTTGGTTGACTGTGTTCTCGGCCATTTAGTGTTATTTTGAGATTATGTGACACATTTTGGAGTTTAGGCAAGTTTAGGGGAAAATCAAGTACCTTTGGAAAAACTGTCTTAAATTTTTGCTGTAAAAGTTGATAAACTTGCTGGAGAGTCCTCGTTTCAAGAATTCATGGCACAACAGTGACACCTACTGGTCATTTATTGAAATTAGCTCTCACTGAAGCCAGGGCATGTGAAACTGCTTGAAAATAATTAATATTTCTGGACCAGAATAGTGCCAGATAAACAGAATTAACCCTGAACAAATTGTGTAGCAACATGTGGGTCAGTGTTTTTATCTCAGCATGTGAAAATGACCAGGTGGTGTCATACGCAGAGCAGATGTTCAGAAAGCAACACAAACAGATGGTATCTGACTAACAGAGGTGAGACACTGTTGAGCACATGAGTGAGTGTTAAGCTGTAGGTAACATGTGGTTTACTTACTGTTACAGAGGTCTGAGTAGTCGCTGCAGCAGTTGTTGTACTGGCTGCACTTTGAGTTGCAGTGGCACTTGTTGTCAGAGTTGTATTTCTCACCACATCTTCCCTTGCAAGATGTGGATCCAGCTTAAGAGAAGAGAAACACAACAGGGAATGAAGGCAAGGTAACATTTCTCTCTAACTCTGCATTATATTATGTAATAAATAGCTATTTATAATTAGCCCGTGTTACTAACCTTTGCATATTTCAGCATAGTCTGAACAACAGTCTTTGTAGCGCTCACAGGATGGGTTACACTGACAGGAGAAGTTACTGTCTGTTCCATAACCACACCGACCCCGACAGGAGTCCAGGGAATCTACAATGCATTGGCATCTCAATAACAGTAATAATAGAATGCAATCATGTTATTTATGTTGATAATATTAGAAGAGAAGAGTCTTACTGCTGTTTCCCTGGGCAAACAGTGTCACCAAAAGTGTAAGGACAACAATGACCTTCATCGTGCCTCCACAGCTCTCTGAAAAAAGTGAAGTGACTTTTATCATGGGGTCCCTTTTATAGCAAGTTTCAGCTGACCACACCCAGGTCTGACGCTTCTCATCATTCCTATGTATAAATCTGTCTGAATGTGTTTACAGATGACAATCTATTAGACTTTTTCTTATTTTTAAGTGTAATGACATATCTGTTTGAAGACTATCAACATATGCAACTTAAAATGAGGAAAATGTTTAAATAAATATATACTCTCTATCTCTCCTCTGTGAAACTGAACATCTGTTTAGTTCGCTAACGCCACTTTAATGTGTCAAAATAAAACCATGTCAATTCTAGGGCTCCAATAACAGTTGGAGTTTTAGACTTTTATACTCTTTTTCAAGGATATTTCCTACTAAATAAAAACTGCAACAGGAAATTGAAGTCTTACAAAAAAAAAGGGAAAAATTGTCACTAAATTTAACTCAAATGGAAATACAGTTATAGACCTTGAGGACGCCTTTTGTTTCTGTTCCAAGACAACAGATGTTGAATTTCACAGGGTTTGTGTAAGTCAGCTCAAAATACCGAGAACGGCATTCCTATTCAGTCCCTGGTCATGATGTTGCTGCATGCTCCTTGTCAATACATAAATACAAAAAAAATAAATAAAAATGCAGTGTTGGTGCACAACAGGGAAAAAACAGAACTGCATAGAAAATTCTAAATTGTGTAAATCACTTCTTTTCACAGATAAGCAAGAATTATTCTATTTATGCAGTTCTGTTTAAATCACTATTGCACCCAATAATCATTAATGAAATTGGAGGAATTTTCCCTCCTAAATACAAAGTAATTTGGATATAAATGATGAATAATGATCCAAAGAAAACACAATAAAACAAACTGGTTTTAACCTGGTTAACTCACAAAGACCCAGCTCTCCTTTTCTGTGAGTGCCTAAACTGATTTTTCTCTATATTTAACTTTTCTTAAGTGATTTATTGCAGTTTATTATTTTATTATCCTCTGTATTTGGTGTTTTTTCAGTCAAAGTAATGTATTTTTCTATATTTAATTCACTGACCAAGTAGATGTTCATAAAACTCACATCAAAGTTGAGGGATATCAAAAACAGAGAAAAATTGAGGGGGAAAAAAAGTTTTCAGTAAAATCTATCATTAACTGAACATAAACCAAGTGTCTCCATCTACATAATTTATCGAACTCCATGGGTTTTACTGGTGAATCAATGTTTTGGAAGATGATGGTGTTTCCATGTTCACTTTGGAGCCTCTGAACCTCCATATGGGTCATATCTGATGACCATGAAATGCTGAAAAACTGCATTTTACATCATTTTTTTTCCCAATGTAGTAATAGGTTTAGTGATTCAGAAGTTATTAAACATTTTAGATCAGCAGATGGTTTTAGTTGCCAGGGGCTGTTTGGGTCGTTACGGGTTAAGCCTGACTGCCTTTTGGTTCAACTATTGGGGGAAAAATATTTATGTTAAACCTGTACATCAACAACAAATACTTGAAAATAGGGTAAAATCTCACAGAGCTTTCTCTCTGTGGTAATTTTTTTGTCAGGAATAGGGCTACTAATTATAAAATAAAAAGTAAAATGACATATATGCATTCCAAGAATATACATTTAGGTAAAAAAAATGCAATATGTAAAAAAAATATGGAATTTATACATTCTATTATTTATACATTGAGTTAACAGTTTTTGCATCGCTTTTTCCTTTGACATTGAGCGCAGTCGCCTCACGATATAACGTAGAAACTGCATTCATACTCCGGCTCTGTAGGGGGCGCTCTGTCAGTTAATAGACAGTGTTATGACCCTACGCGGCTTCCTTACAAAGCGTGGATTTCTCTCAATGACATTCTGAGCTTTCATAAGGCTGTACACTTCTGCCGGCTGTAAAGATGTCGTTATCTTTTTTATTCAGGACATTTACAAGAGAAGCTGCTAAAGTGAGTATTTTAATTCCTCTGTTTATTCACGTTTTTGAGATGTTGAAAGCTTTACGTGCCTCGCGCGGGTTCTGTTCGTTAGTTACTGCTGTAGTTTTCAGTTTGCCAGTATTAGTCAGATCAGGGGATATGTTGTTTAAAATGTAATGTAATTTCTCTTACATTGGGTTTATTATTGCCTGAATTCCTCATCTAGATTGTATGGGTGTGTTGGATATGATGTGTAGATCAATCCCACAGTCACTGATGCAATTACTCCAAAATACCCTTTTATATTGTAATGTGATTTACTAATGTGATTATTAAGTTTTTATTAAAATGATTGTGATTGGATTGATTACAAGTCTATAAATAAGCTTGTTAATGAAGAGTTGAAACAGAAAATTTACTGTGACTAAAGCAGAATTTCTTTTAAGAAATTGGATAATTCAGGTGATCAGTCTGTAATGATTAAGGCTCATTCCACATTTGTTAAAAGGCCAATCTCTCCAAAAGTGAGAGACTCATTTTAAAGTTATGAATCATATCTATCCTGTGGGACGATTTATGGAAAGAAGGTTTAAATTTGACGTTGACCCATGAGCTTTTTGTGACCAAGAGATTGAAAATATTTGCCATCTATTTTTTGACTGTTACTATTCAAAGGAATTTTGGAAAGATATACATATTTGGTTAATTTAAAGCTTAATATTCCTCCATTTAATATGTCACACATTCTGTTATACATGGACAATTTGGATTCTAATACTTCCTTTGTTTGTTTGTAGTCCTCATCAAGTGTTTGTAGTTTTTGTATTTGTAAATGAATAGATAAATAATAAAAGGAGAAAACAAAGGATATGATATGTGCTGTATGTCTGAGTCTGTCAGATGTTGCTCTCTAGTTTGTGAATGATAATTCTGAATCTTAAACTCTCTGTCATTTGTCATCTTCAGGTCAGCCATCTGCAACATGTTCAGTCAATACACACAGGATGTCAGCTCCTGGCAGCAGAGAAAGCCCTTCTGATGAAACTGAGGAAAAGCACCGGCTACACTTTTATCAACTGCAAGAAAGCACTGGAGAAGTTTGACAATGACATAGCACAGGTAACGTCTTCCTCAGGTTTGTTTAAAAGTATTGTACTGACACGTCATGACTCCAGAGAGAGTTAGATCCTGGAGGGTTTTCTGTTTTAACTTTCAGGCAGAGACTTGGCTACATGAGCAGGCACAGAAGGAGGGCTGGAGCAAAGCAAACAAGCTGGAGGGTCGCAAAGCCAAGGAGGGTCTGATTGGTCTGTTTGTGGGAGACAAAGCTGCAGTAATGGTGGAGGTAAACCATATTTATTTAAATATTTCAGATGATGCATTTGCAGTTTGTATATAGTGTTTGTCTTCATCTTTCTTCTTGTCCCTTTCGTACAGGTTAACTGTGAGACAGACTTTGTTGCTCGCAATGAGACGTTTCAGCAGCTGGTGAAAGATGTGGTATTTGCTTCATTAGCTCATCACAAAAACAAAACCCAGGAAGGATATGTTAAGGTAAATCTCATGAACAGTGCTTTTGCTTCAAAGCTGGTTGACCAAAAGTCCCAAATTTTAACTCAGTGTAATGTGTGTAATGTCCCTATTTTGATTCTTACATTTTGTTAGCTGTTTTTGTTTGAGGATAAGTGCTATAATTTATTATTCTTTTCTGTTTCTTATAATGTAAGACTGCACAGTGCACAATAAATAACTGTATTAGTAAAAGTAGCAGGTAATTATGACATTTACATTCATTGAATCAGATTCTGATATGTGCTGATGTGTGAAAAATGAGAAAGTATTGACCTCAGTTGTCCTCAAATAACAACGTTGGCTGTTTCTTGCAATGTATTAATGATATGTTTACATACTTTAATCATTATATCATACATATTGATGGTTTTATTGTTATAGAAATCTTGTTGTTTATTTGCCAACATATTTTTTCTTTATTAATCCTTACCATTTTATTCTCGTGAATTCCCTGCCTCCTGAAGCCCTTTCCTTTACAAAGTATCAGCCTATATAAATAAACTTAAAGAGCATAATGTTTTTTATTGTACATAACTTAACATCCTTTTTTGTTTTCAGAGCATCCTGGCCACTGATGAATTAAGTAAACTCAGTGTAGGAGATGGAGCTTCACTTGCTGATCATGTGGCTCTAACAATAGGTCAGTAATCTTTGTTTCTTCTTGTTGTTTGGGTTCAAGTTTGTCCCACTGATGTAATTTCAACATTTTCTTCAATACTTGTAATATTGGCAATCCAAACCATTTTTAAACTGTTGTTGGAAGTCGCATGCCATAATTATGTTTCAAAAGCATCTTCTGTGGATTGTTTTCGACTATTGAATTTATAGGTGACAGAATTTATATTAAAGATACATCCAGACACTTCATTGAAACTTGAAGACAATACGATATGATCAAGTCTGGATTTGTGTTCATGTAAATATACAAATATTTGTTCAAAATAACTGAAATTTTTCAAAAATTCTACACACATATGTAAACTGATTTGTGTACATGTATTTATTTTCATCTGTAAATAGACACAAAAGAATATCAAAAGTATCTCACATTCATTCAGATTTACGACCGTCCTAACAAAAATTTATCTCCAAAAAATGTAGCGCTGCAACTTTTACAGAGGTAATTAAGGACAATTCGATTTCATTAAATGTTTAATTTTCTGCCTGGCAATTAAAATAGATTCATGTTTTGTTAATTTTAACTTCAATGATGACTTCATTGTTCAAGTTCTTTACATTGAATACATACTTTAATAATGCTACATCTTCATCTTTATATTCTCTCAGGTCGTCTTGGTGAGAATATGTCAGTGAGGAGGGCAGTGATGGTGGGCATCCCTGCTGAGTGGCATATTGGCGCATATGTACACGGCAGCATTCCCGGTCAGACTGATGTGGTGATGGGGCGCTATGGTGCCCTGGTTGTATTTCAGGGTGGGAAGAATGAAGAAAGGGAAGTGTTAGGAAAGAAACTGGGACAGCACATAGTGGGGGAGGCCCCCGTGTCTCTGGGCAACATGGATGACCTGCCCTGTGGTGAGAGTGAGACCCGTCTGCTGCCTCAGACCTTCTTGGGAGACCCGAGTAGAACTGTGGCCCAGTTCCTCAGGGGTCAAGAGGCTCGAGTGCTGGACTTTGTCAGATTTCAGTGTGGTGAGAATGTCAGTGAAGAAGCAGCCTGATGGAGGGAAAATATGTATTGAAATGATTTTTCTTGTGTCAATATGTAATATCGTATAAAAATGAAATTCTAATTTTCCACCAACTGTTCAAGTTTCAGACAATGCTACAGTATGGTCATGAGTTTGAAAACAGATCATTTATATCCATCAGAACAAATGAAATCAGTCCAGCAATAAAATGTTTCATGTCTGGAAATCTCTGTTGTGCTTTATTTGCTGCACAGTATTTTAAAATACAAAATTGAATCCTTTGTACAGATTATTTTCATGTTAAAACACAGCATAAGAGTAATTATTTTGATTTGTCTCTATGCAAATGCATTTAATAGCCTTAACAATACTGTCCTACTTTTCATATTTCTTTAATGTCTTCATTGTCCTTAATCTTCATGTTATTAATGTAATTTATATATTTAAAGAGACTTCTGTTTACGTTTAGGTTGAATATCCAGATTATTATTAATACAAAAATCTTTTCTTTTTTAAGTTCTTGATATGTTGGTCAAATGGTAAAATTCCTGGCTCACAAAATGGGACAACATGTCTCCCTACCCAGTCATATTTCAAATGTTTGTGGGGTGTTTGCTGTATTGTTCAGGTGTTCTTCCCATGTCCACGGCTCCACCCTGAGGAATGCCAGAAATGCGATGTAAAATCCCGGCCTGTGATTGGCTGTTTCAATGGTGACGTCACACGAGATGGTCTGAATCTGATCGGAGTCCGGTTGTGTCCTGCTATAAAACACCGAGGACCGTCTACACTTCATCACTTAATCACATAAACAGACATGGTGAGTAGAAAATATTGAACCAGAATAAATATAGAATTTTCATCTTTTATTCATTCGTAATTCAGAACAACCGTGTGTTTTTAATGGTGAGGTTTCAACCCAGATAGCGGCGTCTCTAACCTGGCCTATATTTGACGTTAGCTATAGCCGTTAGCCACTAAGCTAACTAATGCAGGATTAATTCAAGTGTAACCCTGATACCAGCCTCTTGTTTTTCGTATGTCATGTCTAAATGTTGTTCTCCCACTCTTACACTGCCTCATTCAGTCTGACTTCACAGAGGACCAGATCATCGGTGAGTCAACATCTTAACTGCAAATATGTTCTATTTTCATGTTATTATAGCGACAGGAGACATGAAAATGCATTTTTAATGTAGCTTTAAACAATCGTTACTCTAATTCTGTAGCCTCTGCCTGCACAAACCAGGGATCCCTGCAGGTAAAGATGGTTGACTGAACTGAACTAGTCATCTGTTGTGTGTTGAATGCTGGTCACGACTTTAAAAAGACAAATCCTGTGTGAGTTTAGTCACAACTGAAGACTTTACTCATCTATAAGTCATTTTGTAAAGCATGTACTGCGGTGTGTTAATGACAACAAATGCATGGAGTGTTAATTGTGAAGTGTGTGTGAATCGGGGGGCTGGTTCAAACTCTTCTACTGTACAAAAAAGTAGCAAGCTAATTCCTTCAAGTACTCTAGAGCTCATATGTTATGGCATGTACTGCTTAAAATAGTGTGACATACAGTAAAAGATGTGTTGAGTTTTTTTTAGAATGGTATTTATACATCACAGTGTTTGTCTAAACACTGCCTTTGAGCTGCACATTTCCTAAAAGTATTCAATTACTCAATTTATGGCAGACACATGATCCAGTTATTCAGTCTAAATCACCTTTAAGTTTGCTATTTTTCTAATGATATTATGTAATAATTTTTTTAGATAATGCTAAAATACATGAAAATATTGACTGAGTGCAAGAGAGGACAGAAGGCTACACATGGGGGAAGGTATTTATTTCTGTATTCATCAGTCAGTAAACTAGTGCATGTCCAAAGGTTGCATTTTGTATTGAGAATTGGTGCAAAATAAAGACTTTTTTTTTTTTTTTTTTTTTTGTTAAGACAGAAAAGAAAGCATGAGTCTTAGTATTATAAGATATCATGGACTTAAGCCTGTGTGGCTGCAGTGCATGTTGGTATGGTTGCAATGATAGGACTTCAACTGAGGATTATTATTATTATTGTAAATTAATCTGATTGTTAACTCCAAGGATGTTATTGTTTAATCTATAAAATGTCAGACAGTATTGGAAGATAATCCCAATTGATGTGAAATGTGTTATTTGGTCCACAATTTGATACGGAGTAAAAAAAACCAAATTGGATTATTTATGTAGTGGGAACAAGAGAGGGAAAAAAATATATATCAAAATAGTTGTAATTTTGTTGATCACAATCATAGCAACAAAAGTAAAAACTAATCAATACTCTTTGCAGCTGTAGATTTTACCAGCACTTGGCCTGTTCTCTCACTTTTCTTACTTTTGTGAAGTTAAACCAAGTCTCATTTGTCATCAATTTGTGTGGCATTGCATCAGTAGCTATTTGGAAAACTAGAAAAAAAAGTACTTGTTCAGCATAGATATGTTATAAATTCACACATAAAGAGGTTCTGTCTATAGTACACGATACTCACCTCCACATATTCATGTTGCAGGTCTTTCATCCTTAGAATTTCTTAAGTTCTTTCCTGTTGTTGATTCATGGGTCTAAAAATGATCAATGTTGCTTGACTCATTTCATGAATTTCATCTTGATTTCTTTATCCATCGTGTATCGGTTGGTTTGTAGATGTGGCGTTTTGACAAGCAGGGCCTTAAATTCTGAATTGTGTGATACTTTTAATCTTAGATTGCAGATAATCATTAAAAACAATTAAGATGCATGTTACTGTTAAAGACAACAAACATGTTTTCTTTTGTAAGTACTGAGTTGGCCCTCACTGAATGCTGCATCAGTGAAAACCGACAACATGAAGTAGTTCAGTGTGTTCTTTCGTTTCAAAGGTGGGGCTGTAGTTTTGTGTTTTAACAATGCTGTCTTGCTTTGCTAAGTGAGAAGTAGTAGATTTTCCTTTTAAGTAGTTTCATTATATTTTACTTACAATCTTGCCAACTGGTAAACAAAAAAACAAAACACAGAAGGTAATTGGATTTTGTTAAAATACAAATAATATCCGAGTAGCTAATGAATCTCTAAAAGTGGACTTTAGCTTCCATACACGGTGAATATGCAGCTGTATGTAGCTGTTAAGTGTCTATCCTTCAAATATAAACTTCTGAATATAATATCTGAACACTCTTTATCCTCACTAGGGTTGCTGGAGCCTATCCCAGCTACTTATGGGTGAAGGCAGAAATAATAAATATCAAAATATCAGTTCATCTCAATCTGATGTCATCTTTGCTTGTGCTTTCTAGTTAATAACAAAATGCTCAAACTAGACAAATCTCACCATTACCTTTTGTATCTTCCTTGTAGAGTTCAAGGAGGCCTTCCTTTTATTTGACCGGACGGGTGATGGGAAGATCTCCTATAGCCAGTGTGGTGATGTTATGCGGGCCCTTGGACAGAACCCTGTCAATGCCGAGGTGCTCAAGGTCCTGGGAAACCCCAAACTGGAAGGTAAGCCTCTTGGAGACCAGCCACAAGATTAAGCAGGTATTTAGTTAAGCAGTTCTGTGTTATAATGGGCACCAGTCAGATGTGAAATGGGATCCATGTTGCCGGAGTAACAGCTTCATGTGCAGACTTGCTCTTCAGACCACACAATGGGCTTTATGCACACCTCCACTACTTCCTAAACTTAAGCCAGTTTCTTTGTTTCCTGATTTTCATTACTGGACGAACTGATTAATCCAGGTGTGTCTGGCCATTTACTGAGGTCAGACACACTTGGATTAATCAGTTCATCCAATAATGATAGACAGGAAACAAAAGAGCTGGCTGAGGTTCAGGAAGTAGTGGAGCTGTGCATAAAACCCGTTATACACAGCACTTTAAGACCCTGAAAGATGGTTGAACAACTCTGGGAAATGGCAGTGACCTAATGTGTGTCCTCCCTCAAGGACTAATATTACTTTACTGCATTAGACAGGGCACCTTGCTCCAAAAAAGCCCAAAGATCCTTTTTAGAATCAGTTCAGTTCTGTTATTTATACAGTGCCAATCATAATACGTGGTTATTTAAAGGCACTTCACAAATTCAATCAAGACCTTAAAATGACTACGCAGAAAGAAAACCCATCAGATTCTTCAGGAGTAAGCCTGAGGAAGTTTCTCGAGTATTTTTAACTTCATATGTTGTTAATTAGTTACTTTTTATGAGAAAATTAATAGTACATTTTTTTTCCTGCCATTTACCCACATGAAAATCCCCCATGCCTTTACAAGTTACTCTTATGACAGATGTTGTCACTACTTTCTCTCAGTGGTATGGTAATTATTTCCAAAACTGTTCACTTGTGTATGTGTTTTTCTTCAGCCACATCAAAGATACATTTCCAATGGATAAAGTCATGATATTTTTATGTTCCTGTTTGTCAGAGATGAACAACAAGATGCTGGATTTCGAGCAGTTCTTGCCCATGCTGCAGGCCATCGCCAAAAACAAGGACCAGGGCTCCTTTGAGGATATTGTCGAAGGCTTGCGTGTCTTTGACAAAGAGGGAAACGGCACAGTAATGGGAGCAGAGCTACGTCATGTCCTCACAACACTGGGTAAAACCTCAAATATTTCCTAATAAGAATGGATCATCATTGCTGTTTAAAGCAAAATGACCTGTGTCTGTGTCACTGCTTCCTAATCAAACTCACACCAGGTCAGGATGTCACTAATGATAAGACAGAACTTCCTATTTTAAGTGTTTTCTTCGTCTTTTTTTTTTTTTCCCATGTTGCAGGTGAAAAAATGACAGAGGAAGAAGTGGAGACTCTTTTAGCAGGACATGAAGATGCCAACGGCTGCATTAACTATGAAGGTATGTATTACATGGAACAATATGATTTAACAGTGAAACACCATAAGCACATTTTATCAAGTAGTTTATTGTGTTTAACTATGTAGTGTCACATGGAGAAAAAACCTCTGGTGTTGCGGAGCCACAAACAAATAGGATCATTGTCTCTTTGCATCATATGCTCACTGACATCATGAACAGTGAATTAAAGTCTACTGTATGAGCAAATCCCTGAGGAGCAACTCTGCTGTTGATCTCCTGATTCAGTTTCAGATGCAGACAGGACAGATGACGGGCACAAAACTCATCACCACTCAGGGAGCATATTCTATTTAAATGATGAAACACAGAATGAGAGGCTGTATGAAAACATCTGAACACACACTAGTAGTAGACAGAATTTCTTAATGGCTAAAGTAATTTGTTTCTTCTATGCAGATCATCAGTTTAGTCTCTGGCTCATTTGGTAGAGCATAAGACACTTTATCTCAGGGTCACGGGTTCAAATCTCACACTCGGTGACAATGCAGTTTAGGGACAGCTATGGTCTAGAACAAGAGTGTCAAACATAAGGGCCATGGGCCAAAACTGGACCACAAACGGGTACAGTCCAGTCCAGAGGATACATTTTCAAAGTCCAAAAATTACACACAAGACGGTAACAATCAAAGGTGTGACTGAGTCTTAAATTCTGATCATGAGGTTAAAAACTATATTTTTCAGTTCCTGTTACGAAATGTTTTGTGTATTTGTAGATCCACTGTGATCTGTATGTTGTAATGCTCATGTGGTAATGATAAGCTGAGGCATAATATTGAAGGAGCTGAGCCGAAAGAGGTGGCTGGGGCATCTGTTTCGGAGGGCATGTCCCGTCTGGAGGAGACCTCGAGGAAGACCCAGGACACGCTAGAGAGACTATGTCTCTCGGCTGGCCTGGGAACGCCTCGGGGTCCCTCCTGAGGAAGTGTCTGGGGAGAGGGAAGTCTGGGCATCCCTGCTTAGACTGTTGCCCCCGCGACCCGGCCCCGGATAAGCGGAAGAAAATGAATGAATGAATGAATACTTTTATCTACCATACTTCAGACTTTCTGACGAT
This sequence comes from Ostorhinchus rueppellii, assembly GCA_030068375.1. Lineage (NCBI taxonomy): Eukaryota > Metazoa > Chordata > Actinopteri > Kurtiformes > Apogonidae > Ostorhinchus > Ostorhinchus rueppellii. Next base: position 23,437,786 of record JAQQZY010000023.1, read on the forward strand.
GTTTTTATCTCTCCTAACAGAACTTGTCCGGATGGTGTTGAGCGGTTGAAGATTTGAGAAATGCACTTCAAGCTTTAATTTTATTCCTTTTTGTATTATTTGCCTCCCATCCTGACCTCATCAAATCTGTTTTGTATCTTTAGTTGGAATTTTATTTATGTGCCTTTTCTGTTGTCTAATGTGAAAAGACATTTTGATCATTCCCATCTTTGGCAATAAATTTCAGCAATTTTCTTTTTTTTTTTTTTTTCGTTTTTCTTCTCCTTGTGGATATGTGAATATGAATCTCATGTGTTATGGTACTTCTAACAATATTGAATAAAAATCCATCTTTTTGCCTTTGAGTCTGTGCATGAATGAGCTATTTCATACAAGTTTATATTAAACATTTAGAGAGAACTAGAGCGTTGACCCCGTGGGGAACCACAGGTTCTAGATCCTCTGATGCAGTTCATTCCTTTACTTTTTTGGTAAATTCCACTGGTATTTTCAGTTGAATAACCTCTCAGCTGGTATGTCTGTTCCTGTACATGAAATTTGACACCATGGCAGCGTGGCTCTATTGTTTATCTGTTGCTAGGTAACCCACTACAACAATGTATGATTCTGGGCATAGCAATGTGATTGGTCACTGTATTAAAAAATGAGTAATATCTCCCAAAATATTGGTCCTATCAACTTGTCATTTTTGTTAGTCTCTTCCTTGACCAAAAATAAATAAGTATGCCAAACTGCAGTAGTCGGTGCACTCTGGATTTTGTGTGATGTCCAAGTCCACTTTTATTATATGGGATTAAAGACAGCAATTTCAGTAAAAAGAAAAAAATATATACTGACATGAAAAAATTGAGGGAAAAACATATCCAAATGCAAACTCCAGTTCATATTTAACGAAAGAATACATTCATCTTCTATACCCGCTTAATCCTCATTAGGGTCGCATGGAGCCTATCCCAGCTGCTTAGGGCGAAGGCGGGG
>JAQQZY010000023.1:23438863-23455425 GCA_030068375.1 Ostorhinchus rueppellii
AATTTAGATTAGCCGATTAACCTATCAGTGCATGTCTTTGGATTGTGGGAGGAAACCGGAGTACCCGGAGAAAACCCTCGCAGACACGTGAAAACATGAATGTTAGACAAAATGAACCAAGGTTCAACAAAAAACTGAAGACATCCAGAGAGTTCACTGTTTCCTATTGGGCTTTTGCTCACTTCCTGCTAATTTTGGGATGACTTCGTAAGATATGAGCACTATATGAAAACATGAATGTTAGACAAAAGAATACATGTTTTTTGTAAACTTGTAAATGTGATGAGGCTAAACATTAGGAAATAAATGGTTTGTTGTGGATTAACAACATCTAAACTTAGATATTTATGAAGCTGAAAAATGTAAGAAAAAATGCTTAAGATGTCAGTAAATGTTGCATTAATTTCTAGCTACATTGTGTGTGTTTTTTTTAGTGATCTGCAGATGTATTGCATGCACTCAAACTTTAGTAAAATGAACTTAAACTCTGAAACAGCTGTTCTTGGAAATCATTAAAGAAACAGCAGAGAACAAACATTAATTTATAGTACCTTCTAAATTGGTAGCTGTTAATGTCTGGTCCACACTCATCCTGTTTCTCTGTGGATTTAGTTTCATGTAAATATTTATGGAACAGCTTAGAAAAGAACAAACCAGACCACACAAGGCTCCTCGTCACATCTTTATTTTTTCCCCAACATTTTGTAATTAAAACCTGAACGTATTTTGTTTAGCTGTTTTTTTTTTTTAAATACAAACTGCCAGAGTAGCTGTCAGCACTATGTGATGATTTACTGAGGAAAAAATCGATTTCTACTGTATAATAATCAATGCAATTGCTGCTACCTTCAGCATAGTGAAAAACATACAGAAACTGAACAGACACTTATTTCATATCACAAAATCCACAGAATGTAGTAATAACACAGATAAAAAGTCCATTTCTGCTCACAGCTGAGGTGACGGCTGCAATACTGGCTTACTGTAAAGTTTCACCATCTGACTGGGTTATATTTTATGACACTGATGTGATGTGCCGTGTGCAGAACAAAGCGAGTTTTTTTTTTTTATAGTTCTTCAACCTCTGTGACACACAACAAATGGCACTGGAAATAAAACTGAATGGTATACGGTTTACAAATATTAATGGCATGCTCACAGTCACGTCTCAAACAGACCTGTCAGAATCACACACACACACAACAGAGGGTAAATATAGGCTACAAAGGTAATCATATATAATAATAACAATGTATCAAAGAAATAAGATGGAAAAACAGACAGTAAAAAATATAAAAATTGGTAGGATAACAAATGAGGATACTGTTGCAGATATTAAGGACACAAATCTCCACTGTCAGCTTTAAGGTGCGAGCTCCCTTGTTTTAACACTTCCTCCATCTGTAACATGAAATACACCAGGAAAAAAATGCTAAAATCGTCTTCATTTCAACCACCATAAAACTCATTAAGAGCAACATGATTATAAAAAACATTTTGGTTTAGCAATGAACACAAATTCAGATGATGAATAAATATGACTGATCTGATTATTCCCAGATCTGTTCACTCATAAAACTACATTCCTCACCAACTAACACTGCAAAGCTCCTCACTGCCATGTTGATGTCTAAGTGCTGTTGAAAAAGGGGAAATCATTAAGATATTTCTGATGTCTGACCTCGTCTACACACATCTACATAAGCTGTCAGTACTTTCACATAGTTCCCATATTATTATTACAGGTCAACAAAAAGTGTAACACTATTGTAACAGCAAATCCAGTTTACAGTACATGTTTTCAAACTGCATTCAACCCACTTAATTTCAAACTGGCTCCTGATCTGAATGTTTTCATTCATTACAGACATTTCTCTTGTTTTAGACATGCGACCTTCAGGTCAGACCCTGTAGAGTGACCGGTGTCCATGTAATAGTACAATAGAGACGAAAATCTAATCCAATCTCTGATCAAGTTTCCAAAACCTTCAGTATGAAAAAGTTTTTAAGACAACAAAAGGACAATATAAGTGCTTGAGTTCAATTCCATGGATGCTTCAAGTCTTTCAATGAGACCTAGGGAAACATATTAAAAGTGCATTTTTTTTTTACTTACATAATTAGTACCTATAATGGGGGAGGCGGCTCTGAAGAGGATATGAACCACGTGGTTTCACAAGCTGTGATAAAATGTTGCAAAAAATACAACAATGCAACAATTTTCCAAAACACTGAAAATGTAAGTTGAGTCTCTTCTCGTCTTCTCCTCCGTGAGTGCCAGCATATTGATAAGACTGTCTTAAGTTTATCAGATCTCCAATCATAGTGTGACATGTCCCTGTCCTATCGACCACACAGGATGAGCGGCGTCTGTGTGAAATCAATACTGTTCGTTGGCCGATCCAATTTGAGAGGGAAATGTTTTTCAACTGAGAATCTAAGCAGAGTTGGTCTGATATCGATGTTACAGTTTGTTTGTTTTTTCATTCTACCATCATTTGTCCCATTGGGGAAAAAAAAAAGTCAGAAAATGTTAAAATGTGTTCTTCTTTTCCTTCAGCTTTTTTATGTCTTCATTTCAGATGATACAGGCAGGATTCAAAGTGGTAAAAGTCATTCAGATCCTCAGGCAAAGATCTGATCTCACTGCGGAGGAGGAACAGGAGCTGAGGGGTGGAGTGTTTCCCCGGGGAGGGGGCCGGTGGGCTCTGTGAAGGGTCAAACAGGAAGGACAGGAACATGTTAGAATCCTGAACACATGTCTTTTATTTCATCTCAGACTGTTTACCTGTCTGTCACCATTTTACACTGCAGATCCACATATTAAAGACTAGATCTAAATAGTATACTTTATAACTTTCCTTGATATAACCTTGTTGGAAATTATTAAAATAGTTATATTCTGCTATTAATCTACTACTCCACTCCTGCTCCTTCAACTGCTGAGATATTTCCTGTCCTGTTCAGTGTATGAACGTACAAGATTAGTTGTAAACTTGATCATTAGTAGGAGAAGTACCGGTATACACTTTCAGTTTACAGTACTTGTACTGTCATACAATTTATCACTTGCAAGGTATTTTTCCTTGTCACTTTGTGCCACTATTATAGTATAAGAGAAATCAAAGTTTAATTAACAGGTGGTGCCAGGCCCAACAAACCCCGCCCCTTAGATATACTGTAGCTTATTTTGGCATCAATCCAGCTGATGTCATCATGCCTATGCATTTGCTGATGTCAGTATATCAATTGCCTCTATAAATGTGTCAAGTGTGAAGTAAATTGAAATAAAACTGATGTTTTTATAGCCAGTTGAAATTTCAGCCATTATAAGTAAATTGGGGGGGGGGGGGCAGATTTCAAGAATTCATAAGAAAGTTTAACTTTGACCTACTGTTCCTAAAATGTAACCACATCTATTCTGGGTGACTGGCAATCTATAAACCCAATTTGGTATGAATTCAACCAATAGCTTTGCTGCTAGAGTGTTAAACAAAGAAACAAACTGAACCAAAAACAATACCTCTTGCCTCCCCTTCGGGGGGTGGGGTAATAATTCTCACACCTTATACAGAAGAAAAGCCATTCTCTGGTATTGATCAATGAAAATATAAATAACATTTCTGTTTGCTTCCTTTCACTAAACTGTGCCCATAGAGGTGCTTTGATTAAAATGTTAAAATGGTGCTCAGTGTGGTTGCTCAGATATTAGGAGTTAAGCATCTCACTGATAATCAGATCACCTACAAGGAGATAAATAATTCTCCTCATTGATGACACATAGATGCAACAGCATAACAAGCTGACATCATTAAAAGTGAGTAAAACCTCAAACTGTGAACAAATTCACACTGCAGGTAAAAATGGTGCCAATCTGACTTTTTTTGCCCATATGTGACACACCCAGGCCACTTTCATATGTAGTCCTACATCAGACACATATCTGATGTTTTGCGATGTGACTTCAGTCTGATGGTAGTTTAATTTGAATTATACTGTAAACCATGCAGAAAAATCTGATTTCAGCAAAAAAATCTGATTTGAGCAGAAGCCCTGCTGTGTGAACGTAATGAAATATGTGCAAATACTGACAGAAACATGACATTTCATCCAGCTGTTTTTATACAGGTGGATGGGAATTATTCAGAATGATCATTTGGCTTCAGTATTGTAAAAAGTGAACAGCAAATTTCTGAATCTATTGACTCTGGTAACTACAATAACCCAACAAAATATATATATAAAAAAAAACATTACATGAAACTAAATCTGACAATGGGTGGGTGCTCACCGTGGAGTACAGGAGTAGTGCTGGAGCTGGAGTGAGCAGCTGGGGCCTGGCCTGGGGGGCACGGGGGTGAGGTGTGGGCCCCTGAGGGTGGTTGAGACTCAGGGCCTGGGGCCGAGGAGGCTGGGGGAGCGGGGCTGGGGGCCGGCTGCGGTGCTGGTGTACTGGGAGCTTGCTGATTCGCAGCCACGGCCTGGGCTGGGGGGCCCGAGGTAGCCTGGTTGGCGTGGGTGGCCCCAGCCTGGCTGTGCTGCTGGTGCTGGATCTGCTGGAAGTGCTGCTGGCGGGCCCTCATCTCAGCGTACTTCAACTGCTCCATGTGGAAAGACTGACGGTCTGCCAACAGCTGCTGACGCTGATACTCCAACTGCACAGACACAGGAAATGATGAAGATGCACCGTTATACACACCTTTGGAACAATGTGGTCACATTATCCATGCTACTGGGAATTTTTTATTTTTTTGTTCACTTTATTTAATAATTTATTTTGTTATTTACTCATTTTGTGTCACCATAAAATACTTACTTATTATTTACTTATTCTTACTTGTACCTCCCACTCCTTTTTGAATGTGCAAATCAAATCATTATATGTTGTTATAAGTTTTCATGTTTTCATGAAATCTGTTTTTGTTTCCAGACACTAATGTACGATTATTTTGTTTATTTTTAATAGCATTTTCAAAACAACTGAAACTAACTAAAAAATTTCAGCCTTATAATACTGTCTGTTTCATTAATTGATCCTCATATGGTTAATAAAGATATAATGTTACTCCATGAACTCAGTCTCTTACACTGAATTGTGGTGAATCTTGAATTAGCATCATAATATATATTATGCTGGGAGATATAAGGGAAGCAGACAAAAATAATTACTTAGCTACTCAAATGAATTCCTTTTGAATAATATAAAATAAAAATGGTCTTAAAATGTTACCAAAGCTTAAACAAGATGATTAACAATAAAACTATTATATGAATGTATTTAATTGTGTTTTATATTCCAGCATTAATTCTCATTTATTTTGTATTCAGCACATGATGACTTATTTAATGTTTTTTTTTGTTTTTTAATTTCAAGTACTCCCTGGGCTTCTTCAACGTACCCCTGGAGGTACACATACCCCACTTGGGGAACCCCTGATTTACATTAACTTACTAGGAAACATGAAATAGAAAAAAATGCACCTTGTAAAATCTGCCTTATACTTTAGTACAAGAAATATGATGAACCACATTAGTGACTTTCAATGTCCTTTTTGCTGAGTTAAGCATAAAGAGCACAGCAACTGCTGACAGGTAAGTTATAACTGAACCGAACAGTGCAGCCACTCTATACTCAAGCACATGCACTTGAATAATATCCCAGAACCCCTCACTCACAGCCTCTCTCTCTCTGTCCATGATGGTTTCCAGTTCTTCAAAATGCCGCAGTTTAATCTCCAGCTTCTTCATTTGAGTCTCCACCAGCAGAGCGACCAGAGATTTGATCTTTCTCTCCTCCACAGCGGCCAGATGCTATAAAAAATATAAAGTCAGGGAAAATGTAGAGGAAAGGTAACAAAGGACACGTCCAGTGAAGGACAGGTCATAATTCACTTTACCTTGGCTTTGACAGCAGCAGCGGCGAGAGCAGATGCCGCCGCCGTGGCCAGGTTCCCTTCTCCCACATCACGCTCCACCTTCGCCTTCCTTTCCCCGTCACTCTCTCCTTCTCTTTGTCCTTCATCTGTTCCCTCTTTTCCATCCTTCTCCTTTTCCCCATCACCTGAGGGAAACACATATTTATTTCTCTTTTTTCTGTCTATAACAACACTACTTTCCTCTCTTGCATCTGCATCATGGTCGTTCTCACCCATCTCCGACTCTGCTTTCTCCGTCTCCCTCTCTCCCTCAGGTTCTCTCCCCCTTTCTTCTTCCTTCTTCCCATTCTCCGCCTGCTTCTCCTCCTCTTCATTCGCTCCGTCTTTGTTATCCTGAGAAGTGACAGCAGAGTGACTTTCACAGTCCAGCAGTAAAACCATCAAGAATACTATATAAAACACAACTGCCACAATGTGTCATACCTTTGCCTCTTTTTTCTCCTCGCCTGGTTGACTGTCACTCTTAGTTTCATCAGTGCTTTCATCTAAAACAGACACAAAGTCCAAACCTTTCATTTCTTTTATCCATGTCGTGTTTGATGCTTATTATTGATCCTGTTTGGTTGTTTTTGTGGACATGTATGTTGTGCCAAAGTGTCCCTCCTACCCGGTCTTTCTCCCTCCTCTAAGCCAGTACCAGCGATGCCACTTCCCTCCAGGCCATAAAGAGGATCCTGTCGGCCGCTGACCCTCGCCGCCTCCTCCACCCGTCGCACATGAGCCTCAACAAGCGCTGCGGGAACTTCCTCTTTCATACGAGAAAACTCCTCTGAAAAGCACAGATACACAGAGGTGATTAAAGCCAGTATCCCTTAGAAATGACTGATGAGTGATGACTTCATGTCTTATGTGTCCTTGTCTAATTTACAACAAAGCATTAAAGTCTGTAACCTATATGGCATTTTATTTCATTGATTCACTAATGACAGAAGCATTAACATCAACTCTAATGGGCGGTACACTGAATTTCAACATTTGTATAGTACTGATTGAACTGCCTTCGCCCTAAGTAGCTGGGATAGGCTCCATGCAACCCCCGTGACCCTAGTGAGGATAAAGCGGGTATAGAAGATGAATGAATGAATGATTGAACTGCTTAGATAATGTCAAGAATTCTAAATTGCCTGGTTTTGTCTTATACCAAATTTTGACACCTAAAGAGCAATTTTTACCTGTATGTGTGTATGCAAGTTGACAGCTTTCACATATTTTCATTACTGGTGTTAACAGTCTGCTTCAAATTGTGGAAAATGGGTTTATTTTTTATGCAGTAACACCAGTTTGAAAATGAACAAATGCAAATGAGTTGGAAAAATAAGAATATCCCATAATATAATATTGTGACACGTATGTGCAATTTTCTTTTCATACTCAAAAAAAAAAAATATTGACGAGGAACTGGTATTGGACATGCAGTATGAGCACTGGTACCAGTACTGGGTATTTTTAAATAACAAAACCTCCTACTAACAGCTTTATGACTCAAATAATTAGCAGTTATGTGTTCCATTATCATACTGATTTTTCTGCGTTTTATGCTGTGATTTTCCAGTGTCCCCTGACCTGTGTGAATAAATATAACATGGATAAATTTCTAATAGATTTTTTAAGTAGCACCAGAACTGATGACAAGTGTTCATATTATCCTTTCATAATGAAAAAAAGTTTTTTTCAAGGATTTTTTTTGTTCACTGATTAATGACCAATAAACAGTATTTTTTTTTTTATCATCATTGCAAAATGAACACGTGCAACAAAACACACTGCAAATGACAATTACTGAGAAATATAAATAAGGATAAAGCATGTTCGAAACATTAATAAATGAATGAATAAATGAATAGGACAAACAAATAATTTACAAAGGCCATGCATTCATATTCCATGTGAATATTTGACCAATCAGTTGTAAGCCTGAGCCATATATTTACCTCATTTAGCCAATGAGAAAAAGACTCTCCTAGCCTTCAGATACTTTCATATTAATTGGATTAGTTTTGTGTTTTATTTCGAGTCTACCATTAATTGCTTTGCAATCACAGACATTTGCTTAAGTCTATACTAACAATCACTTTCATGCCTGTCCTCAGAAACACTCCCTCAGATTTGTACTTTGAGTGAAAACTGAAACAGAACTCACCCAGGGCAGATTTAGCTGCAGCTGAGGCCACGCGTGGGTCGACTACAGATGCAAGGAAGGCCACTGTACTCATTACAGGGTTTCCTGCCTGGCTGAAAGGTACCGGCTGATAGGCCAGTGGGCCGAGAGAGGAGGAGGTGTCCTCCAGGTAGGGGTCTTCAATGGGCAGCCGCAGGAAATGAAGGATGCACTCATCTTGTGTGCGGCTACCCACGTGTTCTGATACCTTGTTCCAGTCATCCTTGTACATCTCCAAGCCCTAAGGAGAGTGACAGCTACATTTAACTCCATGTTTCCAGAGTTTATTTTGTAGTTCATGTAAGGACTTATCAGGAAATAGATTTTAAACACATTTTGTACCTCAAGTAGTAGTAGTGTTTCCTGTTCAGTCCACTCTCTCATGGAGCTTGCTGCACTCTTGCTCTGTGCACAAAAAATTGTCAATACAATAATTCTTTGACAATAAAAAAAAAATCACATGTGTAGCATTCATTGTGCTTGTTCTGGAACTTGTACCTTTGCAGAGCCAGTCTTCTTGCTGTACATGTCTGTTCGCAGGCCAAAGTTCTGCAGGTCAGCTGGCTTGTCCTTCACTTTATCTGGGAAGGACATCATCTGCTGAGAAGCAGGAGTCTGCATGTCCACAACAACAGAAAGTTGAATATTAAGTAACAGGAAATTGTTGTGTATTGTTGGGAGTATTGTTGCGAATGAGTGTATCTGAACCTGAGAGGTCTTGGGCTGGAGTGGGACCAGGCTTGATGGAGTATCTGCCAGAACATGGAAATGAGAGGTAGGTGGGGGACCCATGGGTGTGGGCCGGCTCTCAGAGTCCACCTGGTAGTTGATCAGTCCCCACTGCTCTAGGAAAGCATGGACTCTGTGGGATAAAAAATAAGCATAGCATATCACTGAGAGACAGCTGAGAGACACAGGGGCTCAGGATGCAGATGTTCATATTCAGTGCTTCATCCTACCTCATGATTGCACACACATCACCTGCCAGGTTCCTGCGGCAGGCGGTGGAGGTCAGGTACTCCTGAGGGTTCAGTCGGTACGTGTCAATCATGAAGTTCCTATATGCCAGATAACTTTTGAGGAAAAAAGACAAACATTAACTTTACCTGAACATAACAGATGAGTACAGTATAAAGAACAGCTATTCTTCTCCTACTGGAATTAGAAAAATGAATCCACACATCATTGCACTGACATGCACTTCACTTTTCCAAATAGCAAAACAAAAATATTTTGGGTTATGACACTAAGGTTAAGAAAGACACCACTCATCAAATACTCACATTTCAGGGGTTTTGGATTTGTTCTTCCCATTGAAAAACTCTGGCAGAGCTCTGCGCTCAATAGCATGAACACTGTATGGAAACATTAAGGATTCACATTTAAATGGCTCATCTTCACATATTGCTGAACATTCCTAGTCTTTATTTTTACCACAAATTATGCTAATCATCTTTAAGAATATTATAAATAAAAAGAAAACTAATTTCTGAAAAAGTGGGAAATAACTCCATTACAAAGGGGCATGTAAATATAGTATGTTTTTACCTGTTGTAGTCAAACCATGCAGCATAACTTGGTATAATAATGTGGTGTGTTTGCTCGGTGACGTTGTCCTCATGAAGGTCTGAGCCTTTCACCGGTTCACCCTTTACACTTGGAGAGCCTTCTTCCTCCTCCTGTTTTAAAACACAATGATCCCTATGACTATACATATACATATAGGATTGCTTTCTGGGTTGTTTTTTTGTTTGTTTGTTTGTTTATCCTCATCAGGAACTTTCTGTACCTTTCCTGTTGTTTCCATTGACTCATCTTCTTGCTCATCTGTCACAATAAAATAAAAGCAAAAATGTGAGTGAGTGAATGAAAGAGTGAAGACAAAACACAAATGACAATTCTGAGCACAATAAAAACACACTGAAAGACAAAAAAATTGGGCCATGTAAAGTAATAAACCGATTGCATTTCTGAACATTGTAAAGAAGGTACAACATAAATCAAATATTACTTCAGACACAATTAGACAAACTGTTCAAAGGGCCTCACCCATGTCTGTTCCTCCCTTAACGGGGGTTGAATCTGAGTCCTTCTTGGTGTTATCTTTAAAAAAGCCATAAATATAGATTTCAGTGTAACAGGCATCAAAGGTGTCACTTAATGTACTGCCTTATAGGAGGACACCAGATGTTAATTTAACGTAAAAGGCATCTGATGTTAACTGTATAAACATTTGTGGTCTAATTGTGCACATATATTGACTCGTGTACTTGTCTTTGTTGGGTTTCCCTCCTCAGACGCAGGAACTGGAGATGCTTCGTCTATGTCCTTTGATAGCTCTTCTTGCTCCTCCTCCCTCTGGCCCCGTTTAGACTTGGTGTATGGTGTTGTTGGCCTGTTCACATAAACACAAAGGACATGATTTAATTATCAACAGTATCACTATTTCTTCTACAGCAAACACTTGAAGTGTTACATGCAGCACATACAGTTCAGTAATTACTCAGCAGCTGAGGAGTCATGTATTATGGCGAGTGCTCACTGACCCTTTTTTGGTGTTTTTTTTCTTGCTCTCCTGTGGGGGAGGGGTGGGAGAGGGTGACGGGGAGCGCTTCCTCTTCTTGGCACTGCCAGGCTTTTTGTCCCTGCGTTCATCAGGCGTGGTCACCTCATCTGTCAGGGTCTTGGCTGAGATCCTCTTCCTTTTTGGGCACCCCTCTCCCACTTCGTAGTCCTCCTCATTCATCCATTCATTGTACTGATCAAGGTCTAAAATCCACTTTGCATGGACCTGTCAACACAGACCATGAAAAACAATATTTGCAAAATAAAAATTAAATCTAATGGAAAACTGTTAGGACTAACTCGTGACATTTTGGACCCTAACATTGAGTGTAGAAAGAAACTGTCTTTGGACAACAGTAGTACCTGTGTTCCAAAAAACATTAGGGGCTCATATTTGTAGCTCTTGTGTTATGGCTGAAAAAAAAAACTGCTGTAATGTATTATTTTTGTTATTTTGTTTATGTAAACAGTCCCACAGAGCCATAAATACTGTATCTGGTCTCATGTCAGATTCTGAACAGACATTTTATCAACAACAGAGGCTGACAGCAAACAAAGCACTGTGTTTATTATTGTGTGAATACCACTCTAAACATCTGAATGCTTCACTGCTTTCACTATCAAGTCCTACTGAGCTCTGAATGCCTTAAGGGAGAGATGCTCTGAATACTCAGTATGAGCTTTTGACACTGCTTTCAATTTACTTTTCACAACGGGTATCACAGTAGGCTCTGTTGCTCCAAGTGCCAAACACTTTATCCTTCAATGCTTTTTGCAAAGAAAACATTAAAATACTAATACTCCCAAAATATTTTTGCTCTGCACAGAAAATTAACTGATGTACAACTGAAGAATCAGTTGTCGACCATTAAATTATTCTTGTGGTTGTCTGATAATCAGTTCATTGATTTGAGTAATATTTTCAGGAATGACTTAAGTTTAGAATTAAATGTAAATATTGTATAGTTTCTTTACTTCTCTGTGACAGTAAGCTGAAAATGTAAAGATTGTGGATCAAACAAACACATTTCACAGTGCTGTATCGTATGTATGGATTTAAAAAACAGTGATCAACACTTTTCAGGATTTTCTGATATTTTCTAAACTAAAACTGATTAATCAAATAAATGATCAACAGACTAGTTGACAATGAAAATAATCATAAGAAATATGGTATCCTCCTCCTTAAATCTTGGATTTAAATATTCATTTTCATTCAAGTGACAATTCCTTTAAACAATGGGATAAACTTCAGAATAAGACATAACACAGGGAAAAAAATATACACCACATACCTTTCTGGGTTTCTCTGTACTGGGAGGATCTTCGACGGCAGCTTCAATCTCACTGGCTGGGATCCAGGTATCATAACTAATGGGTGAAAGAGCAAAGAAAAAGGTCAAGCCTGGGGACATTGGTGCATGTAAAAACCTGAGTAGTTGGTAGAAAAATGGTCAAAAACAAGGGTCTATTTTTAGATCCTTCTTTTTGACCATAGTTCACACTCTATGGTTTAAATTGTGTGGTATATAACACTATTTGTGTAACGGTTGCATCCTTGAACCAACCAACCTGTCAGGAAAATATCCCCAGTGCAGCAGCACTTGCTTATCTCTCTTCATTACAGGACGAACCCACTCCTCTGGAACAAAAGTTAAAAAAAATATCAGACAAAATGCACACAATATAAAAAGTAAATCTGTTTCATTTAATCTATTTCAATACAACATTTTAAGCCTCACCTTCTTCCAGGCTGGCAGGAAGTGGAACTACAACATGAGAGCCAGACGCCTTGTCCTCAGTAACTGAACCCTGCAAAACATAAATACATATGTTCATAAATCTATTTATGTTGTTAATTGATCCAACCAGATAAAACATCAGACATCTTCTAATGCATTAAATATCAGACTAAGGCTTTATTTTTGTCTCTAGTGCTGATTCTTACCATTTCTTCACAAGATAAAATAAAAGAAATAACAATAAAGATGCAGACCTGATGCCTTTTGATGATGTCTTTCAGTTTTCCAAGAAGTTTTGGTTCTATGTCAGGGCTCAAGTAGATGACCGGTCTAGTCAGGCAGTTGTTCTAAAAATACAGAAATGCAGGTGAGAAAACAAGAGGGAATAAAACATTCACAGATGAAACTGAAATATGTCACAGTGTTTCCCTTAGGTGAACACCTTTGGGAGGGCAGTTCATATGCAGTTTATATAACCTACATTTGTATAAGAACACTGTGTGCCTAAGGATGAGGGTGATCTTTTAGTGAGCTGCAGGACTGATTTAGCAGGATTACTGGTGTTGTCATATGATTGGTTGTCCTTCATTATTTGTATCTGTAAGACCCCGACAGAACTGTGTCTCTGACTTCTCACACATGTGATGTAATCAGAGAAGACATGTAACCTCACACACACAGTTTTTCCATTGTAATAATATGGTTCTGTTGCCAGGCATTGCTCAAGATGAGAGATTCATCAAATGATCCCTGCTTGATATCAGCAGAGCACCACTCAAAATACACAAACTAGTGGAAATAGTGGAAATGAAAAAGTATCACAAATATAAAAGGAAATAATTAGCCCTGTAACACCTTTAAAATGAAAGCATTACGGTAAACTTACCTGCACTAGCGACTTCTCAATCGTCATGAACATCTCCACATTTCGGTCCATCCTTGACGGATTCTGGAAGTCAAACCTGCGCCTACCAGGAAGTTAGACTGGAGTTACACATGAAACGGTAACATATCCAAAATCCCACTGAGCTGGGTAATTCTAGATAAAACAACCTGTTTTATCAAGGCAGCTAGAAAGAAAGTCTTACCATCCCTGGTCACTCTTGAACTTGTAGGCAGCAGCCAGGATGTGACATAGAGCCCCTCCTGACTTGAAATCCAAAAAACACTTCATCTGCAGACACAGAACACAACAGCTGCAGAACTCTTGAGGGGGTAACAATATGTAAGATGTACACAAAACAGAAGGAGAGCGAAGTAAAGGAGACATACTGGTAGCTTTGTGAGAGGGGGGTTGCTAACATGTCGACCAAACACCTCCTCCTGGAACTGGAGCAGCTGGACCACCAGACTGGACAGGGACTTATTGGTGGGGGGCTCGGCCTGGATGTACTGGGGGGTAACAACACAGAGAATCAGTCAGTCAGGACAACAGACGAAAAAAATAACCTACAACCTGGTGGGACAGACAGACAGACAGATAGATACTTTATCATTCGCAGGAAATTACAGGAACTGCAGCCGCAACAATCACATTCACCACAAGCACTCTAAGATAAAACAGTACTAAATAATAAAGGAATGAGAATATAAACAATACATGGTAGTAAGCTAAACGTACTACATGTAAAAGACCTACACAGATGTGTAAACCATGGAAATGTATAGAACATAAGTGTGTAAATGCAGTTCCGTCCCCCTCCAAATGTTAATTAAAACACCCCTGTGGGATAAAGTAATTACTCAATTTTATTTGATTGTGATTATTTTTAACATAGTGTTGTATTTCTTAACATGAACGGGTAAAAACAGAAGCATAAAGAGCAGCTTTAATGCAGACGGCCATGGTTTCAGTCAGCGCGCCGCGCCACAGAGGCAACATCTGGATCTGAGCAGCAGCACCGTTAGCCCAGGAGCTAACTAGCTAGCTAGCTGGCTTGCAGGCTAAAGTCACCCCTTTTACATTAATCCACCCTCGGGTGTAATTGCGAGCTGTTTATGATCATCCGAGCTACGCTAGCATCCAGGGATAGCGCCATTCGTGTGTGCATCTGGCGCAGCTGTCGGCTCAGCATCCTTTTGTATCCCGGCTCTGGTGAATCAAACAGCTGGACTCAGGAACACCCTCCCTCCTCTCTTTGTCACTGCCTCTGCCCAATAGGTTAGTGCCCACATTTCAGACTGAAAAAAGCCCCTTCGGTGTGTACGGTTACAAAACATGCGCTCAGTACCTTTTTGTAATTCTTTCCCAGCCAGACGCGGACATTATCAAACTGAGAAACGGTATCAGACGCTTCGAAATATTTTACATTCGGGCCGCCGTCTTTCTTCCGCACCGCCATCTTTGCCTGCAGAGAACTAGTCGACGTCTCCTGCCGCCCAGTGGCCAGAACAGGGCATTGCGGCTACTGGATAACACATGGCTGTAATAACCACTTATGAACAGCAGGTGGCAGAGTTCTGCAAGTAATGATTTCAGGTACGATACAACGTGAGGTGATGCCACCAACAAGAAAGAGCACAGAGGGATCGTGGGAGAAAATATAGCAAAATACTTGCCTAATTAAAAAAACAACAATTATGATTTAATGTAACTTGGTAGTTTTATTATTAAGGATGTATAATAGGTCTGTAGTGATCTACTGTAAAATACAGTACAATCTATCTGGTTTATGATGAAATATTAAACAAAATTAAAGCTCATTATAACAATTTAGGTTTCAAAATGCTGTTTACACTTTTGCTTGCTTGTTTGTTATTTTCTAAGGTAAGTTAAGATATGATGAAACTATGTTGATTCCATAATAGAGAAATTCATCTGTTAAGGCAGCAACAGGATAAAGTACAGGATAAAGAAATTGTGTATGCAGCATAAAGAAAGATAGGGGGAAAAAATACAAAATTAATAATAGATTTTACATACTATATACACATTAGCATAAGATGCTGATATTATAACATACTGTTAATATAATAACCTAATATACATGGTTTGTTACAATGTTTTTAAAATATATTTGGTGAACAAATCTATTTTAATAATATGTTGACCAGAAAAAAAAAAAACCTGCCCATATAGTCAAAGTGTACTTTAATTTAACTTTAACTTTTTTAAGGGTTAACTTTGGTGTGACTGGATTATCCAGATGGAATTTTCTTTAATTAGATGATGTCGAGTTTGATCACCTCATCTTTTGTTTGATCACTCAGTAACTCAAACAAAGTTATTATTGACAGGAGATGTAAGATAATAACATCATATTCTAACGTACATAATACATTTATCTCTGTAACATGATATAACTGAAATGTCAAACAGATTTGATATGAGATCAGCATTAAGAAAAAAAAACAGACCAGTTTGACCAATATTTACTTTGACCCCCCTTTGGTTTTAATATGTCTTGAACTTGTCTGATTTATATCAATTTTGCTATGCTATGTATTTTTTTTTTTTTTTAACTTTTTTTTAACACCAGATTTTATCCTACACATGTAAAATGTTTTGTATTGTTTGCCTACTTTTATCATGAGAGGAGAGGTCACACTAAATACTCACAGTTACCTGTAGAAATAATTTAATTCAGATCTTTTGTAAATTTTGATACTGTTTTGTTTATAATATTCCCCTGTATTTTACTGTTGTATTCGAATGAGACTGAGAAATTTATAGTATACTATGCTCATTACAACCCTGTAGAAATCACATTGTACAGTACTGTACCTGTGTAGCATCAAAACAAAATGTGCAATACTTTTAAAATATTTAGAAAATTTAACGAAAGTAAAATACATGCTTACTGCCATAATCTGCATGTAGGATTTATGGAGTTCCCTTTCAATTTATTAATTCATTTTCAAATTTTATATTGTCTCCATCTCCATGAAAAAAACAAAACAAAAAACTAAAAACCTACTTGCATCCATGTTCTGTCTGTTGTAGATTCACCCTACTGTATATTATTACCTGGAAAACTGGAGTAACTTAATACTAAACATTAAATATTAAACAGTAGAAAATGAAACAAATTTCAAACAAACAATTTACTCTATACAGTTACAAGACTGCAGGATTAGGGCAGTTAAGAAGGTCATCTTTATAAAGTTGTTGATCAAACAGTATTTTTTAATATGGCAATGTGTTGTTTTACCATCTCATTA
>JAQQZY010000023.1:23475666-23499754 GCA_030068375.1 Ostorhinchus rueppellii
AACTGGCGACTTGTCCAGGGTGTACCCTGCCTTCGCCCTAAGCAGCTGGGATAGGCTCCATGCGACCCCCGTGACCCCCTAATGAGGATTAAGCGGGTATAGAAGATGAATGAACGAATGAATGAATGATTAAATACAATACAAATGGAGTAAATGATGATGTACCAATCGTGCTTTAGCTAAAAAAAAAAAAAAAAAAGGCAAAACATTAATGGACGGAATAAGGACCTGCAGCAGTTTGTTGAATGAATATGTGAAACAAGCATAAATGTTAGATGGGAAATGGCAACAAAGCCTTCCACTGACTTAGGAGCTACAGACAAACATCTAACAAACTGGGGAAGAGCTTGAAACAATGTTATATGAGTGGTTCAGTGGACAAAGCTAAATCAGGTTTCAGGTTTGGTGAATTAACAAAATTCTGGTTCACAGACCTCTGGTTTCATTTATTTATCATGTTTTAATGTTTTAAGATACATTTCTAACAAAACCAACAAACTCCTAATAATTGTGTATTAATAGATGATGGAAACGTAAAAATATAAATGGTTCCAGACACAACAAACTCTGCCCCTTGCACGTATTGTAGCTTAGGGGGGTCCAGCATAGACATCGACAGCATAGACAAATTTCAGCCATTATAAGAAAATGGGGGAAAAAAAGAAGAAATTTGAACTTTGACCTACTTTTCTAAAAATGTCACACATCTATTCTGGGTCACTGGTAATCTATAAACCCAATTTGGTCTGAATTCAACCAATTGCTGCTAAAATGTTAACAAACATACAAACAAACCAAACCAAAAACAATCCTCCTTGCCTCCTCTTTGGGGGTAAAGATAAATTGTCGTCTTTCTTTTGCCAGTTTTCTGAAATCTAGTCAAAATTTGTGATGCATTTCAATGGAAATCTAGTTTGCACAGCACTGTCATTTCTGTTGCTCAGTTGCCTTTAGCTCTACATGTTCAAATAAATCCTTAACTATTTCCTAACTGAAATAGTATGCACTTCAACAGAAGCTGCACACCTGTTTCTAACCTGTACCTTAAATGCAAACGTCCGTGAGCTTAATTCCCTGCTTTGAATTCACCTTTCCTTCCAACCTTTACACCTTACATTGTTAAGGCTGAGTCACAGTCAAGCACATGTCAGAGCACATTGCTGGGTTTTAATAAGGCACTGGTTTGTCCACTAGTTTCTCCCTCTGCAGGTCGGATCCAACCTATTACCACGGCCATATAATGAGGTTACAGGCTGTCAGTAGCTGAGCTGTGTGTTTTAGGATGAGCTGCTGAAATGCTGCCTCCACTGGTCTTTAAAACTAGTGTGTGGGCACAAGTGACCAACTGGCCACCACAAGTACAACCATATAGGACCAGCTATAAATATTCATGCTCCCTCTTCATGCTCATCACTGTAAAGGGCAAAGTACATATTGGTGGTGAATTATATATCCATTGAAAAGGTCATCTACCTCAACACCAATCATTTGATGAGTTATAGGACACCTGGAGTCAAGAGAAATCCTTTCTTTGAGTAATTTAGTTTTCCAGCCTTGATGTAAACTTTCATATCAGATACACACTTTAACAGTGAGTCATCAAGGCAATCTGCTTGTAACAAGAGTGTCTGAAATATCTCATTTGCCTCATATATATCACCAATCTGACTGATAACACCTCTCTTTAGCTACACCGTCATCAGAGGACAGAGGCCTCCCTCATATTGACCTTTCTCTCACCTTATTCTGCCCACTCTGCGGTGAACATCCATCCATCCATCCATCCATCCATCCATCCATCCATCCATCCATCCATCCATCCATCCATCCATCCATCCATCCCACTTGTCTGCTTCCTGCCCGTCTCTGCAGTGATCTCTCAACAGGACGTATTTTATTCCTCCCCCTTTGACACGACATTGATCAACACCATCCACAGCAGCCTGACAGTACTTGTTAACATACACACCCATGCTGTGAAACACACTATGGATAGACATAAAAAGGTACTTTATATATGTTTTAAGCATTATTTTTTTTATAATGAATAAAATCCTGGTTCAGCATGGCACTTATAAGAATCAATAAAGTCTGAGAAAGAATTGTAACATACATAAAGTTGCGGAAAAAATTATTAGACCAGCAAAAGCCATCAGAAACAATGGTTATGGAATCAAATACTAACTCCTGTGAGTATCATGTGACTAAAACAGACAGAAAAGAAAACATGGAATGTCTAAAAGCACTGTTTTTGTCAGTACAATGCCATAGATACTGATGGAAGAACTGAAGGGATTTTGGTTTTTATCAAGAAAACATGAAAAATTATGCATTATTATTTTATTCTACTGTTCTGCTCTGTATTTGGTATTGGTTTTTACTGGTTTTATTTTTGTTAATGTCATTGTATGTTTTTTTTTCTTTGTTATGAATTAATTTTATAGCTTTTTTTAATCCTTAATCTATTTTTGTTATTTATTTATTTATTTTGTGCTTTTAATTTTGAGATGGAGAGAGTGAAAGAGAGAGAGCGTGAAAGTAAGAGAGAACTTAACTGTTGTTCTTTCCTTTGTAAGTTGCTTTGAAAAAAGCGTCTGCCAAATGCATAAATGTAAATGTAAAATGGATAGATATCAGCTCTGAAAACAAACTCTTATGAACTATTTTTGTTCTTATCATTATATTTGTCCAAGCAAATGTATCTTTAGTTGTACCAGGCATTAAAATGAACAAGAAATTGAAGAAATGGTCTAATAATAGAGGTCTAATATTTTTTTTCCTCAACTGTATGTGTTTAGTTATTAAGCAGTCCAGTTACAGTGTTCATGTTGGGTCTTCTGTACCTGGAGCTGGTGCTGCAGACCTTTTGAAATCACTTCTCTCAATAAAAAATAACAGAAAAAAACTACATACCTGTGGAAGAATCTAATTGTAAACTGGGATCATAATACAGTCATGTGACACCATGACAGGGGGAAAAAAACACTGTAAAAAGTAAAACATTGAATCAACTTTAAAATTTTTCTTCAATAGGTCACATAAAAAATAGTTAATTAAATTACATTAAATTACATTCAGTATAATTTAATTTGATTCGATCAACTATTTTTTTTTTTGTGTGACCTAATGAAGAAATTTTTTAAATTTGATTCAATGTTTTACTTTTTACAGTGAATTGAGCCTGAGAAAAGACAGTTTTATGGCTTGTTAACAGTAATACCAGTATTATACATCTACAAAAATGGGTATTTTCCATTCAAAAAAGACTCCATATAGCAATTGTTTCTGTTGGACTTAAAACTATAGACACCATAGACCTCAGAGAATAGTGGGTGCAGCAGATAGAGAGGCTTAAGTGTGTTACTGAATTGAGCAGCAACTTAATGACGTGTTCAACTTTCATCAAACTTTCAATCAAA
The DNA here is from genome assembly GCA_030068375.1 of Ostorhinchus rueppellii. NCBI lineage: Eukaryota > Metazoa > Chordata > Actinopteri > Kurtiformes > Apogonidae > Ostorhinchus > Ostorhinchus rueppellii. The sequence continues at coordinate 23,479,086 of JAQQZY010000023.1, forward strand.
CTTGAGTGTTGATTTGCTTAAGAATATTCTTTATATTCTACACAGTTACATGTGTCTGTTTCCCGAATGTGTCTGTGCTGACCATGTTTTAGGGCAGGTAATATTCTCTCTTGTACAGCTACATGACCTATATTTGATGTTTCAGGCACAGATTCAAATTCGATATAGAGAATATGTAACCCAAATCAGAATGTGAGGACATTATTTTCTAAACAGTTAATTTTACACACACAGAGGCACAGATAGGGTTTAAAAATCTTTTTAAAAACAAATGCTATTGTTGGAATGTAATTGTTGTTTACCATTGCTGGCATGTGACTATTGTTAAATATATAGTATTATAAGGTATAAATACTATCATTTTGATAGTAACTATGTGCAATATATATCAGTTTTTCCAGTCTCTTATTTTTCATTAGAATGACTCAGAATAAACATAACTTTATCATTAATGAAGCTAATTTAATGTCTTAAGTTATATAAATGGGAGAGGGGGTGGGATTTAATATGTTTTCTTCTTGCCACTCCTTTTTGAGCAGTACTTACTGAATTTGTTTTGTCATTACCGATATACTTGATGAGTGTTTTTTTTTTTGTCTTGATAATTTATTTATTTATTTTTTCCTTAAATTTACAAAATTCTTTGTGTATCTGCTCTGCCATTGGCTCTTTGCATTCATGAAATGTTTTGGTTCTTTCCTTTTGCTCGAAACAAAATAAATAAACTAAACTAAACTGATGTTGATGTTAGTGATCTAAAACTTGAGAGAAAACCGTTAATTTTGCAAAATATTCATATTAGTGTATAGAAGGCAGAGCTTATTTTAAAACTCTACACAAAGGAGGGATCCTGGAGACAACCCACTAATGTGGTGTTATTGTTATGTCCTTTAAAACATATTATTTTCCTGCTTAGTGGAGGAAATCCTACCATACATGTGCCTCTACTGTATGTCAAAGGTACTTTATATAGCTACAATTGTAGTTTGACATGTAAAAATTCTTTCTACATCTGTCTTTATTTACCAACACCTACAGTTTCCGGTAAATTAACCCTATTACAACTAATAACGCTAATGCTAGACCTGCAGATATCTGACAGATTAAACATTGGATTACACTAATCATATAGGGATCACTTTGACCTGGATAAAAATGATCGCAACAAATGTTTTCCCTAATCATTAAAGTACGGTATTGGTTGGTTTAAAAAAAAGAAAAATCTGTAAGTGGGCAAATCTTGCTATAATGTGCCCAAGACTTCTTCTCACTTCTCATTGGTCTAATGCTTCACTGTGCAACAAGAGCACTCCTCTATCCACAGAAAACACACACACATACACACACATACAGAGCCACCCTGTGAAACTGTGAGGGCAAGATCAGCACTGAATTGGGTTAAATAATTTAGTTGATGGAAAAGATAATTAATGGGGAAGAAGTCAATAGCCAGTGTGGAGCGTGAAACGTGTATTTGTATATGTGTGTGTGTGTGTGTGTGTGAGAAGGAAGGGCACAGGTTGAGGGGAGAAGATCTCATCTAAAGGCTATGAAAGATTTAACAGCAGGAGAAGACAGGAATGACAATGTCTGTGAAGGCACGCAACAAACCAAGTCTCCCAATTATATGTGGCATTTAACTGTCCGTCCCCTTTACTCTTCATTTTATGCACATCATGTTAAATCGATAAAAGCAGGAATAACTATTTTAATGGACTCGATCAGTTGCACAAAAGATGTACTATGTAATGACAAGTTTATTTTGGAAGGCTGTAAACCTATGAAAATGATACCCCCCCAAAAAAAAGTATATATTTTTTGACTTTATGTTGATCCTTGTGCTCATTTCTTATTTACCAGTAAATCTAAACAAACATTTTCAATATTTGTGAGTAAAGTCTGTCGAACGCACCATAGTTTGGGGTTACATTTTGGTGCGGACAGAATTTTATTTATTTATTTTTGCAGGTGCTAGATCCAAATGCCACTTTCTCTCTCCAAATTTGAAAAATTTTGCAACCTAAAAAGATTTCATGAAAGAAAATCTTGGAAATTTCTACTCTGCATCTTGGTGCAGAAAGGCTGTAAATGCAGTAAAATACATACAGTGAGAATATGATCCTTATTCAGTTAGAAGAAGAACGTTTCAGTCTATTAAATCAATTCTTTTCTGTGCAAAGACAGACTTTCAAGAAACCGTTTTGACAGTAGAAAACTAAGCCAGTGTGAATGTGGAACTGAATTTCAGTTAATTGGCTTTGAATGGATATAAACAGTGTATTATAGCTATTTAGCCATGTGCATTTATTAACTGATGGAAAAATCAGCAAAGATGTAGATATTGTGTTAATTCTTGATGTATTTCTGTAAGACGGGGTTCCAGGGAGACATCACTGAACCTCTAGTTTGAAGGGTTAAAATTAAGTTAAAATTTGGTAAAAAAAAAATTTTAAAAAAATCTTTGAATGGTCTGTTAATGTCATTACAAACTCCTCAGCGAGAGGAGGTCAGGGTGAACATGGCGAAGTAACAAACCTATGGGCTTCAACACTGAAATCCAAAGTTAATGTCCTATTTCACAGTTATTTAAAATCGTGTTTAACTATTTATGACAGTTTTAATGCAACTTTCTCATTTTACTAATAAAGTTGTTTTTTTTTGCCTAATCCTAAATATACCACTACTATGGAATAGTCACAGCCTAAATGCAACAGTCATTTAATAAATTTCCCTGTTATCCATGATATTTTGTGTCCTGCTGCCTTGGCCTGCATTTAGCTTAAATCCCTCTGCCTGCAGGGGTGCTAGTCTGTTGTCCACGGCCAAATCAACATGTTCCAGAGGACTGCTCTGACTGAAACAGCAAGCAAAGGACCGTAATATTTATACAACTGCTGATTCTTGGATGATCCACTGTTTTATATACAAAAAAATACTCTGATTGGAAAACAGTTTGAAGGACAACTACAGAGGTTTTTGTCTTTCCTGCTTTCCTCCAGTTTCGTCAAATACATAGCAAATGTAAAAGAAGGTTACCTTTTGTGTTGTATTCTTTGGACCCCATAATACACTGTATAGACATTATCAAACTAGATACAAAATAACATGTCTGATAAAACATAATAGAGACTTGTTGTTATTTTCGGGTGGAGAGTTTTATTTTCCTTTGAGGACATTGCAGATTGAGATGGGCCAGTGGCCAGTATGTCCGACCACATCAGCAAAATAATCACAATCTTATATATTTTTTTAGTTATTATGACCAATTCTATGCAAGTTTGAGGAGGTGTTGATTAAGCCTACAGGTTCCTATCCAAACGTGTTGAAAATTTCAACAGAATTTTCAGAAAATCAGCTAAATATTTCAGATATAGTATTTCATATTGCCTACTTGATCATCTGTGGAGCTCATTAACATAAACTCAGCGTATTACCTCATCTGTTTCAGAGTTTGTCAAAGATTATGTCTAATATTTGTTCCTGCAAAGCTCCACAGATGGGGGAATTTCATAGCTGTTTGGCAACTAATGTATTTCTAGTTCTTGTAATAAATCAAGTTTATTTTAGTTTAATTTATTGTTTATCAGGGACAATGTCCAAATAGATTAATCTCTAAGAAGAGATGCTTTGCACTAGAGTTACCTACAAGTTACTTTCCATCTGCTGTCCCCAGGCAGGTGCACACACAATATAGAACATTTACAGTACATGCAATACAAAACTAACCTCATCCCATAATTAGAATTGTTAAAAACTTATAGATTTACTTCACTTTCATAAATTTCATATTGTTTCCTACAAATGTAATTTCATCATACTTCACTCCTAAAACAAAGTGACTGCTGCATTCTTTTTATTTCAGACAGACACAATTATTTGCAAAATCTGTTTCAGTTGCACAAGTGTAAAAACTTTTTTGCAGTATTTCATGTCGTATCAAGATTTTTATTACAATTTTCTGTCTTTCCACTTTTTATGATACGTAAATTTTAAATGTGTATAAAATATGAGTTGAGAGAAAATGTCTCAAAATTGAAAAAAAAAAAAAATAGATGAACTCATTTCAGCTTGTTTGTAATATGTTTAATGATGACGCTGATGAAAATGATGCTGATCCAAATAAAGATGGTCTGTGCTGGATCACTGACCTCTTTCAACTATTATTCTCTCTGTGCACTTTAAAAGTAGGTGTAGTTATGTCAGAATCCTTTTCTCTACTTTGGCAATAAAGCAATAAAAATATCACACCAACAGATCCCGCTGAAAAGTATGATGTTAGTTTCCATATTCATACCATTATTATGAAGATGAAACTAGGATAATTATTTAGATAATATCAGTGAAAAAGCTTTCCATGTTGAATCTGGACTGGCATACTCTTAAAATGGAAATTCAGCCAAACGTGACTGAAAAAAAGCTCAGCAGGGTGATGGTCTGCCCCGTAGCACACTGCTGTCAGTTCATACACTGTGTAAAATATGTGTATAAAGAATCCACTGTTGTGCCATCAACCACTGCCTAGTTTGGTTTGGCCTGTAACAATGCAAAGCGTGTTTTCTTCTTCTCTGGTAATCCCCAGGACGTCATTCTTCTGTTCTGGAGCACATGTCAGAATCAGCGCTCCTCAACAGAGTGAGGGCTTAGTACTTCAAGCTTGTCATAGATCTCCAGATGGAAGCGTTCAAGGCTTTTTCCGTGCATTTGTATTTGTTTATTTATTAGTGTTAAAGTCAGAGTTTCTCAGAGGACAGTAGCCAGCTGTTGCATTTTGGCTTCATTCCACCGAGAGATGGAGGTTTGTTATACTCTTGATCGCTTGGCTGTCACTCTCTCTCTCTCTCTCTCTCTCTCTCTCTCTCTCTCTCTCTCTCTCTCCCCCATTCCCTCTGTTTTCAAGTTGTGCAATTAATTGCACTTTTTGTTCTCCATGCAAAACAGTTCTCAGTCCCACCTCAGTGTCCCCCTTTCATTCTTCCATCCGTTCTTGCTTGTTCTTCAAAGGGAATCACCAACCTTTTCTTACATTTCATTTTGTGATTAAAATGTACTACGGAGTACACTTTTCATAGTAGCAGCAGGTTTTTAGAGCCTTCATGTGTGACTTTTCTTAACCTTTTCTGCAATGAGCTCTTCATTATGGTATTACAAGTGCTTTATTGTGCAAATAATGTATCAGCATGTGGTGCCAGATACAACTAACCCCACCCCTCACACGTATTTCACCCATTATAAGTAAATGAGAAGATTTTTAAAAATCCTTTTAAAAAAATGTAACTTTGACCTACTTTTCCCAACATGTAATCACATCTATTCTGGGTCAATGGCACTCAAAAACTCAATTTGGTATGAATTCAACCAATAGTTTTGCTGCTACAGACATTTTAAATGTCACCCATTATAAATAAATGGGGGAAAAATATTTTACAAATTCATAAAAAATTTGAAGTTTAACCTACTTTTCCCAAAATGTAATGAGATCTATTCTGGGTCACTGGGAATCTGTAAACCAAATTTGGTATGAATTACACTAATAGTTTTGCTGCTAGAGTGTTAACAAACAAACAAACCAAATCAAAAACAATACGCCTTGCCTCCCTGTCAGGGTCAGGGGTAATAACAGCTATCGAAGAGCAACAGCATCCCCTTTGCAGAACATCACAACCCAGTTCAGTAACTGCAATTAACACACTACCTTTTCTGATGTGTTAAAGAGGACATACATGAATTTAGGTTGTACAATATCGTATCACATATTCTTTCAGCTCGTACGTAGACTACCTCAACAGAAAATGGTGGCAATGAATTTAACCAAATGCTTTGTCTCACTTTTAATGGCTGATAGTTACAGAATAAAAGCCAAATGTTCTGCTCATGACAATAGAGTTTTGTCATATGACGATGGCGTGTTCTGATTATCTTATATCATGATTGATGTACCAGATGTGTACAATCTGTCATTTCTGAGAGCCTGAGATTGTCATTTTATGCGAGAATTTTCATTATTTTATATTAAATTATTACTCACTGTCATTTCTCTTGGTTGATTCAAGCCAACACAGTAATGATTACTTCAACACCAGATTAATGACTTTATAAGTGAAACAGTGGTGTCCTCAACGTTATATTGTTTTTAAAAGCTGCCGCAATATCAGAATTTGAGATTACATACCATCCTTCTGCAGTTCTCTCCTCTCAATCCAAATTAAAAGACTAAACATAAGTATAGATAGGTGATGCCTCTTCCTGCTCTTAAGGAAAAGTGCAGCCACCTTTCCCAAGTTTCTGTGTCAAAACCCAGAGTAGAGCAATGGAACTACGTCCAGGTCATGTCTGATGGGATCTGTCTGATGTGATTGGTAATTACAGCTGTCAATCATGTCAGTTACAGGTTCTTACCTGTGATTAGACAGAACCTGTGTAAGAACCCTTGTGTCTACTCAGACCACTTCACTTACAATATACTGAAAGATGATAATGGACATTTTGCCTGATGATGATTAAAACAATGAAGCGCTGCAGCTTTAATTTTGCTATTAGAGAAATCAGCTGTTTTGAGTCTGTCCTGACTCTGCTGTACATTTTTAAAGACTGATCTCATGACATCAAACTATATGTCAAGCCAGTTCTATATGTACACATTTTCATTGTTTCATGTGTTATGGTATTTGATTACTTGTCAATTTACACCAAGATCTCTGGTTCACATACCCCTAACCCTAACCCTAACCATAGCCATGACCCTAAGTAACCCTAACTATCAGTGCGTGGTATTTGATGCAGTGTGAACATACATGTGGAAAGCTTATAATGTGTACAAACAGCGCACCAATTAACACCAATTAAAAGTGTCATGTATATTTACACAATTTCATTATATTAAATTGCATTTTGAAAAGAACACAATCCAAACTGTGGATCAAAATCACATCTTAAAGCATGATGATACGATCTCTTGAAGAGATTAACCAGAACTGCATCATCCACAAACACACACACTCACCTGTCCATTCTTCTTCAGGTCTGCCCACATGCTGGTGCCGTCGCCCCCTCTCATCAGGACATGGTAGGTGAAGTAGTAGATGCCAGGAAGTGGGCAGGTGAACTTGCCTGTACTCGGCTCGTAGTAGTTCCCAACATTGGTCACCACATCATCAAACTTGAGTATTTCACTCCCTTCATGTTGTTTCCGCAGGCCAGCGTAGAAAGCGATTTTAGGACTGTACAAGGAAGGGCCATAACCTCCAGGTCCAGGCCCGGGTGGACCAGGTGGCCCAGGCTTGCCAGGTTCTCCAGGGGGTCCTTTAGGACCTGGAGGTCCAGGAAATCCAGGGCTCCCTCTGGATCCCTGTTTACCTCTGCGACTTTGGTAGTCAGGGGGCTGAGGGGAGACGGCTGTCAGCTCTCCCTGTGGGGGGGTGATAGTGTCACACACCATCTTGCAGCTCCCAAGCATCTCATAATGTGTGCCCCCTCCTCCAGACCCTCCCCCTTTAGTGGTGTGGACCAATAGGGGGATGGCCACGAGCAGGACCAGGACCATGGCCACACCAACTCCAGCCCCAATGACACGTTTTTTGCGGCTTAGTCGGGAGGCGGCCAGTGTGAGGAAGTCCTCCTCGCCCTTAGCTGGAATGGTTGTGCCGGCCAGACTGAAGTCTTGGTGGACAAAAACTTCTGGATGGAGAAAGTGGTCGAGGGAAATGTGTGATTGTGTGGGGCAGAGAAAACAAATTGGGAGCTATTTTAAGAGCAGGACAGGCAAATCTCAGACAGGACCAGGAGAAAATCAGAGGCCAGGAGGAGGATTACAAATAGGTTTTTCCATTTCTTGGCTCCATTTGTGTTCTATCCTCTTATTTTCCACTTTGCCCTGGTTCACAGGCTTTGAGCTTATCTAGAGACAATACATCTCTTATAAGCCACAAATATCTGAATTTTCTTTGTCAAATACCATTAAGATAATGTCAATTAAGGCTTAGTTTTATCCAACTTTATGGCTGTGGATGCTCCAGTGAAAAGCTTTCAGTTGCTCAGGCAGAGAGCTGTCAGGTGGGGTCTACAGTATTCCCACTGGAGTTCATCTCACCCACCACATACAGAGAGGGGTGCCTACTTCCTGTCCAGGAATGAGTAAAGAAAGCAGAGGAAATCGTTCCTCTTTTTTTTCTCTTCTTTCTCCCTGCTTGTGTTCCTGTTGACAGGTTTACACCTGTCTGTGTTGGAGCCTGGATTAAATTTATCTCAGTGGTCTACTCCCTCATTTAAAGCACACAGTTGTAATATTTCATGAAAAAGGGAAATTCTCTACACCAGCAAATTGAATAGTGTGTTGTTTTAAAGCAGCGTGGACAGACAGGAGAAAATCACAGAAGTCTTGTCTTTTTTCAGTCTAAAGAAAAAAAGAGAAATACACAGAAACAGACAAAATAACTCACTTCATAGAGTGTTAAGTATTTTGGCAGTTAGTTGTATTTATTATTTTAGGAATAAGTAGTCAACACCATAATATGATAATTTAGAAGTGTGAGAGAAAAATATATAACATATAAAGCATGAAATATTAAACATTTAAACCAATATCTGAAAATAATGTGATGGATTATTCAAGATTAATGTCAAAGGGATGGAATAAGTAAAATAATCTGAGAAAGTGTTACATTTAGCTTCATGCTGACCTTGTTGCAGGCCAACATTAATTCTGGTCTAAACAAACACGTGGTTAACAGACTAAACACAGCAGCTTCAATAATTGTCATTTCATTAAAGTGGTCACTCATACTATAAACATCAGAAACGCATTATAGTATTTTCAACTGCAAACTTTTCATAAAATCATCGTCTTACCCAGGTTTCATTTGTCTTCAGGCTCTTTTCATTCCGCGGTTTGTGACGAAAACGCCGCAGGAAAACTGATCCAGGACCGGCGTATGGGGGGGGGAAATCCTCCCCAAGAATAAGCGTTTTCACGGTTGCATCGGGTGAAGTTGCGCCGCGGTGCAAACTCAGCTCGGATCAAGTCCCACTAATATCTAAAACTTGCAGCATCTCATCCAGAACTCCTGCATGGTGGCCCGACCTCCTCACTCTCCTCCTAAATGCCAAAGGCGGCGCTCACGGCGGTCCGAGCAGACACTGAGCAAAGGAGAAAAAAAAAAAAAAAGAAAAAAAAAGAGTGAAAATACGCGATAAAGTGGCGACGCGCTCTTTCTAATATAATCACATATTTTTCCGAGTCACTTTTGCGGACTTGTTTTGCAGAAATGTGGATGCGGATCGACTTGAGAGCAACAGTTCACTCACTTGTTGTATCCTCCGTCCTGCTTCTCTCTCCTCAGCATCTGCCCACTACTGCTCCCCCGCCCTCCATTCCATCCGTAACACACACATCCACACACCGATCCACCGTCCCATCCCGCATGTGACCTTTTTACAAATCAAATGCCTACATATGTTTCATCAAACCGTTTCCTTTCAATTATATCATTTCTCCAAAACCACAATAACATTATACACACCACACTGTGATGCTCCAAAGTGCCTTTTACGCACCGCACCGAGAGTTTTCAGTGTGATATTTTTGTCTTGGAGCTTCCATTTATCTTCATGAGCACGGATCAGATCCTCTTTTGACCATGCACAAAGATTTTCACATAAGAGTAAATAAGATGTACTTATGGAGGAGTGTGTTTGGGAGCAGAGCAGGTGTGAAGAGGCCAGCGTGTGAGCACGAAACGTGGACTACCGATGTGAGACTGACACATATCATGGAGAATGGAGGAGTGAAAAGGATAAGGTGAAAGAAGGAGAGTGGTGTTCTCAGGGTTATTGTCAATGTCTGTGTTTTTGTAGCTTTCAGACCTCGTTAGAGATGAAAGATGTATTACTGCTGACAACCTCCCTCCTCCTCCCCCCACCTCCCTTTGGTTTGTTTCTTTTTCTTTCCTTGCTTTACATTTATAGCAGTTGTAGATTTATTAATTCAGGAATTACAAAATCTCCGTGTGCTTTTTTTTTTTTTTAATGTTTCATTGCTTATGCATAGGACAGAGATTACTCCTCTAGAATAACCTGTTTCCAATGTTTCATTCCATCATGCAGTTTGGATCAGACGCAGCAAACATTAAAATCTGTAAAACACTTGTCCTAAAATTCATCCTAAATTTCATTAATCTTGCTTGTTGATTTAAGCGTATTTACAGCAGAAACAGCTAAGTAAACCCTTTAAGCACCACTGTGTCCTCTAAGGCACAAGCGGACTTGTATGTACTGTCAGTTCTGCTCTTTATTTATTCATCTCCCAACTTTACTGAGCAGGAGAGTGTAGCAGATATTGAATATGGATCAATAGATCACTCCCCAGGATGCATACTGTCAGCCGACTGAGCCCTCAGGCAGATGCCAAGCCTCTAGTCACATTTGCATTTGGAGATAGAAAATAACTACTGCTTGTCAGAAAGTGGGAAACTGTATGGTCTTTGCATTTTACCAAACTGGCAAATCAGAAGTATGGAGGCTAGGATTTTTCTGCCTTTGTAAATACGTGTCGTTACAGTATATGGACCTCCCCTCAGTGTGTGTGTGTGTGTGTGTGTCTTTGTATGCTTTTTATGTCCCTTTTATGGCATGTATGTGAGTGCTTACATGCATACATATGTGCACAGATACACATATAATTTACATGTAAGCTCTGACACACTGGTGTGACACTCAGAGCCTCCCTGCATTTAAATTATTATTGCCAAGAAGGGAGGACAATTTAGAGAGAATGAGGTTTTTAGAGCCCCATGAAATATTAACTAAGTCGATGAATATATAAGCTGTGAAGCGATAATATCTGTCTCTGACTCTGTTTCCTGGTGATATATGATTAGATGTTCCCGTATGTATAATATCATCCTCTTCTGACTGGTTGTCTTTAATTAAAGTGCAGGATGGCAGGTTAAAAATGTTTTACTCTTTGGTTTAAATGATAAAACCCTGACTTTGGTTTTGTAAAATATTACTTGATGATTGGTTATTAACCAAGTCATGTGTGAGAGCAGAACATCTACTACATCTGCTTTCTTAGCCTTGATATCCTTCCCTGTGTTTTCTGACCTTCAGGTGTCGGAGCAGGCAAGATATGATTGATTCTGAGGCTTTTCAAAAAGTCTGATGACCGGTGGGTTACAGGGTTAGGTCTCAGGTGGGGCTGTTGTTTGTTAACATTAAGGTCCACTGACCCGACCCTTTCAAAAAGAAGCTGGAGCAGATCCAGAAAAAACCCGAAGTCAAGTGATCAGAGCACCAGTAGTTACTTCAAAAGACGTTTCCCCAGGCGGTTTGTAAAACCATGTAATCAAAACAGAAGGTTGGATTTTTTTCTCACAACTATTACATGAAGATGTACGTGAAGATGTTGTGTTGCAAGAGGAACAGAACAAACAACATTCTTACATTCTCGCCTAAAATTCATTACTGTAAGACACATTATTGCACATATTATTATAATTATAAATACACTGTTACCCATAAAGTTGGAATAAAATATGTTTACCTCTTCTCATGAAATGATTGTGACAATGTGATATATTCTTGATAGATAGTGTTACTGGGACTCAGTTTGTAATCACTGCACCGATTCAAAGGTGAATCCTGATGAGGACAAAGAGGAATAAGAAGAGGAATATATCTAAAATCCAAATGATTATAACTTTATGTCCCGCAGTGTATGCAAGGTTTGGAAAAAATGCAAATACATATGAGAAAAATACTCCAACATGCCAAACAATAATGTGCTTCCATGATTATTTCTGGTGTTTACATTATCCACCAGCCTCATTCTCATCAGGATTCACTGACCGAGGGTCAAACGCTATTTTTAAATAATAACATGAAGTATTAATGCATAGATAAACACATGCGCAGTTTATGCATTTGTATTCTGAGGTCAAAACACAAGACAATAAATATGACTGTCGCTTATCCAAAATTTGAGGTAGTAGTCGATTTAATTAAAGGATTAGAAGAAATAAATCCACATATGACCACATAACTGTTTGTTTAAGTTTGTCTCAAACAGTTTGCTCCATGAATTTTTTTCTGTGGTTGTAAAAGGAATCAAATTAATGACAGCATTTTGTTCAGGTCATTGTCAAACGGTCGTCCAAACGCAAGTAGAATGAATTTATGAAATACAGTACAGCATAAATTCACCACTGTTCTGTAAAATATTAACCAGTTTAATGTTTTAATTGTAGGTTTACTGAAGTTAATTATATTGTTCTGGTTGTAATTTTGATGATGAATGATTTAAAAAAAAAAAAATTTAATTTTGTACCTATAGGTGTATTTATAGGTTTTCTTTATATCACTGAAGTTAGTGGGAATTCTTTCTTTAGCTTGGATCCATGTGTCTTTTTATTATACGTCATTTGATTTATGCTGGATTTTTTATTATTTATTTTTCAATTTTTTAAACAGATTACAGTGGAATAACTTATTTAAACTGTTACGCTCTGGTTTTCCAGATGGCAGTACGATGAGTCCGATAAGGCTGGATGGAGGTGATTTGCCAGCAGGACGGTCAGGTTCTGTGTTTAGAACAATCAGTAAAACCAATCAGGCCATGAGCAGAGTGATCGGAGAGGTTACCATGGTATTAACTAGCACATTCAAGGTGGAGGTGCTTTCAACCCAGTAGGACACAGATACGAGCTGTGTAAGTGGCAGTGGAAAGAGTGTAACCCGACCTGCAATCTTACAGGTCAGAGACGGATGGAGAAGGACAGAGACAAAGCCAGAGAAGAACCGAGGAGGAGTAATTGAAATGTAGGGGTCATAGCATCAAATTGGTATTGTATACAGTAACACGTTGCACAGCATTGTTCAGTGTTTTACTTCTACCCAGTGCTCAGTGTAATTTCAATCTTTCTGCATGGCATGCCAAGAGTGTCTTCACCACAAAAAATAACGGCGGTGATATGTTTACCCGATAGGCGCTCCTGAGGTCAGAGAGGATGGTTAAGTGTGTGAATCTGACATATAGATGACTAATGTTTAAGCCCTGTTTCCAGTCAGCCTTGGTTTGTTTTAACCATGACTGCACACTTTAGTGCAATTAAACTATTTTGGTGGCTTATCTGAAAACCATTTCATCAGTCACTTGTGTTAATCAATATGATCCAGCTGACAGGGATGGAAGAGCAAAAAAGAAACGCTAATTTAGGGGATGTTCAAAGAATGATAAATAAATGTGTCAAGAGGAAAAGTTCCTCTCAGAAAGTTAACAAAACAATGGGATCACACGTGCTAGAAACAAACATCTAAGAGTTTCCATAATAACTGACAGGACTGAACCAATAATATATTCACCCAATTATCAGTGGTTACTGGGGCGGCGCCATCTTGTTTATTATAGGGAGTCATTGGCGAGCATATATATCAAGGGTCAAAAGAAGTGAGGTAAAATGATGACTAGTATTATTTGCGCAGTCCGTGGTTGCCACAATAATTGTTAGAAGAAATGTTTTTCTCTTCAACAAGAGTGTTTCACTCACGGGAAGAGAAGGGCTGAATGTTGTGGACCGGCCTTTATTCTTTATCCGCCTCCTCACGGTGAAGAAAACCGGTGTCTTCGGCTGAGAGCACTTAACTAAAAAAAAAAAAAAGAAAAAAAAAACACCGAAAAAGCTATATGTGTGTTCGATTCACTTCGTGGACGGGAAACCTACAATTCAGCACCATATCCTGAGAAATGTCTTGGCTATGAAGCTCCGGAGCGACGTCTGCGATCAGGTAAATTCACATAAACTTTACTTTGCCCTAACGCCAGTTTGCTGAAGTAGATGCTAGCTACATTTGCTGCTAGCAGCTAACATTCTGTTACTGACTGCTAGTTCTGTTACGGACTGCTTGTTAACACATGGTTTAAAAGATTTTAAAACGATGGAGTTTAGGAGTAAATGCTTTAAAATAGTGTTAAGCCGGAACTTCCAACACAAAGCAGAAGAAAAAAAGTAGTTAAAAGGGGCGGGGCAGAATAAGGTCACTATGGAGAATTAAAAGAACTATGCTGTTGTCCTTAATGTTGAAGTAATTTTGTTTTCAGACACATTCCTCCCTTTATTCCGATTTATATACATCATAAATCACCTTTGACCTGGTGCAATGTTAACATACTGTGTTGCAATTAGACTTTTTCAAGAATGAATCACATTGTCAAAATCATGTCATGAGAAGAAGTTAAAATATTTTATTCCAACTTCATGAGCAACAGTTTATTAACTTTTTTATGCATAGTGGTCAGTACAGTGGACATCTATTCTACAGCTGTTCTTTTGTATGTTCATTGGTTTTTGTTTTAGTTCCATATCACCTAACACAGTGGACGCTTATGCACCATCCCATACACAACAATTCATACCATTACCATAACTTTACTGTTCTTGAAAAACCTGATCTGCACTAACATGTTTTAGTGTTTTGTGAATTGTTAATAAATTGTAATTAACTGATTTCTTAAATGATTTTTTTTGTATATTATCTCTATGAAGTGAGGAATAACTAGTATTAGAGTATGATAAAATGTGAGAAAACATCAGATTAGTTGCATCAAAAATATTTTTATTTCATAGTTTTCGCACAGTTTATCACTTTCTGATATTGCATTTTAAATGCATGTTTCTTTGCTTCAAAAATTAAACACATGGTGTCCAAATGAGTGGACATTTTTGTAACTCTGTGAAAAATAGGTTCATTAAAAAAAATTCAATCACTTTTTTTTTCATACATAAAGAGGAATAAAAACACTCAGGAAAAATATTGACTGAGATTCTCATAATACATGGATGAAAGGGTTAACACAATAATAGTTAGAATGATAAATGATAAGTAAATACCATCTTTAATTCGTATCACATATCTGTTACTCGAGAGTTTGTTATGAAATTGCTGCTTTTTTTAGGCTTTCTCTAATAGAGAAGTTGTGTAGTTGTCCTTTTTCAGCAATCTTTTCTGAAAACCCATTTGTTGTACAGACTTAATGTTTAATTCTGAAATGTTAAGTATGTGCATAGTACACTCAAAAACATGAAACAAGACAAATTTACACATTATTTCCATTGTTGAAATATGTTCATTTAATGGGTGCTTATTGGACAGAGAAACTGCATTATTAGTTGTATCTACAAGATTCATCAATACAAAATAAATGGGTGAAATTGCGATATCCACCCTTTATTCATTTTCCAGACCCAAAAAAAAAAGTCTTGCATTAAGAAGTGAGATCACACTTTTATATTATCCTTAGCAGAAAAATAAATTACCTCAACACTCAGCTTGCAGACACAAATACCCAAAATAACGCTGAATGCCTTTAACATTCTGCACATTTTTAGTCATTCTACTGTGTATTTTTCTGGACAGTGAGACCATTTTAGACCTCCTCACCTTCTCCCCTCCATCAGTTTGGTGTTGGGAGCAGAATTATGATTAGGTTTTGCTCAGTTAAGCGTTCTGGATAGTTTAGGGCTGGGACTTGAATGCAGCACTAGACATTCTCCGTACGAATGAAAAAAAAAAAGTGTGTATGTGTATGAGCGCCCCTCCCTCCTCTTGTACATCTACCTCTGTCTGTGTGCAGATCTGATTATTGTCCCTGATTCCAAGTGACAGTGTGCAGATTGAGTTGCACAGCCTCTCTAATTCTCTCTATTAATGAGTTGCGCTCCACACTGCTGCCCCGGACCCCATCTATTAATCACAATTTGTCATCTGTCTTGTGCTCTCCACACCGACCCTCTCCCCTTCCCCGTCCCCTCCCGTCCACCCCATCCCTCCTCTACCTGTCCCTTACCTCCCCAGCCGCTGATTCCATCTCATCCCTTTATCTCCTCCTGACTTACTTCTCCATAGATTCTTGCCACAACACTTGTCTCTCAATCTGTGTCTTTCTGTGTGTTGTTTTGTTCTCTGCACCTGTTCCCTTTCCTCTTTTTTTCTTTCTTCTTCTTCTTTTTTTTTAAACTTGCATCTCCATCTTCAGCTTGTGCACTCTTTTTTTCCCCTATGCACCCGTGTCTTGCTCTCCCTCCACAGCATGGTCAAGCATACAGAGTGGCTTTTCTCCCTGAAAATCCACATTCCGATTCTGCCAGCACTTAACAAGGTTAAGTAAGCTCTCTCACATCGGTAAATACTGATTTATGTCTACAATTTTTATCCATATTGGTATTCTGTAATTACATACTTTATCACAGGCATGTGGCCATTTGAGAAAATTAAAAATAGTTGATTTAAAGGTCATTTCTTCATTTCCCGCTTTCCTACCTCCAGCTGTATAAGCTGTCAGAAGTTTGTATTCTGACAGCGTTAGATTTAAAAGCATGACTAATACAGTCTGTGAAACATTGGAGTTGCAGTGCAGTTATAGTGACATGTTGGAAAGATGAATGGAGCTCTGCAGACAGACAAGAGGAGAATAGGAGTACCATGTACAGTTCATTACTCGTGGATCAAAAGTAGCGACTGAATCCCTACTGAGGAACTGTGTCAGAAACCCTCCACCCCACACTGAACATTAATTAAAGCTCGTGTCTGTCCCAACAACCTGCTGCTCTCTCCAGGAAATCTGAGCACCGAATCTCTCCAACATGGAAACACAGAGCGAGACCACATCAGGTGAACAAGAAATGCAAGAACCGTCTGGAACAGATGTGAAATACTATGGGAAATGCTTTGTATTAACAGTAATAGTTTCTTTAAAATTGTCTTTGTGAGCTTTTTGTGTCCTCATACTGTCAACTTAAACAACATTAACACTGATCCTGTGGCTCGTGGAAAATAATTCTGGAGTTTTCTTGTCCATGTGAGACAGCTCAGCAAATACTTTGACAGTTTAAACTCAGGATAACTTTGTAACATTTCAGTTTCATTTCAGTTTTAGTCCATACATTGTGATATTTAAAGTTAAAAAGATAAACAAGCTGCATTTTTTTCCTCTTTTTTTTTTTCCTTTGGTGTGAGCGCAGAGTCTTTGTTTGGAAGTCTATTTGTATCTGTGAAAAGGTGTCGATAAACATTAACATAACAGTAAATATTCAACATTCCCTGCAGGTATGTCTAAAAATGTGGAAACTACTCTGCTTGGAATGAACATCTGAAGATTTTCCACAAAAATCCAAAGACACATCAACACTATATCTGCTCAGCTTCTCATATTTGAAATCTAAAGCCGTGCAAATATTTTTAGATTTTAATGTTACTTTCACACATTGACAAAATGTCTGCACTTTCCTCATCAAACTACTTGCGTAATGGTTCACAGTTGTCTACTGCTGCCATGAATCATACTTGTAATTGTGGTTTAAAAAAAAAAAAAAAAAAGCTCAGAGAAACTTCCCCTTCATCAGCTGCTACATGTGGAGGTCAAACATCTAAATGAACAATAAATCGCATTTTTAAGAGGGACTGTAAATAATTCTGAGATAAAAAAAATCATTAACGTGTCATAATTATTGTGACTTTACCAAACAGTCCCACTTTGAATTGTATAGAAAAGTATAATATAAAGAGTTTTGTTCCCCACATCAAATTGTCAAGACACTGCAGTGTATTGGCCAGCACATAAAACAAAACATTTTACATGTTACACCTGTAAATCTGAGGGAATAAACGCTATCAGCGGATGAAAAGGAAGATCAGTGAAAAATGGACCCGGGAAGTAGCTGCTATACAATAAACTGTGTCAATATTAGTAAAATAAATGTTTAGCAGATATTAGAATAAAATGAGTAAAGGAAAGTATTTGTTGTGGTGATATCTGTAATGCTTTGAACCAAAATAGGCAAATTCGACATTTTATTAAATTTGCAGTATCAAAATAAAAAGAATGGTTTTCGTTTGATTAGACTACATTCTCTCTTTAATAATACAATTTTCTACAGCATTCATGGATGACAGTGTGAAACTCCAGCTTGGTAGTAATTACATTTCAGCATATTGTAATTCAAGAGGTTTGAGAGGAAACAAAAATTCTACCCATTTCTCTGGATTCTGTAAAAAAAAAATCTACCTTTAGGCTTTGGCTTATCACACTTGTTGTTTTGTTTTTATTTTGTTTTGTTGTGTTTGTTTTTCACCGGGAAGGACTTAATGATCAGGATTACAAATGACTGTTCAGATTCAGTCAGACCTGAATCTACCGTTTTGCACGACACAAAAACTTGGAAAAGTGTCTTCTGTGTGAAACTGTGTATTTATTATTTTTATATTATATTTGTCTTTTGATTTTGACTGCAGCAAGAGAGTTATAGAAAATGTATATTTTCTTGTCATTTTCCCTGATTTTGGCTCTTGCAGCTTAAATGAATGATATTTTAATTTACCAATTCATGTTTTTTTTTTCTACATTTTTTGTATAAAACATGAAGAATGGGGGAAAAAAAGATATCCTGCATTTAATATCTGTTTGTTTGTGGTTATATGATAATGTGCTGCTTACATAAACCTGATCTAATGTGTTACCATTTATCCCCTCTATAAGAAAACATGTGACCGTGGACAAACCATGACATTTATGAGTGATAATTCATTGAGACAAAATAAAATAAACTTAAACAGTTTGTTAAATATTTTTGCTGAAAAGTTGATCTGAGCACATCACACATCAGGGAAATTGAATATATGACACGGATATCTCACTAATAATAAAAATATGAGCAAGTATCAGAAACTGAATGATTAATGACTCACTGGGGACTGTCGTGGAGAGACACACACTGAATAAGGTGGAGGACATCTTGGACAATTTAGGTCATCATCTTCAGCACATTCTAACCAATCAGAGACGCAGGAACAGTAGACGTCAGCCACATGTTAATCAACAAAAACAAAATGACTGGAAACTTATCTGTAGACTTAATATTCTGGAAGTAATTAGATTGTAATTGCTTGATTTAATTTTTTTTTTCTTTTCTTAAGCTGATGGATTTCCTCATGAGGATGTTTTCAGGTGCTGCTGTTTCAGCGTATTTAGGTTTGTTTCTTATTTGTGTCATTTTGGAAGTAAAATTAAATATAAAGGCTTTCATTTGACATTTATATATATCTAATTTCATGAAAAATGTGTAAAAGCTGGTTATCTTCATTTTTATGGACAAACATCTATATGCCAGCTCATTTCCTAGCAGTCAACCGTGTCTCCTGCAGTGGATCCAGCTCCAGTAGATGTAGATATATTTTATTAGATGTCCACTGGTGATATGGAAGAATTGAATCTGATTTCATCTTCAGGATCCAGTCAGTTGATATATCTTTACTGTCACCAAACACAGTGGCAGTTCATTCACACCCAGCTAATTTCCAGGACTCACCAACCCACACCTGCCAGTTCCAAGAAAAAAAAAAAAGAAAGAAAGCAAAACTACAAAATAAGAAGTGGTGAATAATTTAGCAGCTGTGTTCCTCTCCCAGCTCGGAGGTCACAGCCTCTCTAAATGATGACAGGAGATGGATCTGGCAACCCTGTTCAGATGCTCCAGCAGACTTATTCCCTGGGACTCAGCAATATACCAGAGCTGGACTGGGACCCTTTACCCACTGTAGCTACTACAGACCGTGAATGGAGCACAAATAAAATCAGTTTGGAGAAGAGGAGTTCAGCACGGAGCAAGAAAAAGAAGAAGAAGAAAAAGAAATGGAACACAGCAACCCGTGACGAAGGACAGAAAGACAGCTGGGGTGGAAGAGAGAGCGAGGGATCATCCAGTAGGGATGACAGGGGCAACAGAGAGAGGAGAGAAAAGGAGGGAGAGATAGTGAAGCGAGACATCGATGACCTTCTTTTAGCTTTTAAACCAAGCTGTTCATGCCATCACATCACTCAGAGACAAGAACACCTCCTATACCCTGCTGCTGCGACATGAACATGACAGGGGCTGTCTGATATACTGGACAATGCTCTCTAATACGCACACACACACTATTTTCCATCTTTGTGTGTGTATCTACAGTAAAACATCTGATTTTCATGTATTTCTAATCGGACCTGCCTCATTAGATCAGGCTCATGTGAGCAGCAGCATATGGCTCAGACTCATCAAATCCTATTACAGACATTGGTTTAACTCAAATTAATTGGTTTTTACATTATAACCACATACAAACAGATATACAATGCAGGATATTGACTTATTTTTCTGCCACTTTATATATCCATTCTGTTTCATACAATGCCCCGCAAAAACAAACACAGTTGGAAGATTTTACAGACTTTCACAGTGATAGTGTCTAGAAAATCCGTCATGGCAGTGGTTCCCAACATATTTTTGGGTTTTTATCCCTTCAAACAAACCACTGTCAGCTCCTTTTCACCAGTGAAATCTTCTAGTCCTCAACTGTCTGACTATGAGTTACTACATTGGTTCATTATTCCTGAAAGCTATCGTGTATCAGAATTAAATTTTGATTTAATTTAGCAGGAGCTATTTTTCTGTTCTTCTGGGTTTGTTTTTTTTTTTTTTTATATTTACAACTAGGGTGACACGGTGGTGCAGTGGTTAGCGCTCATGCCTCACAGCAAGAAGGTCCTGGGTTTGATTCCCGGGAGGGACGTTGGGACCTTTCTGTGTGGAGTTTGCATGTTCTCCCCGTGTCTGCGTGGGTTTTCTCCGGGTACTCCGGTTTCCTCC
>JAQQZY010000023.1:23501507-23513177 GCA_030068375.1 Ostorhinchus rueppellii
TAAGTAGCTGGGATAGGCTCCATGTGACCCCCGTGACCCCAGTGAGGATAAAGCAGGTATAGAAAATGAATGAATGAATATTTACAACTAAGACTAGGTTGAATTAATACTAAATCAATATTTATTTGATTAAATATGCAGTTTTACATGAACATGCACTAATGTGGACAGGTAAAGAAAACTGATTTGTGTTGCTCATTTCGAAG
Organism: Ostorhinchus rueppellii; assembly: GCA_030068375.1. NCBI lineage: Eukaryota > Metazoa > Chordata > Actinopteri > Kurtiformes > Apogonidae > Ostorhinchus > Ostorhinchus rueppellii. The sequence goes on from JAQQZY010000023.1 coordinate 23,501,714, forward strand.
TATATTCTGAAAAGGAAAAAGTCGTATTTTAGTTGTTTATGGGAAAATTACTTGTGTTTAAGTAAATTTTACCCAACAAAATCCTGACATGTGATAAATAAAATAAATAAAGCATAAAAATTGTGAAACAGTATGAAATATTGTTATATATTAATTATTTAAAAGCATCATTACAGTGTTTAGAATTAAGAGTTCTGACATGATATCAAAGGTGTCATATCGCCTTGCAGACATATGACTTTACAGTATGTCTCATTGTGTACATGTACATGACCACTAGAGGGAGTAATGGGTCATTCTGCCAGTTTCTCATGACATTGAAAGCTAAAGCCAAGCCCAAGTGGAAGATGAGAACCAGTAAGAAACAATTTTAAGAACCAAAGAAAGTGACAGAGATTTTTAAAACTCACCACTGAACATACCTGTAAAATAAAAGAATAAATATTGACGCTAAATTCAGTTTTCTCTACATTTATGAGTTTGATTGAGAATCTTATACCATACCATACCAACTTTATTTATAAAGCATTTTAAAAACGTTACAGCTGGTCAAAGTGCCATGTATGAATCATAAAACAAGGGAATAAATAAGTAAAACAGTGATAACGTGATGTGAAGCAGGCTAAGGACAACAAAATACAACCATCCTAAAAACAAAACAAATTCAAATCAGGTAAAAACAACATCGAAAATCTAAAAAACCCCATCTCACTCATTGATTAAAAGCCAAGGAGAAAAAGTACGTCTTTAGATGTGATCTAAATACAGGCAGGCCGAGCCTGTCTTGGCTTATCGGGAGTCTGGTCTAAATGCTCTAAATGTAAAGTGTCACAGGATAAGTTTTGTTAGGATTTAGCACTATATAAATAAAATTAGATTGAGTTTGAAATAAAACTATATGATATTATGTTTTCTGCTTTTTGCATATACAAGTTTCATACTAAACTGTGATGATTCTGAGTTTTCTTAACAACTCAAACTGGATCTTTATTGCAGTTACTGACAACACAATGGGAAACTGAAGTGATGTGTGGTTTGGGAGTGTCTTTGTCTGTTGACTGAAATGTTAATTCTACATACAGTTAAATCTCTTTAAATCTTTTCTATACTTAATCACACATCTCTTTGTTACCATTACTTTTTACAGTAACCAGTGATCACATTTTCTACAGCGTATCTGGCTTTCAGAGCTGATCAAAGAAAGGAATTTATCAGAGACGTTGGATTTTAACTGTGCAGATGACAAAAATAAATATTCCCTTTTTTGCTGGGAAATACTACATTATAGGTTCATGTTTAAATCCATGAATTAAACCCAAATCTCAAGAGAAGTCTTAAAAACACAGAATGAAACGTCTTCCTTTCTGGGTCTCTCAATCAGGACAATAAAAAAGAAAGTGTAGATGACACTGTGAAGTGGTGTTGGACGATAGGAGCTGTATGATACATGACTCAGACAGAATGTCCACCTTCATTGGGGACATTTACATTATGTCGATTCATTCTGATAATTATCTATGTGACGAAGATATGGTACCGCTGACAGGCCATCAAAAATACAGCCGTTACACAGAATAAAAATGAGGATTTAGTCTGAACTCAGCTGGAGACAACTCATATACAATCCAAATTCCAGATAAGTTAAGATGCTGTGAAAAATGTAAATGGAACCAAGTCTTACAAATCCATATTTTGTTCACAATTTAACATAGAAAACATATCAAATTTGTAAACTGACAAAATGCACAATTTTATAACATAGACCTTGCCATTTTTAAATATCTAAATGAGGAAATATTACATATTAGAGAATATTATATTTCACTCATATTGGATTTCATTTATAATAGATGTGAATGTGATTTATTTTTGCAAGGATTTGATGTAGAAAACCATATTATTATCATTTAATGTCTGTGGATTGGGAAACTTGTTTGTCTGTTTATTCATTCATTCATTTGCTCACTTATTTACTTATCTGTTAATACACTTATTTACATATATGGTTTTGTGATAAACCTAAAATAAAGGGGGCATCACTATAATGCTCTGTGGTTGTATTCACTGAAATAGACATAGAAGTACAGTCTGATTGATACAGGTGTAACCGCATCCAAGAAAAACCTTCAGTGTTGCTAAGGAAAATTCTCAAGCGATTTTTCAATCTCAGCCCACATATTGAACATGACTTCATGTAGATACACAGGCCAGAACACAATGGTTGCTGTTTTTTGTTTTGTTTTTTTTCTCTCAGGATAAGAATCCCATTATTTACTGAACAGGTCATCCATCTCCTTCCATTTGTCTTCATGTGCAGTCTCACTGTGAAAAGTCATCCATCTCATAATTTGTCTCCCTCACACTGATCTGTCCATCTGTATCCTTAATCTGAACTCTATACCTGTCTTGTCTGCGGGTAAACAAGTGACGCAATTACAGTAACAAATCCTTCTATATGCTATTTCTGTTTTCCTCCCACAGAGACTCCATTCTTCTACTTGTTCTTCTCAGACTCTTGGTGTGTCACTATAAACCACAAGTGCAGTGGCCTCATTTGTTTTTGTCTTGCAGTTAGCAACCTTTAATTTAGCCTGTGTCTGGGTGGTTTGGAAAGGCAAAAGCCTCTGTCTCTCTGTCTGATGAAATAATCTCAGCTGAACACCCATGAAAAAAAAAACACCAGTTGCCGCTTTAAATTGTTGCAGGGATGTACATTTTTCTAAGATGATCGTGACTTTACCACAGTTCTTCAGGTTTTCAAATGAGCAATGGATACTGACAAATATTCAGCCAAAGCTTTTGTCAGTTCTCTAATGCTGTTTTACAAAGCTCTCTCTCATGGACTGAAGTCAACAGAAGTAAACCTACAACAGATGCTGGTATTTATCATCATATCTTTTGCTTTTCGTCAGTGTTGTCATCCTGCAAAGCTTACCACTGTCTCTGAACAAAGACTTCCCTGCATGGTTCTCTGCTTCTTTTTTTTTTTTTTATAGGTAAACACTTTGTTTCTCTACTGAAAATAAAGACAAACAAAAGTTGCACAGAGGCATTAGTGATACACAAAGAATCTCAGACCAAACAATGAGGGATACACCAAATTATTTTGATCATATTTGTAATAATGTAATGATTTTCACTATTTTGTGATGGTTAAATTTTCATAGATAAGTTGATTTAAAAACTCTAAATAATCAGTATTCTGTACATAATTCCTGATGGGGCAATATCCTTGATATGACACAGTGCTATATGGTCCACATTAATTATAATTGGACTTCTTCACTAAATTATTGTTTTTTGAAAGTTTGCCAAAAATATTCAACGATATCAAGTGTTTATATTTAACTTTAGGGATATTAGATGTACCCCCGTGCCCCTAGTAAGGATACAGTGGGTACAGAAAATGAATGAATGATATTAGATGTTAAGAACATAATGAACTGATATTTCCAGTGTCTGTTCTTATGTTATCTTGTCTTGAGACCGGTTTATACTATCCATTGCCTTGTCTCAGTCATTTAACCCCTTCACGCCAATTGTTGCAAATTTGCATCACCCCCCCGCGCTTCAAAATGTAACCAAAATACTATCAACTTGAAGAAAAAAAAAAAAAAAACCCAAGTAAAGAATTTTTTTTCCACAACTGGAAATCGAGTCAAGCCCTGCGATGAACTGGCGACTTGTCCAGGGTGTACCCCGCCTTCGCCCTTAAGTGGCTGGGATAGGCTCCATATGACCCTAGTGAGGATGAAACGGGTACAGAAGACGGACGGACGGATGGATGGATGGAACTCGATTCAGGCGTTAAGGGGTGTTACAACCAGCTCATGTGGGGAAAAGAGAAATAACATAAACTCAGGATGTTATGAGTAAATTATAGTTATTTATTAACAAAAGTAAAGCGTATTTTTAACAATAAACAAAAAAGTGAGGCAACTAACAAGAGTGCTGTGAAAAATGAGAACAAAAGGACACTCTAACCTAGAGTTATAACTTAATAACTTAAAAGAAAACAACCAAAAGTCTATCCTATATTCTATTCTATCTAGTTATTTAACCCCTTGATGCCAATTGTTGCGAATTTGCTTCAAACCCCCCTGCTCCAAAATGTAACCAAAATACTATCTACTTGACAGAAAAAACCCAAGTCAAATTATTTTTTTCCACAATTATAAATCGATTCAGGTGTTAAGGGGTCAAAGTGTGTATCAGGACATATCTCATTTGCTTCTATAAAAGTTTATTCCCTGTGTTACTGTATTTAGAATTTAAATACATAGATGTACATCAACCACAAAAATTCCTTTATTTTAATGGGAAATCCTATTTGACGCTATTTTTCAGTGGTAATAAAGTGACAACTAAGCTCATTAAATCAGATGGCTCTGTTTGTTGTAGACTACTTATCTTCTGTTGGAATCAACCAATGGAAGTTCAGGGACATTTAGATTGACAATTTGCCAGACCATAGTCCTTAAAAAAGAAATGGGAAAATAAGAGCTGCTGAACTTGATGCCTCTGGTGAATAAACAGGTTTGGGCAAGTAACCACAGAGAAACCTGCCACAGAGGTGAATATTGTTTACCAGGAGGATGCCTGAAGGGAAATAGGCTCAGAGTAGAGTGGGTGGGATATCACTGAGGCTCAACATCGATCAGGTTTGGATACAGGTGTTGAGATCACAGACCAAAACCTGGGTCTAAGGAAAATAATGGTCAGCCTAGGGTCTCATTATGATGGTGTTTCATATTATGAGCTCAACATACAAGAAAGATATCAGCACAATGTCTTTAAAACAAGAAAAAGAAGAGTAAAACGGTGTGAATCCCAGAGGAAGCATGTTAATTAAGTTTCTTTTTCAGTGTAAAATCTAGTCTAATTACTGTCTTAAATAGGATATAATACAATATATTCTTGACTCCCTCATAAAGTTGCTATAATGAATATTGCAGGAGTACTTCATGGTATTTTTGGGTGTATTTCACTGCCTGTTAAATGAACTGACTAGGATCTCTGATGTAGCCTTTGGATAGAGCCTGTACTTTCATTGGAGCTATATATCTGTTAGGACTGAAGCTCAGTTTATCTACAGAGCTAACAGAGGGCTGAATGATGTGTTGAAAAAGCAAAGACACGATGGCCATGGATTTTAAGAATACATCGAAGCTGCTTAGCCGGTGACTTATTATTTCCTGCATTCACAGCCAAGACAGTAAATCTTAGCTGACCAAACTTACTCTCGCTCTCTTTTTCTTTCCATACATCTTATTCAGAGCCTGTCTTTGAACCCCCACCACCACCCCACCCATGTCTCTCTTTGTCTCTTTCTCATTTTACCCAGTAATGACTGCATCACGATCGCTTCATTTCAGAAAATTACCATTACCTTTTTAACCCCCTGTCTCTGCTTTTGGCAGAGGCACATTAAGTGTTTACTCCTTTACAGCAGACTATAGCAGCTTGATGCTTCTGAAATTCAGCTCCATCTTTTTTCAGTGTGACTGAATGTGGTGATGGGCACCATAGGACCTGAATTATTCATGTATGCTCAGGCTCTGTCCATGTGTTTTAAATACTGGTTATAGACCAGGAAGCTATGAATCATTCATCACAGGCGATTAAAGTCTGCTGTTAATTAACCCTTATCCTTTTGCAGTAGTATAGAGGGGGTCGGTGACTGGTCCCTGCCCTGACCCCTCAGACCACCTGCTCCCTCCCTCAGTCTCTCCCTCCTCAATTCAACAATCAGACTTTGGAGCCTGAGGATGTGATTGTTAGTCTTTCTTTGGATAGGAAAGGTCAGTCCAATCGAGATACAGTGTTTTCTTTGGGGGGGGGGGGGGGTTTCTGAGCTGAAATATCTAAACACATGACTTTCTCTTTTTATTTTTAAGTATTTCAAACTTCATTCAAAAGACTATGCTACTTTTCAATATGTTGAAACACGTTTTGAGTGTACAAAGTATGTAAAATCTTAAATGTGTGTATTTGTGAGTGTGTGTGAGCGCAAGTGTGTATATATGTGTAATTGCCGTGACGAGACAAGATGTTGAGAACTCAGCAGAGCATGTCGTCAGAGCGCTTGAATGCTCCATGGATGGCCCACAGAGAGGAGGAGTGAAGGAGAGACAGAAGGGGGTAGAAGAATGAGAGGGAAAGGAAGAGAGGAAGAGTCAAATAAATGAATGAACAATGTTTTGTTTGCTGTTTTAACAACAAACATGGATATCAGGTGGAGAAACGGTGATACTGTTTGAGGTTTTACAGTCACCTAAAAAGAGCTTTTTTAGTGGGTGAAATTTCTGTTCAGGCTACTCGCATTATTCTCAGTTGACAAAACTAATTATAACACAAAAGGTTTGTCTTTCTATTGTATATCTAAATTATAGTAGTGAATAGTGTGGCTGTGTGTGTGTCCATATGCAGAAAGTTCTACTCAGTGTTTCTCTGTCTGCTTCATTTTCAGAACAGTTTATCTTTCCTCATAGGAACACAAACGCCAGTCAAAAAGAAATGGAGAAAACTGGTTGCAGGCCACGCAGCTATCCTTCTTCTTTTGTTAGTTATTAATAAGGAGATTTATTGGAGGCTGGTGTTGTTAACAAAGTGCTGTTATTCATGAAAAACATAAGGTTAAGGTGGTATTGTTGCTAAGGCAGTAGACAGGTACAGTGAAGTGAAAGGGATGATAATACTGTTTTATTTATAGCTTTCTGCAGTAATAAATCGCTTCAAAATCTGTATGCTGAATATGATGTGAAAATGGGTCATCTGTGACTAAAGCTGTGACTAAGTGTGTGTGTGTGTGTGTCTGTGAGACATTTGAGACATGAGAGGCTACTTACTGCACCTGTTACAGCTGAAACAGTACCCTTGGAAGGATCTGAATTATTTGCTTAGTTAAACTCAGGCAGTTGCTTGTTTTGTCCAGGCTGTTTATTTAAGTCTAACTGTGGGACAATGCCAGGATTGATCAGGATCATCAGGTATGTGACAGAATGGTTCAGGTAGAATGAGACATCATTTTCACTCATGGATTATCCTCCATAAAGTCCAGACTCTAATTTGGGATGTAATGAAGACTTGATACAGTGGTCCAATTCTCCATCATCGAAAATCCAAAATTAATACAACGATAGATGGAAAAATATTATGAACCTTATTGTGACACTACATAACCATTATGTGGCAAAAAAAGATGTCCCGGGGGAAGTTCTGCTGTAATCAAAACCAAAGGTGGTTTGGTCAAATATTGCATTTATGACTTTTTTTTGGCCAGGCAGTATATATGTTGATGACTTCATATCACCTATACACCAGTACCTGGTCCAAATGTTATCACTTCGTGCTCTAAAAAGCTATGATCAAAATGCAGCCTGTCTTGAAAATAGTCATTCAAAAGAAGGTGAAATAATAGTAATTTTGTCTACTCTTACAGCACTACTTACTTGAGTACTTGCTCAATTATTCTGTTCCCTGCAGAGGAAGCATTTGCAGGGTATTACATTGTTGCTCTGCTGGAAGAGCTGAATCAGAGTAGACTAAGTACTGGAGGTGGCCTAACAATAGTTCTGTTTTTATAGGAAAAGCTGCAAAGCTCAGAGTCAATAGGGAAAAAGTCTGACTAACTGTGTGAGAAAGTGGACAAATCAGGCCTTTTGGGTCCAAACCACAATTGGTGCAAAATATGTTATAAGTATCTTTAATTAGAGCATTGTCTTGCAGCTGAAACACAACTGAACTTGACAGTAATTCATGCAGGCAGACCTAGTCCAAGCCTGTTTCTGTTTGCAACTTGAGTCTGTCCCACTACAGTTAGTATGAATGATAACTCATAACTGAGCTACGGTTCATTCATTCGCCCTGCTGTATCGTCACCAGATTACTCCAGTTTTGTCAGTCTGCACATCTTTTCCTTCACCTCCCTAGCTTCCTATTCTATCTGCAAAATTGTGTGATCTCAGGGATGAACTTTGTTTAACTCAGCTCAGATTCTGTCAGAGCATCCCTCTTTCATTTTGAAATAAACTGTAGATCTGAACTGTAAATATGTCTAATCTTAGTCTTAACATGTATAATAGTCACTAAAAGTAAGTCGTCATATTATTTCTTCTTATGCTGCTTTTGTTTTAATGTACCAAAATACTACTTTTTGTTCATTTTGAAGAGGATTCTTGTTTGAGGGGGGGGGGGACAAGGTGAGACTTGTTTGAGGAGGGATGGAGATAAGGCCTCTAAGGACCCGGCTGATTTCTGTCAAGTGAGCAGCATTTTAATTCCACGCAGAGAGTTGCAGACTACAGATGGACAAGCACGTGTTCATGGTTTCACATGCACATTCCCTCTCTGTGCGCACTTTATCTGTCTTACACTGCTCATACACCAAATGACACTTCACCTCCTCCATCACCAAAGCTGTTAAGCTGTAACCTGTCCAGGCTTCCTCTCCTTATTCACCACGGTGTCCTCTTTGCAAAGGCAAACGGTAGGTTGGTGATTCTATGGACAGTATATCGTTGACAGGGCCTGGGACTGATGGACCGTGTGTGTGTGTGGGTGTGTGTGCGTGTGTGGCGGGCGGGCGGTGGTGGGGGAGTGACAGGCAGTGACGGTGGGTACACAGCGTAACCTTTAGAGTGGAGCCACAGGAGCATGACGGCCAGACTCCAAGGTAACAGAGAGAGAGACAGCAAGAGGTGTGTGGGGGTTGTTGGAAGGAGAAGCAGAAAGTCAACAGGTAAGGGAGAGAGGAACTTCGATGTATTTATGTCATCTGCTCTTCTGTCTGTTTGTTTTACTGTGTCCTGCTGCAAAAACTGCCAAAAGACAAAAGGTTGTATTAAACATCACACCACACTGTTTGGGACCTACACTGTGCATTTTGTTTTCTTTCCAAATGTGTAAAAGATTGTTTTTAACCATTACTTGCTAATACTTTGTGTCATGCTTAATTAATGCATAACACAAGATAATTTAATGCATGACTTAACGCGAAATGTATCATGAATTCCTACAGCTTAACATGAACTAATGATCATGACTTCACATGATTACATCCCACATAGTTGATCATTAATGAAGGAATGTTAATGTACAATTGCCTCACATGTTATTTGATTTGCCAATTATAGAGTTATGGCGCTGCAGGGTTCCGGTTTGATTGTGCAACTCAAACTGCTCAAGCTTTACATTAGCTTTGACTGATGTTCAAAATACATAATTGCATACAATGATTATAGATTCTACTTACCTATATTTTGCAATGTAATTTTATTTTGGATCTCTTCTTGATGAATATGAGAAATTACTGTAAAGACCAAGCTATAAAAATCACAACTTCTCTTTTAAGTTTTCATGGCAAGACTTGGTATTATATTGGTTTTTGCAATGACACTGAATCTGTTATCTGTTTCCCTAGATTTAAGGTAAGCTGGTTATAAATGTATCATGTCTTCCTGTTGCTTGGTCTTGTAGTTTGGTCGGTAGTGGTGAGTTGTTCTTGATAAGAAGAATCAGCAGAAGGGAGATGGATTAACTCTGGAATGCAGTAAGCCTTACCATCCAACCTCACATGCCACAATACAGTGTACACGCTCACTTCACTGGCCTCCTTAGTCCTGACACCAAGGTGGCTTTATAGGCAGTAAAAGAATAACTACATAACCAGCAATAACAATAAGGATCAGAATCCAGAAAAGCCACTGTGGTATTGGAGATGACAACAACATTCAAACTTCAAATATTGTTGACATAAATAGTATGAGCATTAATATGTTCAAAGATTAAAAAAAAAAAAAAAAAAAAAAAATCTGGTAAATTAACAACCGTACATAAATAGTAAATACATGAAGTCAATTCACTTGACCTTGAAACATTTCACTCAGCATGAAATAATGATCACACCACTATGGCTTCATGACACTTCACACTAAGGAATATTAATTCACTGTTGTTTCATATATTAATTTATGTCAAACCAAATTAATATAAAAATTCTACAAATACAGTTAAACCCATGCAATTAGTTAATCCGTCATTGGAAGAAAAATACACCCTAAAAGCATAGAAACTTTTTACTTCAATGGGAATACTATCATTATTATTATTATTATTATTATTACTGTTATTATTATTAGTAGTAGTATGTATGAATGTATGTGTGTGTATGTATGAATGTGTGTGTATGTACCTATGACCCAGTGCTCAGAGGAAGTGCCGCAGACATTCACCATTGTGAATAACAATAATAAGGAATAGGTTCAGGTTATTTTAGACTCAGTGTAATAATTCCTCTTCTTCATATTAATTGTGAAGAGCAGGGAACTCCAGAGTCAAAATGCATTTCAAACCTCAATTAACACCAATGTAAAACTCCAGCAAATCAGGCACCAAATTAGACATGTCAATTCCCCCCTACAGTAAAGTAGTAAAGTCGCTTCTAATTACATTCTTTAATTGATGATGAAGTACTGTAAGTGTAAAGTAATCACATGAATCAACAGTGACTTGACAATTAGCTCATGGTGAGCAAAAGGAATTCATGATACATTAGCCATTCATTTCCTACATTACATCTTCATTAGTCATATCATTAGTTATTTCTAGCATTTCCAAGTAAATCTTGCAACATTCACAGGTGTATTTTGAGATGGTGACAATGACAAATGTTTCAGAGCATATATGGCTTATCAATATTATGTTAAGACAGACCTGGGAAAAAATCTGAACATTTAACAACAGAGATGGTACCATGGTGTGCTACTATTACAATATTGTGCAGAAGTGTTTGGGCAGGGTTGAAATAAGCATACATATTTTACATAGCATTACATATTTTCTCATTCTCTTTGCTTCAGCTTCAACAAGAAAATACAAGATATATGTGCAGAGCCTTAAAAGACAAAAAAACTGGACTTAATGGGTTCTAAAGGTTAAAGCCACTATTTATTGCGGCCCCTGACTCTGACAAGAAGCAACACAAACATTTGACATGTGCTGAATAACTGGTATAAAACATCGGAAAATTAATGCAATAAATCTAATATTGTGTGAAGAAAAGTGTTGAACAGATCTTAAGTGTAAAGGGAGGTCACACTCAATACTATCACTTTGATTTGAAGAAGCTTAGAGAAGTTCTAAGAACCTTTTATTCCTGAAACCTTTGTTATAACTGCTGTCCATACTTCCCATATATCCAGACTGTTTCGAAATATATAATCAGAGATATGCCTATGTGTGGTCATTTCAGCTTCATTAAACCAACAAAACTAATGATACCCCAGGACGTTTGCACAGTATGAGCAAAAACAAGAAACATGATCAGTTTCAATGTACTTTACTAAAATCTTTTGTGTAGTAAGACCAGACATAGACCAGACGAGTAGAGGTTTCACACACACACACACACACACACACACACACACACACACACACACACACACACACACACACACACACACAC
>JAQQZY010000023.1:23544651-23559434 GCA_030068375.1 Ostorhinchus rueppellii
TCACCACCGTGTGGCACTCAGGGACATTAATTTTTTTTTTTTTTTTTTTTTACTTTTACTTTTGTTTGATTTGTGCTGTTTATATTTGAACGACAGGATTTGGCAAAACTGCAAAAACTACAAATCCCAGTACCAATTAAACTTCCGGTTAAACGGAAGTGTTATATGATTGGTCGGCACATTCTGTTCAAATGCAGTACGCGGCGGACGGCGACGATTCTATGATAGCAGCGGTTTGGATCTTTTTTCACTTTATACTTATAACAGTGACTCAAAAGCTGTTTTGTTATGTTATTCAGCTACGCTAAATAAAAGAGCTGCTACAAACACCTCTCTCTTTACGTAAGTCAGTTTATTCTTACTATTAACTTGACAAATATAAACATTGAGTAGTTTAACAGTATCATGTTGTCATGGAAAATAAGCTAACGTTTAGGCTAACTAACATAAATTACTTTCATTTTCAAATTAAACTGTGAATCTTGAAATGCAACGTAACTTGTCCTTTGCAGTCGTCGACATGAAGTGTTTGAAAGTGGACGACTACATCAAGCGGACAAGTTCTGTGAAAGAGACCGTGCTTTTACATCAAGAGCTAGAGGTTAGCAGGATCATACAGTTTTAATAACATTATCCATTCTTTCTTCATCAAGTTCCTCAGTTTTCCTGACCTATTGGTACACCTCAATAGTTAGCTTAACCTAGATGTTACAGCTTTTAAATGAACCCCCAGAGTCTTTTAATTGCCATTCAATGAGTCTAATTTATATTTTACAGAGCTACGTGAAGAGTCGACCAGGGCTCCAAGGTCGCACGTTATGTGATAGAGTCATCAGGGCTTGTAATCACCAGCTGGGAGTTGATCCCCCAGACATTACCCATATCACTGAGTTGGTAAAGTTGGTCGAAGTCGCCCTTAATGGCTATGACGTCGCTGCTGCAAATGTTCCTCAAAGCAGTCCGCTTTACATGGAAAAGATTATTTTCCATATTGTCAAGAAGCTGAGTGCACTTGAAGTTCACAGTCTATGTAGCCATGTGACTGAATTGCTTCACAACAGGCTTACTCAAGAGCAACAGGTATGTATCATATACTGTATATGTAGGGCTGGGCAAGCTGTCCAAGAAATGATGTACTTTAGAGGAGTCATGATGTCAACCTGATTCTCATGTTTGATATGTGACGTGTTTTGTTCTGTTGCTTTAGCAAAGTATCTATGTAAACTAGACTTAGTAAACTCTTTGCAATTCAGTCATTGTTAGCTGTCTGAAGTTCCCATTTCATCAGTTTTTATTTCTACAAATTTTGGGTAGAAGTTTAAGTAGACTAATTGAACAATTTTCATGCCAACAGTCTTTAAAAGAAATCCCTAACAGCAAACTTGAATGAAGTTTTTAGTTTAATTATATACATGCTACAAACAATACATATTCATTTATTTTCTGAATCCACTTTTTCCTCACTAGGGTCACGGGGGTTGCTGGAGCCAAACCCAGCTACTTGTGGCAAAGGCGGGGTACACTCTGGACATGTCACCAGTTCCTTGCAGGGCTGATGTACACAAACACTACATAATGAAACAAAATTTTGAAAATACAAATATTTTCCATTTGTACTGTTTTTAAAATGATTGTTGGCTCATTAGGAAACTGCTGTTAATGATAGAATATGTACAATTCCTCCTAAAGGCAAATAATGGGACAAATTGAAATTGTTGACAATTGAAAATATTGGCTTGCCCAGCTCTACATAACTATATGTGTGCATTGTATCCACACACTGCATGAGTGTCTTCTTAATGTCAGCATTAACAAGATTACCACTGTTGTATTATTTTATAGGCGGAGGACTACTGTGTTCTTGCACGGAGCTGCTTCTCCGTACTCTGGAACGGTCTCACTGGCGTTAAAGACCAGATGGTCTTAAATCCACGGGACAAGCTTCGCTGCCAGATGCAAGCTCTGAGTTTCCTCTTGTTATTGGACACAGGAAGTGCAACACCCTCCAACTCTAAAACTCCCATTTACACACAGGATGCTGTTGCTGAATTTGAGAGTAGCTGTGGAGAGGTGACCAAGGAGGACTCTTTGTTTCTTCTCCAGGAATTTCGTACACTTTACCAAAGATGTTGGACTGGTGAACAAGCCTTGCAAAGGGACAAGGACCAGCAACCCACTGGGATGTTATGTTTTCATACGCTTTCTGAGATGGTGTTAATAATAGTAAAGGTGTTTTGCAAGGCCAGCCACTATGACCTGGCCTCCACCCTACTGGATGAAACTGAGCGAAATGTCAAGGACTTTGCTGACCATAACTGTACAGCTTTGGTGCTTGGCAAATGGGCTGTAAAAATCCATTCTGCTCTCAAGTCTGGAGAGGATAATGGCCATGCTTTGACAGAATGTGCCAGGGCATTGAGATCCCTTTCAGCTGATATAGGGGTCCAAGAAGCTCATGCAGTTCTAGAGGGGTGCGCACTAGTAGTGTGGGCTGTTGAAAATGGGAACAGCAAAGCATTAAGTGGACCTGTACTCCTGACCTGGTTTTCTTTTCTTGATGAATACCAAGAACAAATATCTGGAAGACTAAAGAAGGTTGGTTCAGATGGAAATGCAGTTTTCTCTGTTTATGTTTGATTAATAAAGGGCAGGGAAATCCCCACTCAAACTCTAACTATTGTAAATTGGAATTCTCAAGACCATGAAACTGGTGTTTGGAAGCTAATTATATAATCAAAGGATAATTTGTGCTGGTATTAATTATTAACTTGCTTTTTATTTTATTCGTACAGAATTCAATCTGCCAAGCTGAAAGCAGTAGACTGCAACAAGTCCTTTGCTTCAGTATATACCAAGGCTTTGTGTTTGCTTATGAAAGCATGCTTGCATCACAGGTGAGGGCACATATTCCACAGTTTCATGATGAAAAGTTATAAAATTGAAAAGTCACACAATTATAAATTGTTGATACAATGAAAATCTACTCATCTTAAGGCTTAAGAAATGATTTGGAGTTTTTTTCCACTCTTAGCTGGAGAACAGTGACATATTAGACAGAGTGTTGCTGTACTGTCAATCGACAGCAGGACAGATGATGACTGAACTACACCAGTTGTCCAGTGAAAACCTCCTCATCAAAGCAGGTGATCGTATTTCATTATTACTATTGTGTTGTCTTCAGATTTTTTCTTATATGGCCAGGAACAATAATATGTTAATACTGTTATTGTACAATGATGTTGTTGATGTATTTTGTGTGCTTTTTTTAGTGATTGCTGTGAGTAACTTGGCATGTGGATTGTACAACCGACGTCTCTATGACCAGGCCTTCAAGCTAGTTGAAATTATTTGCAAGGATCTTTACAAGAACTGCCCTGCATCACTCTCTGTTGACAGAGTAAGTCTTGTAAATGTGTAATGTGTTCTTGTAAAAGGACCCAATTTTATAATTAGTTTTGTCAGATTATATTGTGAGTTTCTTTAGAATGGGTTTAGGTACTTTGTAGTTTTGGCACATTATAAGGAAACTATGTATTGTCATCTGCGTTGCCATGAAATTGGCCATGTGAGGTTCATATTTATTTTCTCTTCATTTCCTAGTTGAGTCGTCCCTTCATGCTGGCTGTACAGACATCTCGTCGTGCTGGACAGCTGGAACGAGCTCTAGACTGGGTCATCCTGTGGCTGAAGGCTCTTGGGGACAAAATCACCAGTCATATGGGCGAACCAGTCTCTCTGTGGGTGAAAACAAAGGTTGATGCAGCCCGTAACTCTGAGGAGGACATCAGATTGAGGTACACACAAATTCTGATTGTACTGTAGTGACAAATGCTGCATTCCAGAGTCCTGGGAGGTAGAATGTATCTCAACTGGAGTTAACTACATCCTACCTCAAAGTGTTCCACGTGATCCATGTTGAACATAAACAACAAATATGGTGATCACAGATCAAGGTCCTATTTGCTTTGTTACTGAAGAGGTATTATGACTGTCCACAGTACACTGTTCTCTTACATGCAAATCAGATGGAAGAGGCAAAATGACAGATGAGCTAATTGTACATTGTGAAGTTTCTTTTCACTGCAAACTTGCACGCTGTGGAGGAGGTGGGAGGAGACAGGAGGAGGAGGAGGAGTAGCTGTGTCGGGGTGTATAGGGGTAGAAGCTCCAGAACACTTCTGTCCTGGGAGGGGTTCTATGTTATTTTGGTTAGGTAGAACATACACTGTCTTTTTAATTCTACTTTTTTTTAACTTATTTTTAGCTATTTCCACTGCATTTATATATGCATTTGTTTTTTTTATTGCTATTGTGGTTGTGACTTTTTGTGGAGCGGGACCTTATTTTCAGTTTTCCCTTGGGGATTAATAAAATCAATCAGTCAGTTGTTGTATAGACATCACATTGTAGTTTACAGTAAGGTTGGGGTAATTCTATCTGGCCCGACTTTGCAACTATGACTTCCAGCTTGGAGAGGTGTTTAAATGTATTTTACCAAGTTGGATGTTGGAAACTTCTCATCTCCCAGCGCTCTGGAGTGCAGCATAAGTCTTGAAAATAGTGTTAAGATATATAAAAGTAGTGAGTTAGGGTACTTAATACCGTTGGGTTTTCCTGTCACATTTGGGAACAGAACATTACGTGATGGGTTTGGTCCAGACGTCCCTGATGAGGGAGTGATGCTTCGTCTTTTGGATGAGGAGCTATGTGCCTATAAGGAGGTAGCAGCAGACACCGCCCAGGAACGTTACAACACCCTTTGTGACCTGTTGGACATCTGCCACGAGGAGAGCTCTCATATCCATCTGCGCGCCATCTACCTCTGTGAAATGGCCCAAGTTGTCTGTTTCCAGGATTTCAGTGAGCAGACTGACTGGTAGGAGCTTTCTTTTGTAGAACGGATAGTCTGGAGTTTCTTCAATTATACAATATTCTTCAGTGTCATTTTGCATAATTCCTGTTTATATCGTAAAATTTACTTTCTCACAATACATGAGGGTGAAGAGTGATAGCTAAACACTGATACAGTTGTATTTAAGTGAGTGTTCCATCTCTTCTTTCGTTGTGTTTCTCTGTAATTCTAAAGCACGGCAGTTGATTTTATACATGAAGCTTTGCGACTGCTGGAAGAGGAACCAAAGACTCAAGAGAATGCTGACAGACTGAGGGATGAGAAGGCCCATGCTCTACTGTGGCTCTATATCTGCAACCTTGAGAAGAATCTTCAGGAGGTGAGCATTTGATTTCTGTAGTGATATCACATTTATATTCACAAACTAATATACATTTTTCTTGATGATTTTTCACTATTTGCAAGGGGTTATTTTGGTTGTGTGTTTTGCATTTGACATAGTCAGGCGTCCAAGAACTTTTAAAGGTATAATGTCGGGGTCAGAATTTGGATTCAGAAATACTCAAGTGTCTTTAAAATATATTAAAATTATAAATGTTCAAATTGAAATCAGTATACAGTTGATGACATAACTCGTAGTTCTAAATAAAGTAGAATTATGAACAGCATGTATTGTGATCACCAAATGGTATGTCTTTTTTGGCTAGACCATTGCGAGGGAGAAAAAGCTCAAGGATTTGCGTGAGCAGGCACCGTGTGTGGCCAATTCCATTGGGACTAATGACTTTGAATATGAAGATAAGCAGAGAGATCAGGACAATTCACAGGTGTATGACTGCTTGCATCTCAACCTGGCTGCAGAGAAAAGTAGGAACCTAATTTTTCAAATGATCTATTCTTCTGATGTAAATATTTGCCTCATAATGTCAATCTATTATTCAATGCCAGTGATTACAAATAGTTTTTCTTAAACATTGCTTTTTTTTTTTTTTTTTTTTAATTTAAGGTCTGTCCCAGCCTTTGGAAAGTGCACTCTATGAGTGGTCTACTCTTCTGAAGGGTGAGGCCCTGCCTTCTGTCAGGAGTCCTAAACAGACCTGCAGCTCCGTTGCTATGATGGCCGCTCTCTTTAAACTAATGGGAAAGGTACCAATACAAAATGTGGTCACATTACTAGAGGTTGTTGATGTAGTGAATTTTTATTTTCTCTCAAGATGAGATAAAACTATACACTCACAAATTAAATTAGTACATGATGTATCCTCAACTCACCCAGTGTGTTCAGATCATTGATGTATTCATAAAATGTCCTTTTTGTCTTATTTAGCCTTTAAAAGCTTTGGAAGCTTACCAACTTGCTATTGGAGTTGCACGTCAGCTTGTTGATGCTCATAGTTGTGCGAGTTCCCTTTGTCAGTCAGCCACCCTCCTCCTGGATCTGGGCTCCCCTGAACTGGCTTTGGTAATTTCTTTCACAGTGTTTTTCATTGCACTAATAAAAAATGTGGTTGTTCAAGGTTCAATGGGCCAATTTTCTAACTCTTTTTCTGATGAATCTAACTCATGTCCAGGAGCAGCTAGAAGAAGCAGAGAAGTTTGTTACTTCAGATACCACTGCTGAAGGTCCTTCCTCTCTGTTTATGTTGGTCACCCTGTTGAAAGCTCAATACTGCTGCACCACAGGGCAGGTAGGTGACTTGTTTGATGACCCTCCCATATTTTTCACATTGTACTTGCCAGGTGTTTTTGTTTCTCTGATGCCCTCCTCCATTTTGTCAGATGGATCATGGTGTGTCCTATCTGTGTGAGGTTCTCAAAGAGGTGAATGAGCAGAGACAATCCAAAAGCTGGTACCTGCTACGAGCTCGAACTCTCCAGGTCTGTGGCTCCTATCTGAGCCTGGACACGGCTGCACTGCCTCAATCACAGCGAAACCTCATCAAACAGCATGGTTGGCTTAAAACATTTGAAAACGCATTGAATTGTGTCTTTGAGCATTGCTGTAATTGATTAAATATCATTGCGTGTTTCAGGTATCAGTAGTCCAGACCATGCCCTGTATGAAAGTCTGAAGCTTCTCTGCAGCCTCTTGGTGACTTTAGTGGGAAAGGGTCTTTATGGGGTTACCGGCAGCAGCACAGATGTGCGATTCATTGACCAGGGTACGATTGCATCATAGAGAGCCAATAGTACACTCTGTTTATTTTAGCATTTGTATACCTTGTTGATCCTCTCTTTTATCACTTGTGAATAGGAGATAACCTTATGGTGAAGTGGCAGCTGCTCTCAGAGCTGTTAAACTGCTCTATGAAGATTGTTTCCATGAGGAGCAGCTGTGGTGCCATTTATGATGCCAGGCTCCAGTGTCTTGAAGCCCTCAAACTGGCCATCAAGCTCCGAGCACTCAGCCAGTATGTTCATATTGGACATTACTAATTACTTTACATGTAAAATTTAGGGAAGCTACACTTAAAAATCTATAATTGATTCATACTTCTCAAATTATATTTTGTAAATATCTCAGCTATGAAAACATGCCTCATAAACAGCCTTGACAGTCTGTTTTACTTGTATATTAGGTGCTGGAAGATATTACATGGTGTTAAATTTTAATTTGTGGGGTTTTTATTATCGCGTTCTCTTATTACAGCACTTTAATACTGTTTCTCTGCTTCATACTTAATTATATGGTTGCAAAATTTATATACATTTAACCTTAAATTTAACCCAATTCATTATAACCTGGCTTTACACAGAAACACATGCACTTAATAATTTTATCTTTGCCTGCAATGACTGAATCAGAAGTTATCCCAAGCTCAGACAAACTTATTCTAAAAAATTATCTTAAAAAAAAAAAAAAGTCTTAAAAATTAAAATGTATGATCAATGTGTATCCTAAAAATACAGCTTGTGAACTTTAGGTCAGTATAGTTTATTGTCCAAGATGGTATGCTCACATTATTACTATTATCATAATGGAAACTGTTTGCTTTTTTGTCATTGTTTCAGGTGTGCTGAATTGCTTGTAGTGAAAGCAGAATTGGATCTGATGCAGGGGCAGGAAGAGGAAAGTGGATTTGATTTAGACAATGTCAAGAACCTCCTTGAACTTGGCACAGGTCAGTTGCATGCACATGTACTAATATAGACATCCTCAGATTGTTTTCTTAAAATTCTTTTGCCAAGGTTAGTGATTGCAAGTAAATTTTCATCAAGGACTTTAGGAATTCTAAATTTATTTTATTTTCATTTACAACTGTATGCATGTTCCTTTTTTTACATCTATCTATCTATCTATACACACACACATATACACATATTTCGGGAAGGTGTTCTGTTTTAACACACATTCATTCATAATGCACAACTTGAAGTTGAAATATGGTGCCTAAAATAGTTTGTGTGCTGCACCTTATCCTTACAATGGTAGGGTAAATCCTGTGGTATCTGTGTTATCTTTTCTTGAACTACACAATGAACTTGTGTATTTGCTTATTTACTCAGATTTTTCTGACCAGAAGCAGAAGGCAGGTGTCAAAATCAAACCCAGGAAAGGTCGCCCTGCACAGAAACCTGAATCTCCCCTTCCTTCCCTGGAAGATGATTTTAAAGATATCCTGAGCACCAGGTGGATTTCCAAAGAACCTGTAGTGAGTGATTTGTCCAGCTCCCCTCCTCTCAAAGCCGTGCCACGCCGCTGGCTGTCCTCCCTTGCACACGAGCTGAACTGCCACTGCCCCTGCTGCTCTGAGCCCTGCCTGGGTCGTGTCACTGCTCGCTGGGCAGCGGCACGGGCTGATCTGGCTCTCCAGCTGGATCCAGCTGACGCCAAAATCAGTTTGAAGCTTCATTGGACAGCTTTAGCCCGCTGTAAGAATGTCACTGTCAAACTGGGAGCAAAATTGGCAAAACTTTTCTCAGCCAATGGTACTGACAAGGGTTCCACCAAGCCCTCCTTTATGCACGACATTATGGGCCGTGTTTACCTGCACATGGCCACATCTGGGCTTGATCCAAGCCTTAGCAAGGTCTGTAGTGTGTGGAAAATACTGGAAGCTGGTTTAGCCTTTGTCGACTCTGTTCCCTCTCCTGTGCTAACATCTGTGAGAGCAGGCCTGATGGCAACCAAAGCCATAGTGTCATTAGTCACATTAGCTGCAAATAAGGAATGCATCCCGGAGGAGCTCTTCTCAAATGTTTGGATGTGGAAAGCACCAAAGGAAACTAAAGAGCTTAAACAAGGGCAGAAACAGGTCAAAATAAAGGACACAAAGAATCTCAATGTTGTCAAGCCAAAGATTAAAGTGACAGGTTCCTCATCCAGGGGAAAGAGTCTGGTTCCCATGACACCGGTGACTGCCAAGTCCTCTACTGGAGAGCTTGGCATCTTTGACTTCAACACAGTTGTACCGACATTGACCTGCACTCCTCTTCAA
Organism: Ostorhinchus rueppellii; assembly: GCA_030068375.1. Classification (NCBI taxonomy): domain Eukaryota; kingdom Metazoa; phylum Chordata; class Actinopteri; order Kurtiformes; family Apogonidae; genus Ostorhinchus; species Ostorhinchus rueppellii. The sequence continues at coordinate 23,553,943 of JAQQZY010000023.1, forward strand.
AAGGTAAAAACCACTGCCTCGACACAGAAAGCACCGAAGACTGCCTCTAAATTACAGTTTCATGTTTATGAAGAATTATCGCCAGTTCAGCTTGTACCTGCAGCTCCGAAACGCCCAAAGAAGACACTTTTTAAGGTTGGTATCTTATCAAATGAAGTTTTTCTTACTTCTATATAAGTTTTATTATTTACCGTTTTCTTGATATTTTGATACAGGTGGAATTTAGTGACGAGAGTGACATGGAGGGTAATACCCAGGCAGAAATCAAAGGAAAAGCTCAAGTCTCTAAAAAACGTACTACTACTAGAAAGGCTGCCAACAGTGGCAAAACATCCTCTGATCCACCTCCTGACAAAGCACCAACCAAGAAGCAGACTAGGGTTAAGAAGAGCACAGCACTTCCACAGACTGCTTCTTCTGAGGACGAGCCACCTGTTTCAGTGAGACGAGGACGAACCAGAGTGGTGAGGTCCAAGATGGAGGCAGAAACCTTGGAAGGGCCAGACAAAATGAGAGCCATTGAAGAGGAACCCGACGAAGTCCTGGACATGAGTATCGAACAGCTCAGGACATCAGATACTGAGACTGAAGACAATACTGGTTCATGTAGAAGCATTGGTATGCATTTTCTGTGTATACTTATTTCTTCTTCAAAAAAGACATACATATACTCTGTACTCTACTACTGTACTTTAGTTCCAGGTAACTGTTAATTATAGTTTGCACTTTTTTACAACAATAATAGTCATTAATAATTTGAAATGCTTAGAATTTAAGTTTAAAAAAAAAAAAAGAAAGAAAGACGAATCTGATCTGTTTGTTGACTCTCTTTAGATGTTGATTTTGAGGTGTTGAGGAGGGATATGTGTTTTGAGTTGGAGAGAAACGATGCGTCTAAGCTGAAGAGCAGAGGTCCAACAAGAGAAGGCCCACAAACACACCTGCCTCATGCAGACAGCAGGCCAGGTGAGGTACTCTGCATTGGCACTACATATGATCGACATTAACTGGAGTCATCTCACTGCGTTTACCGGTAAACAAATCAAAAAAGGCATGCTCAGATATGACTTTTATTTTTAACAGTGTCTGATTTACTAATGTCATTATTTACAGTCTCATCAGAATTTCCTTAGGTCCTTAAAATATCTTAATAGTACATTTTTGATCTTGAAATATCTTAAATATGGTTATTTTCAGGTGATTATGAAGTTAATGTAGTGATAAAGTTGCACTACCTTTGGTCTCATTTTAAATATATTTTTGGGAAATAAATATCTATTAATCACAAAAGTACAAAACTAAAGCAACAGAATCACTAACGTACACCCAGCTACTGTGTTACAGTAAGGTGTTTGAACTAACATGGGTTTTGGCATCATTGAAAAAAAATACAGCTACTTTTACTTGATGTTGATTTCATAATAGTTTTAAAGTTGTTAAAGGTCTTAAATTTAACTTGTGTAAATCTGCAGAAACCCTCCACCATCTATTTCACAATAAATGGTGCTGTTAATAACTAAGGCTTGTATAATTACTTTGGGTTCAGCAGTATCTATTTGCCTGCTGTGACTCATTTTTCTTCTTTCTTTTTTCCCCAGACAATCTTTCTTTGGCGGACGTCCAATCATTGCTCCGCTCAGCCTGGTTGCACCTTCAGCATTTTCCTTCTCCCACCATCTTCCCAACCTTGTGTGCTCTTTTGAGTTTGACCTTGGGACAACAGGACCCTGTAACTACAGCGATGCTCCAGGCCCAGTCCCTGGGAATATCAAGCCGCCATCGCACAATCAGGCATTTAGCCAGCTGTCTCAAGTATGAATATGAATCTCTGACGTTACCCTGAGAATCAGTTTGTATTTTTGAATTAAATGTCATAAAATCCTCATGACTTTGTTGTGTTATTTTGATAGGAAGCTGAGAAAGACTTCCAGTGAGCTAACGGAGAAGATGGATGCTCTGACTATAGATGACATCACCCCGACTGAATCCAAGACTTCTGCTGAACAAAGGCTGTCACAGTTGGAAAACATCTTTTCTTTTCCAATTGCAGACTCGTCTCTTTTCCCTCAGAGCCACTGCCAAGAGTTTATGCAACAAATCCAACACATACCCACAGGTAAGTCAATCAACACCATTTTCTTCTTTGTGGGAAAAGTGATACACCATCGATTATTTCATTCCATGTGAAATTTGATTTGACATGATGAACATTCCAAGTAAGGTTTCGAAATGTAAAGTGCATTACCTTTTTTTTCTGTTTCCCCCTCTTTGCCAATGCAGGGGTAACGGTGTGTTTACTGTCTGTGACTGGAGTGAAACCGAGGCAGAGCGGAGACAGCATTATACTGACACGTCTTGAGAAGGACTCGGCTCCTGTCACTGTTCATATCCCCACCTCCAGACAGCAGGTCAGGATAAGACAGATGTTTAAAGATAATCTAATCCTGCCTAATGCAGTGCATGGGAATTTTGATTTGGTTTTATTATGTGTTTGGTGATTGGCATTTGTACATACATAAACTTTAACCTTTGATGTACAGTATTCTTCAGTTTCTTAAGAAGTACTTTATATTGGAACCATATACCAGTACACTTAATTTCTTTTCAAGTTTTAGAATTAACTTTGACTGTCTTTGTCTCACGGTTTTGTTTTGTTTTTAGCACCCGATAAGCTGGATGTTGAAAGAGATTGATAGTATTAAAGTGGAACAGAAGGTTGTGAGCCGTGAATCTGAGAAAGACAAGTGGTGGGAGGGCCGCAGAGCACTCGATGCTCGAGTTGAGGTAAGTTCCAAGGGAGGAGGCTGCTGGAGAAGGAAAGGAGTAGCATATAATCCAAGCGAGATGACTTTAAAGTTAAAAGTGTGATATGTTGCTGTTTTAAATGGAATTACGCATTTTAAAACATTTCCCTGTGGTCTGCATAAACAGTAAATGCTCTGCTTGGGTCTGAATTCTTCATCCATTAAACTCCACAGGTCCATATTCAACCCCGTTTCTGAGTAGTGACACCAGAGATCATTTTGAGCACTGGCCCTTTAAATGCACATCAGGAACTTCAAACACCCCCCTGGGTTTTTGACCATGTTGCTCTGTCACCCACTTGTGTTAATCCAACCATCAACTGAACTTTTTAATTAACTGTTGTTGTCGTTTTTCTGTCCACAATGTCTTATCTATCACGAACAAACAAAACAAAAAACTATATCAGTAATCTGCTCAAAGTTTGGATACAACCGCTACTGCTGACAAACAATTATGGCGTACTTGGAGAAATGTTTGTTGGAAGTCTTGACCTTTATATGTGCAAATGTGATGTAATTAGTTGTAGACATAACAAAATAAGAAGGAATTAAAACAGGTTGTAGATGTCCACTCTATTTTTGCCAAAATGAATATAAAGATAGCTTTGCAGCATCTGGAGAGTTCAAACTCCAACTTTCTGAACTATTAGGGTCCCCAAATATGCAGATAAATGTACCAAAGACCAATAAATGTGGATTTAGTAAAATATGACCCTTTTAATGTGTTTTGATGTTTTAGACTTATTGTGTAATGACAGAGAATGTGGAAATTGTTTCAGCTCAAGTAGGAAAGTTTAGTTACTATTCGGTCTGCGTGTACCGTCTTTCTTACAGCGGCTGTTAAAGGAGATGGAGACTGTGCTGAGATGCTGGAAAAGCCTCTTGCTCCCCCTGTCGTCAGACCCTCAGCTCTCCCGTCAGGCCCACTCCCTCTGTAAGGCTTTGTCTGCCAAGGGTGTGACAGTCAGTGAAGAGATGCTAAAGGTGTGTGGTTTTGTGTTGCTCTATTTTTTTTTTTCTCCCTGTTTTTCTCATTGATATTGGTGCATCAGGATTTGACTTTTCCATTCTGTATTGTTTTTTAGGCTGTTCTCTCTGCATCTCCTGAGCTATCCCCAGAAGACCTTAAGACATTCGGCCTGGGCCTTTCTCCACAGTGGAATGTGGATTGTGAGCTGCTTCTGGATACAGCTGTGTCCAGGTTTGCACATGTAGATGAGCCCCACGGCCATGTTGTTCTCATACTGGACAAGGTTGGCTTCATCACTTCTAGCACGTTCTGAAATCTCCTGTTAGTTAGAATGTCTCCTTTGTGAAGGTAAACAATTTCCTCTTTCCCATGCAGCACCTTCAGAAGTTACCCTGGGAGAGCATCTCTGTTTTAAAGTCTCATTCTGTGAGCCGGATGCCTTCTCTGCACTCTTTAATTGGACTGAGCATTCAGAAAGAGGTAAGTGATGTTACATCTGTGTGAAGATGTAGTTGCAGATAGTTGTTGGTGATGAAGTACTCTGACTTTTTAGGTTCAACAAAGTTATAGACTTTGTTTTTCAGCTAATAGAGCACCTGTCTTATGCTGTTTTTTACTCAATAGCTTTTATGTGGAAAGCAACATTAGGCCCCACCTTAAACATTCCTTTTTGACTTAATGAAAGCACTTAATAAATATAAAAACTTAGATTTATTTTAGATTATATGCCCCTCATCTCAATGAATTGTGACCACCCATTTCTTCTTCTCAACTAAATCTGAAGGAAAACTTAAATATAGTTGTCTTTGTTTATTCGATGTACACTGGGACACACAGCAGAGACATTTCGATGTGGCCTTAGCCACTGCTGACAAGTAAATCAGAAGAAACGATACACAAAATCAGTCATTTCAAACAGTTTCTGGGTCATGTGTGAAAAACCCCTATCGCCATCAATATATAATTCAGCTCTTTGGGTTAGTATTGGACTAGTATCCGTAAAAGTATCTGTATCCCTTTTCAGATTGATTCTCAGTCCATCTTGAAGCATGGTGTGGATCTAGAGAAGGTGTTTTATGTGCTAGACCCTGATGGAAATTTAGAAAACGCACAAGATCAATTCAAGGGGTGGTTTAGTAGGTAAGACCAATACACATGGCAGTTCTTTTGTCATTTCTTTCTGTCACTGTTCTCATTCCCTCTCATTTACTGTGTATCTGTTCTCCTTTCAGTAAACCAGGCTGGGGGGGGGTGTGTGGAGTGGCTCCTCAATCAGGTCAACTGGCAGAAGCTGTGGCATCCAAGGATTTGTACATGTGAGTTTCTGATGTACTTGTTTACTTTAAAAGGGGTATCAAATATAATGGCCCGTGGGCCAAATTTATAAAATTAAAAAAAAACAAACTAAAAAACTAAAGATATTTACAATCAAGGGTGTCAAAATAATTTAAGCTCAGGGCCCATGTACTGCTCAATTCAATCTCAAGTGGGTCAGAGCAGTAAAATACTGTCATAATAACCTAGAAATAATGACAATGTTTTCAGTGTTTAAAAAAAAGTTAAATTATATGAAAATGTTTACATTTACAGTGGGGAAAATAAGTATTGGGCAACTTAAAAATGTATAAATTCACCCATTTGTAAAGATACGACAGGTTTGTCATTTTCACCATAGGTACACATCAAGTGTGAGAGACAGAATATAAAAAAATAATCCA
>JAQQZY010000023.1:23562723-23573163 GCA_030068375.1 Ostorhinchus rueppellii
AATATAAAACAAACCTGACCCCCCCCCCCCCCCCCCCAGTTCATTTGACTAATCATGAACTTTACACTATTTAGTAGTTTCATCTAGTTAGTAATGGTATGTATTTCTAACTCAATATGTACGAATTATTATGGTGAATATTCTGACACTTTTCTAAAGCTCCATGTATTTGATTCAACTGATTCCCTTTTTTTCATTATGACTCTGTTCTTTTAAAGCCCCTTTATTTTGGGAAACCTGTGGGATGTGACTGATCGGGATATTGATCGTTTCACTAAAGCCTTGTTCGAGAGCTGGTTTTCCGCTGGGCACGGAGCCCCCCTCTTGGATTATATGGGTCCAGCACGTCAAGCCACCCATCTGAAACACCTTATTGGAGCTGCACCTGTGGTGTATGGGTTACCGATTCACCTGCAGTAGGAGGACTTGAGGTCACACTCCAAAAATAGAATGTACATATTTGGTGTCTTATGGTTTCAACACAAAAAGCTGGGTGACTTGACTTTAATTCTTAAGTTTGGGTATTTTATAGTATTTCTTTATTAAATTAAACTGAATTTTTTAAGCTAATGTTACTACAGTGTGACTGATTGTTAAACACATTTTAAGATTTTATTGAGGGTTTTAAGGCGCTTTTACTGTATTGATTGAAGAGTTTTGAATAAATGTCTACCCCCAAAAGGAGTCAGTGTCTCTATTAAAATTAGTTAACGGTAAAAATGTGTTGCCTGTTTTGAAATGAGAACACACTATCATAAGATGCCTCTATTTATTGACAGACTAAGATGTGTAATGTATCACTTCTAGTTTGATAAATGTTTAAAACAGCTTGGGACTTTGAAGGCCTTCTTTAACCATGCTGACAGTTATCAAAGAGTTTTATTTTCATGTATATTGACATAATTATTGTATTGTAGAAATCTAGTTTCCCCCCCCCCAGTGATAACCTAATTATCACTATTCTGTTAGTCTTTCTGTGCTTACACAGCATGGTTCGTTTGTTTACAGAACAAACTGAAATGTCACTTGGGCCTTTTCAGAAATTTTGTTGTGAAGTGCATTATGGGAACTGGAAAATCCATGCAGCAGTAATTTTGCTGTTTGTTCATGAGTACTGAACCCAAGTGTTGCAGTTACCTCCATCCACTGACTATACTCCTTACAAATTTGGAAATAAAAATGGTCATGACTATGTCACTGTCTGAGTCATACACTGCTTTAAAAAAAAAAAATCATATTTATGATTTGCTGACCATGAAATTTTCAGTACAATTTTTGCTGGACAGTATAGCAGCCGTCCTTCTATGTGTTCAGAAATACATGAACTGTAGGCATGATAATGTGATTCTTATTCAAATCATGAGATTTAATGTAATTTAATGAAAGGAAAAATGTATTAATTCTATCAAATCACAGAGATTGATGACCTCTGCTGATGTCACATTCACTCTGTAGCTCTCTATAAAGGACCATGTTTACACAAACTGACCTGAGATTTACCATGGAATCTGAATTTTAATTAACCTATGAATGGTTGGGTTTTTTTTCCAGCTGTGCAAAATAAACTTTTAATATTGTTAATAAATTATTCTAACTTACTATCATGTTAGGCCTATTACAACAAGTGCTTGTATATTCAAAGTGCTATTTTGAACTATTGTAATTTTTCTATCCCCTTATCCAGCATTTTTTTTTCCTTTATTGTACGTGATAATGTGCTGAATTTCTTTTTAATGTTATTAGTTATACCATCTGCATACAATGCAACAGGACATTTCAGTTTGGAGTGTTAATATACTCTTAATTATTCACTTTCTATTAGTAACTTAAAAATACATGCCACATGTAGATGAATATTTTCAGTGTAGTGACAAATACATGTAACTACAAACAAAAAAAATAAGATTCAAATTGTTAGTTTGTGCATAATTTGTGCCTGCACCGTACCTTTGCGTTGCACTCATTTCAATGATAATAAAGTGAATCTGAATCTGGGGGTGTTCACAAATGCATATTTTAATCCATATATACAGTACCAAACATTCTGAATCTATAAAACTATTCCATACATCCGAATTTTTATATTTTACATTTTGAAACACATATTTGATGATGATTTTCTCTTGTTAGTCTTCCAGTGCCTAGCTGCTTAAAAATGTCTTCCTTTTGCATTTATTTATCGACTGGAACACGTACACAAAAAAAGGTCTATTATGCAACTTGGTTACACTGGTTAGAAATATTAAAAAATAATTAATTATTAACATTCGCACCTAACTGCTGTGTTAATTTTTCAATATTAAACAAAACTGTAAACCGGTTCTTTTTTATGTAAATTAATGCAGTCGTTTTTGCGTCACCCTGCTGAGAGACTGATCATATAACCTTTGCGGACGTGACTAAAGGCTTCTGGCAGGGATGGTACAGTTCTCCTCTGATCCATACGGGGGCGACATTTCAGACTAATAATTGCCCTCTCTATGGTGAACCGGAAACAGTTTCAAAGGGTCAGCACTGAACATCACGCTCCCAACATGGCGGTGAATCTTACAGACCTCTCCCTGCCTCAATTAGAGGGACTTAAAACCCAACTAGATCAGGTAGTGTTGTTGTTTTGACTTCACCTTTTAACCCGTTTTTATACACACACATACGTTGGTGACAGTATACCGGATAAAAACGGTAAAGTGGGCTGATGCTAGCTTGAGCACAACGTTAGCATGTTATATCAAGTCTGTTTAACGGTCTGCTCCTCATCTAATTTTAACAATCCAACTATATCACATGTATTTGTTGGGAAACGTAAACACATTTACATTGGTAGTGATTAAACGCAGTACTTTAACCACTTACGTTTGGATGCAGTAGGCTTGTGGTGACTGGTTTGTATATATTTTCCAGGAGATCGAGTTCCTGACGTCTTCAATAGGCCAACTCAAAGTTGTCCAAACAAAGTATGTGGAAGCTAAAGATAGCCTGAATGTTCTGAACAAAAACAATAAGGGTGAGTAAATGACAAGTGGGTCTTTTAAAATCTACATTTTATCAATGACTGCATTTGTTTCGAAACCCTTAGGCAGATCAGTCCGTGTTAAAATGTGTTTTTTTTTTGGTCTTTATTCTCCTCTCCATACAGGGAAAGAATTGCTTGTGCCACTAACCAGTTCTGTATCCTTTTATGGCTGCCAGCAACCCACATTTCCCCATTTCTATGTTATACCAAAGGTGTTTTCTCTAAGACTGCAAGGAAGGCTCAGCTTCCTCTAAAAAGTAAAAAATTAAAATATTCAATGGTCTAATATGTATGGCTGTGCTAACATTTCATTGACTAAAAAGGCGTTAGAACACGTTCATGTTGAACACGAGTTTCTACAGAATCAGCTACTCATCACAAATCGACTGAGTTGATGTTAACCTCTCATTCATTCCCACAGTGTTGTTTTCATTGTCATTGCATTTGCCCATAGAACTACTTCTTCTGTGGTTTAATGGCGGGTGACGCTCAGTGGCTTAAGCATTTGCGCCCTCTAGTGTCTACTGTGGCATGAACCAGAGCATTTCCCCATAGAAGCTGAGGGTCGACGCACATCGATGGGGTAGTTTTTTTCATTGTCTCAAAACTTGACGGTCATTGGATAAATGTCATGATTTTGTCCCGTCCCTGGAGCCCCAGCGTCTCTGAGGGTGAATGGAGCTGTGGGTGGACTTCAACTAGCCTGGAAACAGGGCTTCCTCATGATTGGAGGATCAGTTGAAATCCTGTTTTGACTGACAGGTATTTTAGATATACACCATCACTTGACTGCTCAGACTATCAGTCCCATCGCAGATTTTACAAGCAAAGTCAAAACTAAGACAAACTGCGACCTGTTTGTTAGCATTTTCGCGGTGAAATTACTTGTTCGTTTCCTACACTGTAAATAAAACACTCATCGTATTTCCTTGTTTCAGTTTAACATAATTTCAATAATTCCTTGTTCGAGTTTAATATTGTTTCATTAGATGGTTCAATCAGTCATACTGTTGGCTAGGTCGGAGTGAACTAGCTAGCTAGTGTGTCACAGGGTCATAGACCATTTTCTTGAAAAGAAACGGAGGCAGAATTTACACAAAAATAAATTGACAATTTTTTTGATGCAAGATGACAATGAGCTTCCCCTCTTTGAAAGACCAGCAGCCCCCACTGTGTTATGCATATGTAATTGTGCTTAAAATGAAGTGTATATCTTGAAAGAAAGTATGTACTTGTCCTTGACATTGCCTTCTCTAAGATGTACGTCCCTGGAACATTAAATGATGTGGAACATGTTTTAGTTGATGTCGGCACTGGATATTATGTTGAAAAGGTCAGTATGTTTTTCTTGAATGATTTAAAATGATTTACTTTCATGTCACTGATGTGTTCTTGTTGAAATGTATTTATCATGTGCTTGTTTACCTTTAACAGAATGTGGAAGACTCAAAGTCATTCTTCAAACGCAAAATAGACTTCCTCACAAAGCAGATAGAGAAAATTCAGCCAGCACTTCAGGAAAAACATGCCATGAAACAAGGTGAACCCACTGGAATTTTACTTGTTACTCGTGTATTTATTTCTCCCTATTTTAATAAAGATTATCACTCAGGGTTTTTGTGATTGTAAGGCTTAGGTGCAATGCCCAATCTATTTTAGGCATTACCTAATGCAAATTAATGTAATAACTCAATGACTTTTCCCAGATCTAACAATTGCATGTTACAAATTCAAGGTTGATGTTTTAGTTTAGGTTATTTAATTTTATTTGTTATAGCTTTTTCAGGTTTTGTACAGTTAGTGTTGTACAGTAGGTGGTTAAAATAGTGTGAAATATTTTTTGTGAAAAACATCAGATTCTCTTGCCTCATGAAAAATCTTTAATATAACACCTTTGACAATCAGCGACATCTTATGCTGTAGGCATACAGCATTAGTACATCCCTACACTCTCAGAAAAAAATATTAGACCACTCTTGTTTTCTTCAGTTTCTTGTTCATTTTAATACCTGTTACAATTAAAGATACATTTGTTTGGACAAATATAATAATACAAATGGCTTCCATGTTTCCTAGATCATAACCAAAATCACTTAAGTTCTTACATCCATATCTACAGCATTGTATTGAGAAAAACAGTGCTTTTAGGAATTTTGTGTTTTCTTTTTTGTCTGTTTTAGGCACATGATACACACAGGAATTAGTTCTTGATTGCATAACCATTGTTTTTTATGTTTGTTTTTCTATGACTGTATTTAATATGTTGTTTTTATTTTCTGTAGTCAGGGACTCAAAGAGATTGGACAGGAACTTACCCTTTCAGATTCAGGAGGGAGATGGATACCTATTAGTTACAAACCTATTAACCCTTTACCTCGTATTCTTTGTTACAGCTGTCATTGAAGTTATGAACATTAAGATCCAGCAACTACAACAGAGCCAACAAGCAGCACAGCAGGCTGGGACGAATAAAGCCTGATGAGAACGTGTGCGAACACTTCATTGATCGGGGGACGTGTTGAATACATGTGCAAAAAAGTACCTTTACTGTTGTAGGTTACAAACATCTGATTAAACCATGTTAAACTGAAGAGAAAATGTTTTTATTTGTGTCTTAAATATGTACCAAACTTTTCAACTTCAACGTGACATTATGTGTTCATGCCATTATCACAGTAAACCATTGTACTTAAATCTTGTGTGCCTTTGTTAATTTGATTAACCAGGGTGTCCCATAGTTGTTTTTATGGATGATCAAAATTTTATTGCTCCCACAACAGGGAAATTCATTTGTCAAGGCAGCAACAGAATATACAGCAAGAACATGTGCGTGCATAAGGTGAATACAAAAAATAGTGATTAAATACTGTAGGCTATACATATTTCCATAAGATGTAGAATTACTGTATGTCAGACAGTACAGAAGGGTGACAAATGACTACATTGTAGAATGTTTAAAATACTCAGTTAAATGTCAGTTGAAGTATAGAGCTACAATTCAGCAAAGTATCAAATAATATAAAAGAAATTGAGTGCAAAGAAAGCAGTTCATCTTGCTAAACCTTCCCTATGTACGAAAAAAAATCTAGTGTTGCTATTATTATTACGGTGGACATATTACACTGCCACAATAAGATTAAAACGTTTCACTTTGAGTTGCTTTGGGTTATTACGTTTTCATTTAATACTGTTTGAACATGAACTTTTAAATGGATGCGTTAATGAGTAATTATGTAAAGTTTGGTGAATATTTTTTATGCAAATATATTCTGTCAAACTAAATTCGAGTTGCATAGAAATCATTAAATCATTTGTGAAGGTAATGAAGCTAATCTAGTCCGAGTCGTTTGGTGTGCGAGGACTCGCCGTCAGTCGTCGCTACGCTGCGCTGTTAGCGTTGCTGTTGCCGGGGAATAAAGGCGGAGGTAGGCGGAGTAGAACCCGGTCCAACGGACGGTCGCAGGCAGAGGGCACGGAGCTGTCACATGCTGGAGAAGCGCTGCATAGATGCAGATTCGCGGTGGCAGGATCTGAGAGAAAGAAACTCTTCAATATAATGGAGAACGCTTTTCAGTAAATACTGAGACGTACGTCAGCGATAACGGTCGGTGTTTTTCGTAGTTCACCGTTTGTTCGGGACCTTCGGTCGCTTGAGTAACAGTTACCGGGGAGACGGTAGTTAAGTGGAGAGCCGACGACAGGACAAAGAGACGAAGAGTGGACAGTACGCGTCGACAGGGAGGAACAAGTTAATTAACAGGATTAACAACAATTTGAGACGTAGACGAAATAAAAAGAAGACGAAGAAGGGTCAGCATGGTAAGTGACTGGGCCTCATAACGGCCACGTTAGCTAACATGCGACAACCTGTTTGCGTCCTTCGTTTGGTTCCTGACTCGTGCTCTGTTCGACTTAACGGTTAAAGCTCCATATATTGTCCTTATGCTTCAAATTGCTAGTTGCCTTTCACGACTCAGACATTGCTTCCAAATTTTTACTGCACTGTGAAAAGAAAAAAAGTTGTCTGTAATTTTAAAATCATATCTGTCAAGGTTATCGGTACAAAGTTGAGCCAGTTCTTACTGTTCAGCTAGTAAACTTAAGCTAAAGGCAGGTGTTGAAGCTGTTGGTTCGCTAGTTAACATATGGTAGCAAACGACACTGCCATAATAGAACCTACCACTTCACACGTGCATCAAAAGGGTCAGTTGGGAAATGAGGTTTGTCCATAAGTTTGAGAAGTCGTGTAATTGCGTTGTAAATATGTATAGCGAGGCGTATCTACTGGACTACTGTTAAATGTTGCGCTAGCAGTTGCACAACAGTAGCTAAATAGCTTTTAAGTTTCTTCAAAGGGGTCAAGACTGCGCCACAGAAATGTTAACCTTTTTAGAGGACATCAATGTGGGGCTAATGAAGTTGGTTAACCATAAACTATTTTTATTTTGGTTGGCCCTTTCCATTTGTATTTTAAGAGGCTCGTTAAATATAAACGCATGCTTGAGCTGCATGGTGGCGTCGGCGCCATGTGCTTTTTTTCATTCTGACTCAGAATCGGTACATGGCACTATTTCGTGGTCTCAGCCTCTGAACTGTCGGTAAAACTAAGAAAAATGTTTTAGGTGCTAGACCGACATGTGTATGATGCAAGTTCATACTGTGAGTTAATAATTAACTGACGCAAACTCATTGTGGTTCTGCAATGGATGACAGGTCAAAATGCCTTGTTCGAGTCACGCCGTCGCATGAGGTTGACTTGCGCCATGCATCTCCACATGTGACCGAGAGGCGGAGTGACAGCTAGGAACGAACCAATCAGAACTCCAGACCGTGATAGTGTAAAGCTCAAGATTGGGAAAAGCTGGATTAAAGTGTTGCAAATAGGTCTTCGGATGCACAGTCTCCATTCATTGGATTAGTTAATATGCATTTAGGTATTCAAGTGGATTTCTGGCGAGCTTAATACTGCTGTCTTCAGAAATGACAGAGTATTAACGAAAAGACTTGCGTCGTGTAAAACTTGTAGCCAGTTAATCTTTTTTTCCTCTCCCTGTGCTTATTGAATGCTTATTGGTTGTCCTGTTTCAGTCAGATGTCACAAATATTTAACTAAATAATTATGTTGGAGTGTGAAAATTGGACATCAACAATATCAACATAAGGGAAAAAGGTGCATTTATCTTCAATGTTCTGTGTATCTGATTGCTTCATAACAGCATTTTCATTGTATTTTTCAACACAAATTTGTCAGCACTGTGGGGTATCCCACTATAATACTGTTTACCCGCTCCACATGTGATGATGTATATGCTTCTAAGTACTACATGGCAAAATCAGATTGTGCTATTGTGCTTACTTTTACTGCAAAGGTGTGTACTCAAATTATTTCCTAAAATGCTTTTTATTCTGATAACAATGCAGGTCACTACAAAGGGAACAGGTCTGAACCCCAATGCCAAAGTTTGGCAGGAAATCCCTGTCCACCAAAATGACATGTCAGAGGGGACAGAAGATTCACCTTGGCTGCAGACCTGCCCTCCTCCCACTGGAATGACTGACGGTATGAACCATTACAGCTACAGTACATCAACAAATGTTCTATTGACATAGGTTTGAAGGTAGCTCAGACATGTGTTTGCATGTTTAATATGTAATATTCAATGCTTTGCCAAGACTTCATTCAGATATGCTACATCTTATAACTTGTCCTTAAAGTTACGCAGTAACCACAAAGCTTGTTTAAAACTTGGCTGCATTAGTTATTTCACAACTGTTGTGTTACTGCTTGCCTCTTCTGTTAGGTTATGCAGATGTGTCCTCTTCAGTGGGTAAGGCTTATAGCACTGAGTATCCTGAGGGCTCCAACTATGACCATGTAGCCACAGACTCCATTAAGAATGATACAGATTACCCTGACTTGGGGTATTTAGTCTTTGACCCACAATACAACACTGCCATAGAAGATGATGTTTCTAAGGAACAGCCGATGTCTGAAGAGAGTCTAAGAGAATCCCTGAAGAAACAACTCGAGTTCTGCTTTTCTAGGTAAGATGTCTAGCATTTAAAGTCTTTTTCTACATACAGAATTCCCACTTGTGTCTGATTCTTGTATTTGAAATTTGTCACCCAGGTGTAACTACTTTCTGAAAAGTAAGGAGGTTGATAAGCTGTTGTTTAAGATTAACCTCTTTATGATCACAAAGCATAGTTTGTTCCCAGCAATAAAATCAATGGTAGTTTTAATCTGTATGTAAACATGGCAATTTTCAGCCCCCCTTTCATGATGATTTGATTTAAATTTTAGTTATCAAGTCTTTGTTTTGGATGTTTACAGGGAAAACCTATCTAAGGACCTCTACCTGATATCCCAAATGGACAGTGATCAGTTTGTGCCCATCTGGACCATTGCTTGCATGGAGGACATTAAATCCCTCACCACTGACATGAATCTCATTCTGGATATACTTAAAGGTACTAATAATATGCCATGTCATCTTTCCCTTTGTTCATAAGTGCCATCCTTTCCACCCACGAAAACATAGCATAAGTGGCAAAGAGAGTAGATTCTGACTGGTCAACATTTGGTTCCATGACTTTTATGAGCTTAAAGTTTAATAGGGTTTTTAGGAAGACACTTACACTTTAGTTTTGTCTATTTTTGCAGCCTCTCCTATGGTCCAAGTGGATGAATCTGGTGAAAAGGTTCGACCGAATCACAGCCGCTGCATCATAATTCTGAGAGAGGTGCCGGAGACGACACCTGTTGAGGTAAGGATACTGCTATAGTCAAAATGACATGTTCTGCTTGGTTAAAGTAAATGTTTTATTTTATTGCACTGATAATCACTACTTGTCCTTGAGCTTTATTATTGGGGACTAGATGGTATAAGTATCGTCATTTTATTCACAGGAAGTGGAGGCTCTTTTTAAGAGTGAAAATTGTCCAAAAGTGTTGAGTGCTGAATTTGCACACAACAGCAACTGGTACATAACATTTCAATCGGATATGGATGCACTTAAGGCAAGTCTCCAACTTTTCAAAATATGCCATGAATTGCCATAATGTTTATTATTATTATTATTATTATTATTATTATTATTATTATTATTATTATTATATTTTTTTTTACTACCTTTTCAATCTTAACCATTTTGTACTAAATGCACATATTTGTCTTTTTTCTCATTGTCTTTATACATCTTTATGACTGAAGCATTTCACATGGCTTTGCAGAGAGCATGCTACTATTTTAATAATTATAACAATGAATCCCAGTCTTGTTGGTATGTATTTTACTCTGACAGATGGGAACTCAGTAAAAACCTTAACCCTTTTCTGGGTTAAGGTTTTTACTAAAATATAAAGGTGGAAAATGTGTGTGTTTGTTTTTTTTTTTTTTTTTTTTTTTTTTTTTTTTTTTTTTTTT
>JAQQZY010000023.1:23647802-23657909 GCA_030068375.1 Ostorhinchus rueppellii
ACCCCCCCCCCCCCCCCCCCTTCTCAAACGAAAAATAAATGAATGAATGAATCATGGACTAGCTTTTATGACAAAACTCCTCCAACTTTACCGTTCTGTGTGTCTGGATCATTTCAGTCACCGTTCCCATTACTGCTAGTGTATCCCAGAGCAGTTTTTACAGCGTATCATCTCCAGTAGCACATGCAAAATCCTCACTTAAATAGTGCGGTGTCCAAGACTTTGCACCTGTTGTAATTTGTGCGAGCAATCTTTGTAAATCATCTGCAAACTGCAGTTCAACCCATACACAAAATTCTAGATTGCATAGACAAATTATTACACGCAAATTGGGACCTTTATAGATCCAGCCTATTATGTCTCAGTATATCATTTTTACATGTGCATTAAAACTTACTAGTAGCTCACTGGACGGGTGGTGCATCTTATATCTAAATGATTATGGTGAGATTTGTTTTATTTATTCTTGATGAAAGCTCAGTAGGGTAAAAATGCTAGTATTAAAGTGTGATGATAATAAATTTGGTGCCGACTGTAGGATTTTTTTATTTATTTTTTTTTATCAAAAGCCAATATGATGATTGCTCAAGGATGACAAAGACCAAACATGACACACTGCTTCAGTCAAGGTCGAATTTCATTTCACTGGTTCAGCTCAGCGTATGAGGACGTAAGCTGTTGTATGTGGTAGTGTAGATGGTGAACAGATGGCTAACAGTAAGAGCAGATGGGATGGATGGAAATGTTCATGTTTGATCAAACTCTGTCTCCTGCGTAGATCGGGAGTACCAGGCGCACCGCTCCCTGCCCGTGCCATTCTTTCCATGGGCGGCCTGAGTCACGGAGTCATCAGGGTCAACACCGAGGACAAGAACTCCGCTCTGACTGTACAAGATGTCGGCCATGTCATGCCTGGAGGTGAGGGAAAAAAAGGAAGATTAATGAACTGAAAGAAAAGCATAAAAAAACATTCTTCTGAAGGGTCCTTTTGAAATGTCACATGGTAACTTTTAATTTTTTTCTGCCTAATGTTTTAGTATGCAATAAAGTGGAAAGGATGTAAAGATATGCAGTGGATTTAAATAAACCAGACACAATAGTTGTCAGCAATGATTACTATCAAAAATATTGAGGTAATGCACTCATGTTTGTCCCTTTGTTGACCTGCCTGTCTGAAAATCTGCCAAGAGATGGTTTTCCTACTCAGCAAAAAGATGCAAAACAACAGTATAATGTCATATTTAATACGTAAGAATACAGAACTCTGCAAAAGTCTTTGTGCACCTTCATCTCTGTTGTTTTTACAGGGTTATAATGAGCATAAGTATTTGCTTCTCAGTCCCTTTCTTTAGGTATATGAATATATATGAATTATGTTATTCAGTAAATGCAGTTGTAATGCCTTAAACCCTATTTGTATGGGAGTAGTGTTACCTGTGGACCTCTGGTAATCTGTAATTATCACAGAGGTCTTCTGTGTTCTTTATCCCATGCAAACCTTCAATATCCGTAATTTGTAATTAAAAAAATTCACCGCAAATTAGCTACTTTATTTCAACAAGTACAGAAGACGTATGATAAGCCCTGTGTGAATACGGTTTTAAAGATACTAAGGAGGATATGTAACTTAATAAAAGTCATAAATAAAATATGTTGATGATTTAAAAAGTGGCCATAGTTTAATATAAAGTCTTGGGTTTGTTGTTTTAGCAAAATTATAATGACCATATATGTGCAAGTCTTGGTTTCTGTGTTAACATGCAACCTGGAAATACGGGAAGTTTGTACTGTGTTAAAGTTTCAGGGAAGAACAGCTTCTACAAACCAAAGTGTCATTTCTTTTGCTCTTAAAATCTTTAAATCTTTTGTTCAGACAATATAAAACTTACTCCATTAGTTTTCTGTGGTTTTCCCAGGTTTCATTCAGTATATGTCAAATATTTCTTACTGTTCAGGTTACTTTTTGTTTTGAGAATTCAGATCATACTGAAATACTGACTTTAGCCCACAGAAGCCATTTCATTCTGATTTGACATAGGTTTTAATACTGTGTTTATATTTATGTAATGGTAATCGTTTAGTCCTACACTGCAAATGATCATTATGGGTTATCGGAAATTAAAATTCACTAAGATACTTTAAATTTCACCAAAAAACCACAATGTTAGCAGCAAAGTTTCAAATTTTGGTGCTTTCTGTGAATATATGAATGGAATACAATGATGGCCAAGAATAAACATTTAGAAAACGTGTTGGATGATGAAGTCAGATGCAAGAAGATCCTTCATTTCCACTGGCATCAGACTGTAGAACACACACCTTAGTCGACGGATGATACACTGGACATGAAGCTGAAGCTAGACTGAATATTGTAAATAATTCACTATTTTAATTTTTAATTTGTTTTCCTTTCTTGTCTTGAGCTGGATGTTGAATAGCAGCCTATAAGGCCTATCTGTATGTGGAGGTGAATGACAAGCCCTTGATATTTACAAAAAAAAAAAAAGGATCTCTGTAGAAACTCTGAACTGTCTGCGTTGTAACTGTGCCTTTAAGATGTGAAGAAGGTAATTTTTTAAAAGTTGCTTTCATGTGTTTCCAGCTCTCATGTGCATTGTTAGGCCAGACGGGCCTCCTCAGCTGTGTAAAACAGATGAGATTGGAGAGATAATCATCAACTCCCGCGCTGGAGGCACCATGTACTACGGCCTGCCTGGACTCACTAAAAACACCTTTGAGGTATAAGTGTAGAGTTTCACTGAGGACCTGCCTCTGCTAATGCACTTAATGACTTTCTTTTTTTGAGTAAAACTGACAGGCTTGCTATGTGGCCGTTGTCGCCTGCAGGTGATACCGGTCAATGCTAATGGAGTTCCCATTGGAGAGATTCCATTTGTGCGGTCAGGACTCCTGGGATTTGTTGGCCCAGTAAGTAGAAGTGTTTCATTATAGTACGACATCTGTGGCAGTGGAAACTTGAACCCTTTTGAAAATCTGCTCCCTCTGTTCATGAATTGGTCTGTAATGACTCTGCAACGGTTGTTCTGTGTCACAACAGGGCAGTCTGATCTTTGTGGTGGGAAAGATTGAAGGCCTACTGATGGTGAGTGGACGGAGACACAACGCAGACGACCTGGTGGCCACCGCGCTTGCCGTGGAGCCTGTAAAGACTGTGTACCGTGGGAGGTAAGGAGGAAAACACGTTCCAAATCAGTGAAAGTGTTTCTACAAAAGAGGGGAAGTAGCTATAAAAGCAGCTGGTTCTTCTTTATACAAAGTGGAGACGAACTCTCCAGTCCTCATGTGTGTAAAAGCTTGAATCTGACTGTATCTCTGGTGACATCTGGTGGTAGTAAAGAAGTACAGCAGGACAAGAGTGTTGATACAGATGAGAAATAACAGGATGCTTATGGCCTCAGAATATGGCACTTCCTGTGTATGTAATTATGATAATTAGTTGTACATGTGTGTTTGTTTCAGGATTGCAGTGTTTTCAGTAACAGTTTTCTATGATGAGAGGGTGGTGATTGTGGCGGAGCAGAGACCGGATGCCAGTGAGGAGGACAGCTTCCAGTGGATGAGCAGAGTTCTTCAGGTAAATCACCTCATCATCTCTCAAATGGGTTTGTTACGAAGCATCTTCTCCACACATCACACACTGTTTAAAATACCCTCGCTACCTGGGCACCCTAAAAAAAAAAAAAAAAAAAAAAAAAGAACTCCCATGAAAACAGGATCTGTGAAATTCTGAGGAATTGCATAAAAATATTAACAATCTGCTGTTTTATTATTTAATTTTTTTCTGGCTTTTTTGTCATTATAGGATATTAGAGATGCATAATTAATGCACTTTTCTTCTTAATATCAATAGTGGTCCTTTTATAATGATGTGTTTTTATAGTATTAAAATATTTTCAGAAATAGAAAATTAAAAGAATGAGTTGAATAGAAGTTTGATTTTAATTTCAAAATCTATAAATGAAAGTATCTGTCTCTCTCTTCGAATCTCAAAACACTTCCTAAATAAAGCTAGTGAATTTGGACCAAATGTGAGTCACTAATGAACAAAAATTTAATCCGAAGTGCTAGTTTGCTACAGTTTTCATAATTATCTTAAGATGCAGAGTTAACAGTCAAAGGGTAGGAGACATATTCACATCATTTACTTAACAGTACTAATTCAGCCATGGAAAATAATCTAAAGAATACTCAGGGCTGTATATATAAAAATTCTACTCATTGAAGTGTTATTGATGGGGGTGGGACCTTTCTGTGTGGAGTTTGCATGTTCTTCCAGTGCCTGTGTGGGTTCTCTCCAGGTACTCCAGCTTCCTCCCACCATCTAAAGACATGCACGGATAGGTTAATTGGTTAATCTAAATTGTCTATCAGTGTGAATGTGAGAGTGATTGTTTGTCTCTATGTATCAGCCCTGGGATGAACTGGTGACATGTCCAGGGTGTACCCCACCTTCACCCTTAAGTAGCTGGGATAGGCTCCAGCAACCCTAGTGAAGATAAAGTGGGTTTAGATAATAAGTATTAGCAACAAATTGTAGTGTTATAGTTAAAGTACTAGTTCCCTCTGAATGGCATATTACATTTGTCTACAAGGAAAATGGAGTAAAATTAGGAAAACTCTGAATTTGGATGACTTATAAAGGAAAAAGTGCTTAGTTGGCTTTAGTTTTCAAAAGTATTGGGTCAGAACTGAAAATAAGAGAATTAATATTTTTCTCTTAGGTAGCAGTTCTACTTCAAACACTGTCTATACATCCAAATACAATCACTTTTCACATTACTTAAAAAAAAAAGTGTTTATCTATTATACTGTTTAATTGTACAGTATAATATAAACCTGTGTATAGACTATATGCGTTAATTCTTCATCATGTAACTGGAAAACATTAGCCAACCAGCACTTTTGCTAATTCATCTTAATCTCAAAATATGTAAGATCTAGTACATTTTAATTCTGAAGCAGATAATTACTAAAATTAGAGACAACTGTTGGAGACAAAGTGCTTAGTCGATGTTATTTCTGTCATTTACAAGAACATAAAACTGAGCTCACCATGAAACTATTGTATAGTTCACACACTGGCTTCAGTTTTACATTGAAATCCCCTTTTCAACTAAACCTCTGTTACCAAACTTATCCAAATCTTCAACACAGTTTTAGGAAATTGTCTTATTCTTGCATGTTTCATCTTCTCTGTAGGCGATCGACAGCATCCACCAGGTGGGCCTCTACTGTCTGGCTCTGGTCCCAGCCAACACCTTACCTAAAACACCCCTGGGTGGGATCCACATCTCAGACACTAAGCAGTTCTTCTTGGATGGAAATCTGCATCCGTGCAACATCCTCATGTGTCCCCACACGTGTGTCACCAACCTCCCCAAACCTCGCCAGAAGCAGCCAGGTAGGTCACGGACCTCTATAAAACATGAAATGGTCTGACAGGAGAAGTTAGCAACTGTTTTGCAATGAAGGGTTTATGAAATAAGAGCGTGGTCAGCAGTGTTATGTAACCCCCCAGTCCAGTCTTTGGGAGGGTGGTATTGGTGTCACGATCCTGCCTGTAGCAAATTTCAGCAAATGTCACGCAATTTTCATTCAACACAGCAGCATCTAACCCAGCAGGACTCTTGAAATGAACTCTAAATGCATTTATTTTATTTTCTATGTATGTGAGTCACAAAATAAAACTAGTCTCTCCTTTTCTCTGTTCATTTCACTGCCAGTGGTTGAAAAAGTTCCTGTCTCATCCTGTGAATAATTTGTCTTCCAGTCGGTGTAGGCCCTGCGTCTGTTATGGTTGGAAACTTAGTAGCAGGGAAGCGGATTGCCCAAGCTGCAGGCAGGGACCTCGGCATGATCGAGGACCAGGACCTTGTCCGGAAGGTAATATGACAAAAGGCTCACACATCCCACCAGCTTTTTTGATTCTTGATGACTGTTTCTTACATCAAGGGAATCATCAGGAAACTTGTGCACACATTGTGTCATGGTATCAAATAGCTGGGCATGTTTTAAAAAGGTGGTAAAACAAGAAATCTGGACTCTTCTCTCTTTCTGCTTCCGTCTTTCACTGGATTTAGCTCTGTATGTGGCCCACTGTGATGGTAAGAGTCGTAGCAAAAACTGGAAACTTCCCTTTTACCCTTGTTTTTTTGGGTTGTTTTTTTTTTTGTGGTCATGCTTTAATGTAAGCCTTCTGTTCTATTTTATCCCTTGTTTTTAAATATAACACAAGTACAAAAAATTGCATGTTTGTTATTAATTTGTATTACAAGATGTGCTGCCCTTCTTGAGCTATTCAGCGATCCCCGGTCCCTCTGCACTTGTACCTATCAAACCCTAAATTATAGTTCATTACAGTAAGTGCTGGGTTGGCTCACAGTACATGGTATAAATTTCTTGCACGTTGGCAAGTGATACTTTATGCCAGACAGCTGTCTGCTGAGGAATGTACTTTATTGTGTTTTCTTTGGTCCATCTGCACAAAACCTCCACCCTGTGTTTGCCCTCCATTTGTCTGTATAATGTTTATAGTTTGTTGAAGTAGACACTCATAGTACAAAATTTGCACCTAATTATTTATTTTCCTTTCACTTCAGCATCAGTATTTGACAGAGGCTCTGCACTGGAGAGCGCAGACAGACCCAGACCATGTCCTCTATGTGCTTCTCAACGCTAAGGTACCTGTTAATGCACAGATAACAGCAGTATATAGTAAGATGTATTGCAGCTTGTGTTTTTGTTGACCTTATATCTGTTGCATATTGCTCTTTCAGGGTGTCACAGTGGGTACGGCCACCTGCGTCCAGCTTCACAAGCGAGCGGAGAAGATCGCTGCAGCTCTAACTGAGAAAGGCAGCATTAACACTGGAGAAAATGTGGTGCTGCTCTATCCTCCAGGTGGCATCCCGGCTTTGTCACTCCCATTGAGATGACATTTTGTGAAACTATTACATTTTTTTAATCAAAATCTACTATGTTTCCCTCAGGAATCGACCTGATTGCCTCTTTCTATGGCTGTCTCTATGCTGGATGTGTTCCTGTAAACGTCAGACCTCCGCACCCTCAGAATCTTGCAGCCACTCTGCCTACTGTCCGCATGATTATTGATGTAAGTACATGTGTGCGTCTCACATGTGCTTGACTGTGTGTTGCTTTGGATTTGTGTATGTGTGTCCTCTTATTAATAATATCCTCATGAAGCAACTAAAAAAAGGCATGATAGGATTATATAACTTTATGACACCTCTAAGACCCTTCCACCTACAATAACAACACCAAAACATAAATATTCTACATCACAAATCAAGCTGCTAAATGTGTTTATGTAATAATTAATTCATTTCTATCATCTTTAAATTCCTAATGCTATATTAGTTTTAGCATCATAACCTCAATATGAACCAGGCAAATCAAACATGAATTGTCTGTATACATTCTTCTGGCTCTCCTACTAAAGTAAATCATGCCTGTGTTTTGTCTTCAGGTCAGCAAAGCAGCGTGCATCCTCACTACTCAAAATCTTATGCGGACCCTGCGTTCCAAAGAGGCTGCTGCCTCTGTAAATATTAAAACGTGGCCAACAATCATTGATACAGGTGAGATTTCAACTGCTGCTCATTTCCAGGCTTTATCACATGTGTAATGAAATCTGTTATTTTGGTTTAACAACAGGAGTTTTAATCCTTCTGAATCACATAACAGTGATTAGACACCACTGTAATTCAAGTTTCTCTTAACACAGCCTCTATGTATGTGCATTTTTGCTGTGGTAGAAAATACATTTTCATGGGTGTTATTCCTATTTTCTATTTTTGCCCAGTATTTGTGATGAGAATGAACAATTCGCTCTTGAGTCAGCAGCAGTAGGTAGTGAGTCATACTTGGTTTTGTGTAAGATATAATAAAGTGCCACTTTTGTGCCACTTTTGAGAAGCTGTGTTCCCAGCAGTAAAACAAACAGGAAGTGGGATGTTTCTCTTCATTGCTTAAATGCTTCACTATCAAAATATCTCATTTGATAAACACTGTTTGTTGGTTTCTGCTGTGAACTTTACTGCATTATCTTGTATTTTGTCTTTCATCTGCTCTTTTGTAAAGCTCTTACTAGCAATATGTATGTTTTGCACAATCAATAAATAACACACTGCTAATACTTCGGTGAACATACGATACATATAGAACTTGTTAGCTATTGTGTAACATTAGTCATTTTTAGCCAATACTTCTAAAATATGCACTGCTCTATTTGCAGATGACCTTCCTCGCCGTCGGCCTCCACAGATCTACAAGCCTCCCACTGCAGAGATGATAGCTTATCTGGACTTCAGTGTCTCCACTACAGGCATGCTCACTGGGGTCAAGGTAAGACACCTGGTACTTAATGACTCTGAAAACTCCCAAATATTGGCTACAGATATAAAATGAAACTGAATTCTGCTTTATGGCCTGTTCTGAGGGAAACTAGTGTCAACCATCTATGCAGCTTATTTGAGTTGACCTCATACCAAGGCCATTTTCTTTAGACCTTTGCCAATGACAGACTAGTAAACATAAACACTCTCCTTTATGAAGCTACTTTTCTGCACTAATTTCTACAAATGACTACTTTTACCTTAACCAGAATGTACTATAAAACCAAGCCACAATCCATGTCTTAAGGAAAGAAATGCAGGCAGTTTTTCTTATTTCTATGATATGATCACTATCTCCAAGTACTTCTGTAAATGCCAGGAATCATTTGACTAAGATATAAAAAAGAAAAATCAACTTTCACAATTCATAGATATTTTGATGTCAATTCACTAGACACACAGGATATACAGAGAATTATGACACGGTTTCTCTCTCCTCTTGCTACTTAAATGCTATGCAATTAAAAAAAGAGGTAAAAATCTATTAATAATAATGGTAGGAGTGCAATACAATAATGGTTTTGAGCTGAGGAGGTGCATAATGGAACAAAATAATTATGAGAAAATAAATGACTGCGACATATAAAACTTGATCAGCAATCTGCCAATTTCACATATATGAGTGAAGTTCACTGGTGATGTTTCTAATGGGTGTTCTTGTTTGTCAGATCTCACATGCAGCAGTCAGTGCACTTTGCCGTTCCATAAAGCTACAGTGTGAACTGTACTCCTCTCGCCAAATAGCCATCTGCCTGGATCCTTACTGCGGTCTGGGATTTGTCTTGTGGTGCCTCGCTAGGTATGGTAAACCACCCTGCATTACACACACATACAAAGAATTAAACGGTTTGTGCTTGATTCCCGTTCATCTTTATCATGTTCTTTACAGTGTTTACTCAGGTCACCAGTCCATTTTGATTCCTCCCTTCGAGTTGGAGACTTGTCCGTCTCTGTGGCTGAGCACACTCAGCCAGTATCGTATAAGAGATACGTTTTGCTCCTATTCAGTCATGGAGCTCTGTATAAAAGGCATGGGAACACAGACTGAGTTACTCAAGGTGAGAATCATAAATGATGACACAAACATAGCATGAACTTTCTCATAAATGTGAACACTCACTGTCTGCTTTGTAGGCCCGAGGTGTGAACCTGTCATGTGTGAGGAGCTGTGTGGTGATAGCAGAGGAACGGCCTCGTCTGGCCCTCACACATTCCTTCTCCAAGCTGTTTAAGGACGTTGGGCTTTCATCCAGGGCCGTCAGCACTGCTTTTGGCTCCAGAGTTAACCTGGCCATCTGTCTGCAGGTATGCCATACAATCTGGACACACACAGACGTCTGTGGTAAATAGTACTGTGATTAAAGACTAATGTATGTGCCTGCTCCTTGTGTTTCACAGGGCACTACTGGTCCTGATCCCTGCACTGTGTATGTGGACATGAAATCCCTCCGCCATGACAGGTGAGAACGCATGGATCACTTAGATCAACACTTACGGTGTAGATGGGAAGACATTATCTGTGTATGTGTTTAAAGTATGCTTAGAATAGAATAGAATAGAATAGAATAGAATAGAATAGAATAGCAATTTTAGTAGCATCTTCTTCTTAAGTCATAGTAAAAATTATAATAAAAACAAATCTAATAAAAGAAGTAGTCCAATAAAATGCAGT
>JAQQZY010000023.1:23668261-23683756 GCA_030068375.1 Ostorhinchus rueppellii
AGAGTGCAAGCAAAGCAGCCTACAAGTGCTCCACATTTATGGGAACTTCTGCAACAGAGTTGGGAAGAACTTTCTCAAGAATATATTTGATTTCCATTGTAGTAAGAATTCTACCAGCGTGTTCAACTGTTATATCTGCCAAAAGTGGCTACTTTGATGAGTCAAAAGTTTAGAATAGATTTTAGTTTCTAAATTGATTCCATTATTTCCTTTTAACTTCAATTGTTTATTTGTTTAATGCTTTAGTTTCAGAGAACACTGAGACATTAAACTGCATCATTTGCAATGAAATTCTGGAGAAATTGGGGTGTTCTAAAACTTTTGACTAGTGTGTGTGTGTGTGTGTGTGTGTGTGTGTGTGTGTGTGTGTGTGTGTGTGTGTGTATTTCCTTCTTTCTTGACTCTGCTCATACAAAATGAATTGTGATTAATATATTAAAAATGAATGAAAAAATTAATTGTAATTAATCAAAATTAATCCATAACAACCCCGTTGTTAATCTGATCAAAGATTGTAATCATGTGGCAGCGCTAAATTATGTACATCACATTTCCTAGCTCAACTTGGCATCCAACTTTATTGAGATGTCTGTGAGCCACAGGTTCCTGCTTAAAGTGAATAAAAAGTGTACCTGGCAGTACAATAATATTAATTTACACTACTGTAATTAATCTCATTAGTTCTGGCCTTCCTAATGTTGATACTATCTCTGTTTTTTCTAGTTACCATAGCCCCTAATGGCACAATCCAGCTGGCGAGTCCAGGGTCAGACGGGCTCCAGGGAGTCCAGGCACTCACCATGGCCAACTCAGGTGGAGCCCAACAAAGCACCACCATTCTTCAGTATGCTCAGACACCGGATGGCCAGCAGATACTGGTGCCTAGCAACCAGGTTGTCGTCCAAGGTGAGCGAGTTTTACTCGATACCGCGGTAACCTTTTACAAGGGGACTTTGTAAATGGCCAAGTTGGCCTGAAAAGAAAGGTGTTTGTCACACAGGACACTGTGTGGCATTGTCTTTTTGAACGACCATGTGCACTACTACCATCTGTAAAGTTTCGTGGCTTATTTACCACATGATGCTTATTTTATAGCCTAATTAAGCCCAGATATAATGGTTACTGTCTTTTAAGTATTCTGACTACAGTTAGGGAAATACAACAAAACAATACACCACATAAATATTACAAAGCCACTGGCAGAGTCGTGGGATTTAATGTACACTTAAAAAATTTCTGCTGTCATCATTTGACTCTCAGGTGCAGGAGGGGAGGTGCAAACATACCAGATCCGTACAGCGCCCACATCCAGCTCCCTGCCTCAGACCGTGGTTATGACTTCTCCTATGGGCTTATCTCAGACCAAGACAGATGATCCAACACTTAAGAGAGAAATCAGGCTTGCAAAAAACAGGTACATGTTAAAGTAAACTTCTGAGAAAGTCAAATATCAGTCTGAAACATATATATTCTTAATATGTAAAACAACTATAATGAAAAGATAAAATATGCAGTAAAGAATGGTCCTGGCAGATACTGGTGTACACTGAATATCTACTGTACAGTGTTTTTTATAGCTATGCTCAATTGTTATAAATGTATTGAGCAACTAATAAATATTAAAATACATTCCATGTTTGCTTAAAACTGTTATTCATAGTATTTACACACTCCACTTTATGGATTTGGACCAATGAGTGTTTATGTAATTTTATGTGTTCATTGTGACATTTTGTACCTAGCTTTGTGATATACTTTGTACTCATTGTGTAATCATCCAATGGACTAACTGCTGCTTTTTCCCCCTACTTTAGAGAGGCGGCCCGTGAGTGTCGACGGAAGAAAAAGGAATACGTTAAATGTCTGGAAAACCGCGTTGCTGTTCTTGAAAACCAAAACAAGACCCTGATTGAAGAACTCAAAACCTTAAAAGACCTTTATTGTGTTAAAACAGGGTAACCTGTTTGAAATAAAGGTTGAGAATTGATCATGGTGTGCTCAGCCATTTGGACATTACAGGGTTTCTGGGAACACTTCAGGCTGAGATTCTGCAGTTTTTTTTGTTTTTGTTTTTTTTTTTACTCTGGTAATTAAAGTGACACATGTTGGCAGTGAGATATACTCAGAATAAATAAGAAATTGGCCATTTTTCCACCTGCTGTTTTTTTTTGTTTTGTTTTTTGTTTTTTTTTTTGCTAATTCAGTAACATTTATAGTTGTACATTTTTAATACTGGGAAGTTTGAAATTGTGAGCTTTAACTTTGAGTGTCTCAGTTTCTAAATGTGTCCCTTTTCTTTATTCTTGTGTTTTTAAAGATGTTGCTGTTGGATTTTTTTTTTTAAATCTCCTGACAGCATCTACAGAATATTAACTGTATGATTTATTACAAAAACAATTCCTGTTTATTTTGTGAACCAACAATTCCTCTTATTTTCCCATAAGGAGATGTTACACTTGTCATTCCTTAGTTTTGTGCAATGGAATATAAAGGGCAATAGAAAAGATGACATTGAGTATGCTTTGCTTGGTCGTTTCTCGGCAGTTACTTAGACAATCAGGGAAAAAAGTACATTGTCCAGGTAATATTTATTATGTACATCATGGGATGGGTGAGAAAGAAGAACAAGCAATTTATGAAATGTTGCTGATTGTGTAACAAAATAAATCTATTTTCACTCAATGTAGCTCTGTGGCTAACATACAGTACCTGTGCAAATGAAATATGCCCTTTTTTATACAATGCACTGGCTGAATGCTTTTGGTGTGAATTTGTTTGGAAAAAGTATCGTGTTTTTCATGTTTGTGGGTCAAAGTTGGGCTGTTTGAGTTCATAACCAAACCATGAAAAATTTGCATCATCCACTATGTTTCATTGTAATACGTAACTGTTTCATCATTCTTCAACTGTCCAACATGAAGTATACTATTAGGTTCCCATAGGCACAGTATCAAACTTCAATGGAATGAAGCAATTTTCATTTTATACTATTGACATTTTACTCTTGTTATAGTTTTTACAATGTACAGTGTTTTTCCAAATAAGCCATACAGAATTGATACCAGATCAAATATGACCCACAGAACCACATATGTGTTGTATTCAGTTGTTAAATAATGAAGTTTAAAAAAAAAAAAAGGTAAATGTTTCATATCTTAAACTGAATGGTAAATAATTTTGGTAGTAGTACTCCTTTTAAATATAACATTCACAGCCTTCAAGTGTATAAAAATGCTTGTACTATATTCTTATATAGAGCCAAAAGCTAAACCTTTCAAGATTTAATGTATAACATCAAAACTTAACCCATAACCAGCATTTAAGTCCAACAAGGAACAACAAAATAGAAGCAGCTCCCTTTCCTTCCACTCATTTAATGCAGTATCCCATAATGTGTGGTCTGATCACTGGGGTGACATCAGGAGCCTCCATGTGTTTCAGGTGAAGTTGAGAGAAACCAGCGGCCTCTAGTTCCTTCCATGTCGCTCTGGTTAACATGCACCCAGCGCTGATATAGTACCAGAGAGGCTCAAGCACATTCTGAAAGAAGTATGTCCAGGAGGACGGATCTGATAGGACATGTTCCAAAAAATAGAAGGCCCCACCCTGTAAAAGAGAATCAGCCAAAACAGGTTATGGCAGGTCAATCAAATCTGATTATCTAAGCTGTAATACTGACTAGAATTTAAACTGACTGTTACAGGTAAAACTGTAAGGGACAAATCCTAATTGGACATTACAGATGTGGACTGACAGCTTCTGAGCTGAAAGTAATGGTCATTGTTTTCTTACATTACACGACTTTATAGTTGACAAGTACACATTTGTTCAGATGTCATGAAATAAATGTCTGAAATAGTCTCACTGCCTTAAATACAAAGATAAAAGTTGTAAATCAGTGATCAGTGTATAAAAACTTCTATTCTCTACTGCCTCTGATGTCCTGTTATGTAACATAGGATAGTATTATGTAACCAAGAGTGTAAAACTTCTAGGTACATGTGTATATATTGTGTTCTTTACTACATAAGAAAATATGCCTGTTACATCTTTGTATTCCTCTTTTCCTGATGATGCGATACTTTACAGAATGGCTCAAAAAACATAACTAGTCTATTAAAACTTAAGAGAAGGAACTCCAGGAGCCCACAATGTAGAAAGGACACATTTAAACAGAAAAACAAGACAGTTGGGCAGTCAAACATCTGGCCTGTGGGCCAAAACCAGCCCTCCACAAGGTCCAGTGTGTGAAATGCAAAAATTGATATTAATAATCAAGGGTTTCAAACTCATTTTATTTCAGGGGCCAAATACAACCAAATGTGATCTCAAGTGGGCCAGAACAGTAAACTCCTATCATAATAATAACCTCTAAATAATAATTAATAATGACAACTACACATTTTCTCTTTTAATGTCAAAAAGTAAAATTTACATGTAAATGACAAACTTTTTTTTTTAAATAAAAAATGTGAATAACCTGAACAAAGGTGAACATTAGTTATCTTCAGAGAAATAAGACCAATATAGCACCTGTTACTGTTTTGTGCATTTATAAATCCACTGTGTAAGTTTTAATGTACATGTATAAATGACAAACTGAGCTATAATATTAATTGTAGCCTATGATTTAAAAAAAAAAAAAAAGAAATTTCAGGTTTTTCATGTTATTCACTTTTACAGGATACTTTGCAGATGTCATTTTCCTTTTTTTCACTGGTCTGACCCACTTCAGACCATAGTGTGCCTCCTGAACTAAAATGAGTTCAACACCCCTGCTCCAAGTGTTTGATGACAAATCTACGAGACCCAGCTTTGATGGCCCATCCTGGGGGGTCGGACTCACTGTTCTGAGGATGCGTCGGACCTCCTGCAGGACCTGCTGCACATTTCCCACAGAGCAGAGCACCAGTGTGCACACCACGACGTCCACAGATCCGTCCTTTACGTCCTTCAAGTCCTCTCCGGAGGCAACCACAAACTGATCGTAGGTCAGATGGTTGTTTGCGTCCATGTTCATCCGCAGGTACAGCTCGAAATGCGGGTTGGGGTCTGTGCAGACCACCGTGCAGCCTTGCGGGTAGAATTGGAAGTTTGCGCCGCTGCCACAGCCGATCTCCAGCAGGCGAAGGGTCCCGTCAGAGTTCGCAAATGTGGCCAGGTTTCGGAAAAGGTCTCTCTTCATTTCGTGCATTTTTTCGTTGTATGAGAAGGTTATATTATAAGCAATCATAGGAAAAGCCCGCTTGTACACAGCATACAGGCCTGTGATGTCTATGAGATACAAAGGCAAAGTCAACGCTGAACAACACAGTCTGCATAGTTTCATGACAAAAAAGGTCATTTTCCTTGAGATCGAATCCAAAACAACTTGAGTGTGAGGCTTTTAGCAGATCAACAGATTACACTCCAGCTCTAATGCGGCTGTGTTGCTCTTCTACCACACGATGGCGCCAATGGACTGCGCATTCTGCAGAAAAGTACCACCTCAGTGCATATAGTTCATGACAACTTTTTAATGATTTTCAAAGACAGGCACATAGAAATCCAACAGTAGCACAGTGGGACATGTGTTGGCAGTGATTATTTAGTGCAACACTGATTTATCAGCCTACAGGTGAAAAATGGAGGATACATGACATATTCAATCAAACTGCATCAAAATTAGTATTGTGCCGTCTAAGGTTTATGCTAAAATAATCTGTCTTTACACAGCAACACTTAGGATATATATTTTTTTCCAATATAAAAATAAAGAGGTTAGTATTAAAACAATGGGTGTTATCTTTACTGGTGATTGATCACAGAGTACATAGTGCAGGAGAGACTTTTTGTGCTTGGTATATTATTACACCAATTGTGAAGCAGGCTTACTACTAAACTAATGAGACGCTTATTTTACAGCATAGCCTGTGACATGTGGTTTGATTAGAAAAATAAAAGGTGCTTCAATGTGTTGTAGTTTGAGCTCAGAGAATCCAGCCGCCTCCAGGTGTTTCCACGTTGCCCGGGTCAGGTCACATCCATCACCGAAGTAGTACCAAAAAGGCTGCAAAACGTGCTGGAAGAAGTACGTCCAGGAAGAGGTGTCCGCCACAACATGCTCCAGAAAAAAGAAGGCTCCACCCTGCAACACATGCCAAGTCAAACCTTTAAGATGAATACAATCTGCATGTGTATTATTACGTACAGGCCGAATTTAAAACTCTGTACATGAAAACAATGGTTATTGTTGCCTACTTTGTTTGTTTTTTATGTCATTAGATTTTAGATATTTTTAACTGTGCACAACCTTCAGCACATATGGCAGCATCACTTTTGTTAAAACAGTACTCCTGCCATAATAATCCCTCTAACTCATTTTTATTTTTTACTTTAACTTTTGTATACCTTCTAAGTAAATAAATGAACTGTTTGGCCAGAAAATGGTGGAAGTAACTAAATATTCATATTTCAGAACATAATCATAGAATAGAGATAAACAGAGAAAAATACAATTTTAATTGATTACATCAAAATCAGTGGGTCATTTTCCTGCTTAAAATTCAATCTTTTTAAAATGAACAAGGATCTATTTTGTCAGGAAACAAAAAACACCAATTATCTTCACATCTTTGAGCTGGAATTTCTTTATAAAGGCTCATATGTCTCACATTTAAGCTCTTTTATACAAATAAATATAGTATACATGCATGTTTTCTGACAAATGTTTGTTTTAGGTGGGTGGTGATAATAGCATTGCACAATTGTAAAAAAGTAAACTTTGATATCTCTGCTACAGTACACTTGCATACACACGTAAATGATTAATTTATGACAAATGGACTGGTTTAACCTCTTCAGATCCAGTAATGTTTTTTTGTACTCTGAAGGGGATAAAAGTTTAACACTTTTACTTTAAAAAATACTGTCCACTGCAAAATGCATTTGAAGAAACAGATAATTAAGACAATTATTTAATGCAAAAAAGGCTACATTTGACTTTTCCGGGTCTAATATTACAGCTCCAACTAGTGTAACACTGTTGACTATGTGTGCATTTCCTATGGGACATATGGGCCCCTTTTGTTTGGGCAGATGCAGTGTATTTTTAGGCTGTGACTTACAGGTCTGAGTATACGGTGAGCCTCCCTCAGGGTCTGCGGGATGTTGTTCACAGAGCACAGCACCAGGGTGCACACGACCACGTCCACAGACTCGTCCTCAACTGACCCCATGTCCTCCCCTGAAGCCACCACAAATCTGTCATATGTGAGGTGGCCATTTTCGCCCATGGATTTCTTCAGATATTTCTCAAAATGAGGGTTGGGGTCGGTGCACACCACCTTGCAACCCGGCGGATAAAACTCAAAATTGGTGCCAGTGCCGCAGCCTATTTCCAGCAGCGTCAGTTTCCCATTGGGTTTGAACTCTGACAGACTGCGAAACAGGTCTCTCTTCTTGTCGTGCATTTTCTTGTTGTAATTTATAGATATTCGGTACAGACATATTGGAAAGACGCGTTTGTATAACTCGTACATACCGACCGCATGGATCAGATGCAGAGGTAAACATAATACGTTAACCACAGCAGCGCACAATTTCATTAGAAAAGTCATGTCCACGGTTCCCAGCTACGCCACGACTGATACTATGGAGTCAAAGCAAACCGTCAAGTTAACTTCAACAGAGGATATCCGGTTCAAGGTCTTCAAAACAAAAGTTGACCTACGTCACGGTATAATGCAGGAGTGTCAAAGTCATCTGGGTTCATAGCCCACTTATAGTCCAAGGGGACAGGAACAGCATGATAAATAAAAAATAAATAAATAAATAATAGTATAATAATGAGAATTATTGTTATTAATTATGTTTACATCTACAAACTATCCTTTAAAAATGTGAATAAAATGATCAACCTGAAATTAGATAATAAATTAAATATGACATTTCTGGTGATCCGTAAAAGACAGTTTTCTTTTCTTGCTTTCTATCATAAATATTTAGAACATATCAAGCTTAGTTTAGTTCATGGGTCACATACAGCCCAGTATGACTTCAAACAAGCTGAACCACTCACATATTATCATAATTTCCTATAAATAATATCAGCTCCAAAGTTTTTTCCAAGTTTTAGAGTGTAAAAAGTAATATTCAGCTATCAAGCTCCACAACTGTGGAACCCCCTCCCTGCCTTAGAGGCAGTCACTGTGTCTATGTTTAAGAGGAGGTTAAAAACATTCCTTTTTGATGAATCCTATAGTTAGGGTAGCTCAAGCTGCTCTTAGTTATGCTGCTATAGGCTTAGACTTGCTTGGGAGACTCATCTTGACACACTGAGCTCTTCTCTGCTCCTCCTCCTCCTCTCTGACTTCCTCTCTGAACCTCCTCTTCTAATTTTCTCCTCTATTTACGCCCCAGTGAATACATGTTACTGACTCAACTTCTTCCCCAGAGTCTCTTGTTTTATCACCTAACAGCTTTTCCCAGGATCATCACAGGTTTTCCATGGATCACCTCCGGATCTGCTACTGTGGTCCTCCCTCTCTCCTGCCTTCATCATCATCATCACTCACTTATCTATATACTTGTGATAGTGTTTATCAAATAGTTGTAGTAGTAGTACATCCACTTTTGTTATGTAGTAGTAGTATTAACCGTCAGGGACATTTCTTCTGGCTATTGGTAATTGGTAATTATACTAACACCAGCTGATCTACTTTTGAGAGTTCTAGTTCAGTTATCTGTGCGTCAATTGCATCCATATAACCCCCCCCCCTCCCCTCCCCCTCTTCCCCTATCTCTTTCTTTTTCTCTTTCTTTACCCTCTCTCTTTAACCCAACTAGTCAAGGCAGATGGCCATCCTCCAGGAGTCAGGGTCTGCTTGAGGTTTCTACTTGTTAAAAGGATGTTTTTCCTCACCACTGTCACCAGCCACAAGTGTTTGCTCCTGGAGGATTCTGCTGGGTTCTGTAGATTGGCTTCAGAGTCTGGTTTCACCGACTCCATATGTGAAGAGTCATGAGATGACTTTTGTTGTGATTTGGTGCTATATAAATACATTTTTTAATAATTTGATTTGATATTACATGAAATTGAAAATTGAAATTATGAAAATGTTTTCCTCTTCAAACTATCCTTTTAAAAATATGAATAACAAGCACAAACTGAAATTTCCTAAGAAGAATGAATGCAATTTTAACAATATTATGTCTCAGTTTATCATTTAGACATTTGCATTACAACTGACAGATCACAGTGGATCTACAAATGCACTAAACATAGTAAGAGGCCTCATATTATTAGGATTACATCTACTTTTCTTTGAACATTTCAGATTGTTCATATTTGTCCAGGGTATTTACATTTTTGTGAAAATTTATAAATATTAGAAAATGAATAGGGTTGTGTGCAGCTCCTGAACTAAAATTATTTTGACCCCACTGGATAATGTATGACTTGTTTTTTTTCCCTTAGCACTAATGTAGTGACTTTTATATTAACACGTCACCCAGACAGACCGACGTAACGTTCGCTAGCTTAACTGCACACAGTAGCCAACCTGGTTGGGCGGACACCCAAAACTAAACTAAAACTAACCTCAGAACATCGGTGAGTGATGGATACCGAAAATATTTGATTAATTTAGGAACTATAGCTTATAAATATGATCTATTCTTGCGTTTTAATTGATACACCACACCTGGAGACATTTTCAATCAGTTATAAGCTAGGACAGCTAGGACATTTACTACATCGACCGTTGAATCAGTTGGGTTCGAAAACTTTAACTTAAGTGTAAAGTTAGTTAAACTCTTTTGAAGTTGTTTAATTAGGAATATCTTCAGTAAGTGACAACAACTCGACGATTAAGTTTTATTTTTACAGAAATAAAAGAGGAGACAAATATAGTCCTTTTTCCAGTGTCATTAGTTTGCCGAATTTTCGCAAACACAAATACACATTAGACAGGTTATAGTTTACAGGTAAGGGTTCAGCTCTCAACAAACTCTGTCTTGTAATACTTTAGTGAAAACAGCCGAGTTAGTGTTAATTGAATGTTAAAACTGTTAAACACATTGGTTTATGTGGAGACCATCTTAAATTACACAAATGAACACATGCGTAGTCGTGTGAATGACTATGTCCATCCTCCTTTTTAATAACGTTTTTACCAAAGGCAGGTGTCTTACTGTGCTAGACAGCACAAGGCATCTTAGGGCACTTATACAACTGTGTCTGATATTTGACTTTATGCAGACCTATGATGCAGTTATTGCAAAGTGCCACGAGATGGCGACATTGTTGGGTCATATTCAAAATATCAAGCTTATGAAATTCTCCAGTTTTTGTTTTTGTTTTATTTCATTTTAACTGATGTGTCACAGCTGTATATGAACAGTATGCCTTTATAAACATTTTCCCATCAATGTAATGTTTGCATTGAAAAAACGTATACTATCCTCACAAACAGTGCGTCCACTAATTTTTATTTTCAAAAGCTTATTCTTACAAAAAGCAGTCTTTAGAAAATCTAAAGTGTAAAAACACAGAGTTTACATACAGTTGCAAACTGAGTAGAAATAGCCCAAGTCCAGAGTTTTATTGACTGTTTAAGACAGTGTGGTATATGCCTGAGATGTGACACCTTATCCATAAACTTTCTCCAGGAGCAGATATTGCAATACCTCCTCATTTACACAGTGTTAGTAGATCGCCCTTGAACAAACAACTGTTACGACCAAAACACCAAGAGTCATATGGCTTTGATTGGATGACTGGAGCCACTGCATGCAAAAGCATGAATGGTTCTTTAAGTGTTTTCTGCAGCACCATGCATCACCAATAAAAATGAGAATGCATCCACAGTATGTTTGTGTAATGAACAGCATATAAAGCCAGACCATACAATCTGTAGCCAAGGCAAATGTATTGTATATGTGTATGAGAAAAATTATAATTATATAAATGATGGTTAAGTGATTGAGTTGTACTGTACTATACAGCTGTTTCACTGATTTATTATGGAAAGAAAAGGCATGTCCTTACTTTTCTATGTAATGTACAACAGCAAATCATACATCAAAGTAAAACTCATGGGCAATGATATTACAAACTGTGGAAATGTTGCAAATGTTATATTTCACATTAACTTTTAAACACATTTTTTAATGTATTGGACTACCTAAGGTTGTGGTCAGTATACATATAGATTCAAAGTCAAAGGGTATATATGTAAAGGCTTCATAGCTGTCCCTTAACATTCTTTATACATACCTGACATACTTGAAATAATTGTATTTATTATATGTTCTAATTTTTAAAATGATTGTATTGTTTTACACGTTTGAGTAGTTTCCAGCGGGGATTATGGTGAAAATAATTACAAACAGTAGTAAATTCGGTACCAACTAGTAGCCTATGTCAATAATGTCTACAATTACATGTTCAATGGACATTTTTTTCCTTTTTTTTTGTGCTTACGATGCTGCGGTCTCCTGTCCGTTATTGAAACTAAAGGCATTTGCCGACACTCCCTAACAATTTGCTGAGAGTCATCAATTATGCAGGGTAGCCGCACGCACTGGGAAGGGAGATAGCAGCAACAATATGGCGACAGCCGCAGTTACTCCCGACTCTTTTCTACATCTGCAGTTCAGTGACAGCTGTCTGGATTTCTGTTAATGGGAGAAAAAGTAAGTAGACAATCTGTTTTCTGCTTTGTCTGATATTTTTGTGGTGGGATGCAACGCAGTCCTACTTTGCCGACTGACTGCATCCCAGTGCCGCAGAGCGGTCCCTCTCTCAGCATCTTTTCCTCGCGTCTGTGGAGGGCTCCTTGCCAGTACATGGACTAATATGTATGCGAGACAGCAGTTAGAAGTCGGGAAGGTATGATTTTAAACGGAGGAAATGTGAATCTGTGTTGCCACATGTAAAAAAAAAAGATGGAGCAAGATTATTTTGGGTGTTGGCCTGTCTCTTGGAGGAATGACATTACATTGTGTCAGAATGTGAAACATAGGCTACGCATATGGTGTAAGTGAGATCACATCAAACTTCTGTGTGGGGACGAACTAGTCCTGTATGCTCCCAGGACATGAATAATGCGTCGCTTGTAAATTAATTTGAGATAGCAATTTTCTCGCAACAATTATTTTATAACTATGATAGTTTACCCCCCTCTTCCCCCACACTCCACCTCTGTGGCGCCCCCCCCTCCCGACACACACACCACCCCCCTCCTCCCCCTCCCCCCTTGCAATCTCTTTGGAGACTTGAGTGAGGAGGTAGGTGCGTCTTTAGTTTGGTAGTCCTCTAAGGCCATGGCAACCCTTTTCTGGTCTTTTCACGCAGTCTCCCTCATGTCGAACTGTTTCTGTCTATGTTGTGACTCCACAAAGCTGCATTTTCATACGGGATCTCTGAATCTCTGTCGGCTGGACATTATCTATAGGCTGTACGGGTGTGGTAGCCAGGTCAAGCCGTTTCATTTTCTCCCTCTCCAAATAGTCTTATTTCACTTTTGAAGCAGTGAAATTGGATGCTGCTTATTTTCCATCAGCTACTCTGAGTTGAGGCCGGGCATTGTTATCAGGATATGGATTGTGCATTCAGCTGACCTACTAGGAGTTAGTTAGTTAGAGCCCATAGCAGCAATAAAACACACTGCAGTATTTTAGGCTTAGGCCCCATACGGCGCGCCTCCGTCTAAAACAGTGGATTTTAAAAATAAAAAACCAATCCAATCACTTCCAAACGGTAAATGCACTGAAGTGATGCTACATATAATGTTAAGTAGAGCTGTCATCTCATCTGACACAAAAAAGGTGCTTCATATATCTCTAAAGTATGTCTCACGTCCCCTTTTTTTTAATATTTTCCATATTTTTCCTTCACGTTTGTCCCATATTTTGTGAAGAATAAGCACACGAATAGCCCTACCTACCCTATAAAAATCCACTCAGGGATTCATAACTTTTCCAAAAATGGGCTCAGATCAGTCAATAAAAAGTGATGAGAGGTTATTTCAGGCCTCTTTAATATTTGACAGACAACTTATTCTGTCAGTGGTGCTGGTCTTAGCCCCGTTAGGCTCACCTGTTCTCAGTGATGCAGTGGATTTAGCCTGAGATGACATCTTACATTTACTGACAGGCAGCATTAAGACATCAGAGCTCCACTGCAGAAAATGAAGGATGTGGAAGTTCTCCATCGGCCATGTGACTCCGATCCAAGTGCTGTAAACACCACCTCCTTGCTAGCACCGTGTGTCCGGTCAGCTCAGTCAGATGTCAGGTCATCATCGGGGTGCAGACAGTGGAATGATCCCCCCCCCCCCCCAACTGACGGACCGGAGGCTGTGGTGCGTTCAGATGTCTTTCTCTCGCACAGAGGACGCAGCACCAGAGTGGCTCGATGTACGCGGTTGGATAGGACAAGCTTATCTTTTCTTGAGAGGCAAATAAGGCTGCAGGAGTTGCCACTTTTCTGTGTCATTCGTCAGTTTTGATTTTCGGACTCAGTGACTCTTGACGGATTTAAGTGAACTCAACTTAAAGCGGTTTTGGCTGTGCGCTTTTACGCGTTATTCAGATCCACTTCAAGTGCACTGAACAGTTGAATTAAGATCCACGTGTTATATTTTCGACATTTTACCGATATTGCAGTGTTTGTCGTGCGATGTAATGAGATAGTAGACGGCATTAAGTAAAATCTGATATTTTTTTTGGCCGGTTTCCCCTGGCTGCCTCTGAGTATTGCCGCCTGCTTTTTAGGACTCGCCCTGCGTTATGGGTAGAGACTACATGCACCGCTGGCCATGCTATTGCATTCCGGTTTGAATCACCTTGAAGGTAGATCAATTGATGTAGCTCTGGTGGAAGGAGACTTAGAGGTTGTTCCGAGGTTTGGTTACTTCACTGGGACTTTATTCCTCTTCTGGTTGACCGTGTTTTTTCTCGAACATGGTCTGGTGAAGCTCTTTGCGGATTTCTTTCAACTTGTCTTCTGATCAATTTCAAGGTCTGAAACTTCATTGTTTCCTTGATTGTGGCTCACAATGTTTTATATGCCATAGCCTGAACAGTGACTTAGCCCTTAACTGGCCAGACATCACCACCATTAACCATGTAGCGAGTAAAATATGTATATTCTGCTGTATATTCTACAACCATGATGTTTTATCAATGAGTCTGAGTCCTAGAGGTCGTATGATACCCAATATGTCCAGTAATATACTATGTACTAACCTTTAATGTACTTCCACATTCCACTTTGGGATGTGGAATAAAAAAATAAAAAAATCTTATCAGTTTTGATTAAGTACAGCATAAGTATGATGCACATGGGCCAAATGGAATTTCTATAGTTGATAGTTTTTGTCAAGTTACACAGTATAATATGATGCAGTCAGTTGTGGGTTCTTTATAAACCAAGAACACATAAATGTATCTTATGTAATCCTTTTTTTGAAAATAGAAATGTACCTACTTGTCAGTGTTTTGATTCAATTAACCCCACCCATCACTTGAGATAAGTAGATAAAAGCAGATAGCAAAAGTACTTTCCACATTTATTATTTATGTTTGATTTAATTTTACAGCTGCAAAAAAAAAAATTGATTATTTAATTAGTGAATTGAAAATAATAATTGTCAACTGTTTGGATCACCACTCAGTGATTTCATTGTCTGTGTTTTCAAGGACAAATGGCACACATTTGCTTCTCAAATATCTGCCCATTTTTCCTGAGTTAATAT
Source organism: Ostorhinchus rueppellii (assembly GCA_030068375.1). Lineage (NCBI taxonomy): Eukaryota > Metazoa > Chordata > Actinopteri > Kurtiformes > Apogonidae > Ostorhinchus > Ostorhinchus rueppellii. The sequence goes on from JAQQZY010000023.1 coordinate 23,683,003, forward strand.
AGAATCAGCTCAAGTCTTCATTTTGTTGAACTTTCTTACTTACTGAACAAGTAATCAAATGAGTGACCAAACAGATCTACACAGAGGAAAGGTCAGCTTGATGTGTAAGAGATCAGCACCACATTGAGCAGCATCTTCAACCAAGATTGTGTTTTGGATGGATGGATAGATGTTCTTTACTCTTCAGTCACATTACTTACTGTCTGCATAGTCAAATTAGCTCCACTAGATTATTTACTTTGCCTGGCCCCTTTTTGTAACTATTGTTTTATGTTTGTTGTCAGTTTCTGTTGTTTGGATCCAGGTAATTCAATTATGATATCCAAACCAAAGCAAAACTGAAAGGAGCATAGAGCTACAGGGCATGGTTTCTATTCTCAACTCTGTATTTTCATCATAGGCTGTAATTTGCATCATTTTTAATGTTAGCAATGTAGGCCCAGATTTGTGATACAAGTAAAACTTTGACAGTGTCTCTGTGCTGTTTGAGTAACAAAGGACACATTTAAATGAAGTCCATGCCTGTCTATGTCCTAGTTCCCCTAGTTTTACTTATGAAGATACATGATAGAGTGGTTTAGCTATTAAGGCTGATAGAGAGCATTAATTGTGCCTACTGGCCCATGTTCCAAATGTTTGCACTTTTCCTGCTTTATTTTGCTTTGTTGGCTTTTTTTGGAAGCATTAGTAAATTTCAGTCTGTAAGGGTTTCAGAAACACTGACACTGAAAAAGGCATAAAATATCAACTGCCC
>JAQQZY010000023.1:23691795-23728800 GCA_030068375.1 Ostorhinchus rueppellii
TATTATTATTATTATTATTATTATTATTATTATTATTATTATTATTATTATTATTATTATTATTATTATTAATTTTAGGTCAACAGCAGTAGTAAAATTAATTTACTAATGTGCACGAATTAGTAAAGGTAAAAAAGTTTAAATTCTTACTTGGTAATTGCATACAGACATAAGTTTTCTGTAAATATAAAATATATACTGCCTGTATTATTGATGAGTCATAGCGATAAACGCTCAATGAAAGTACTAATGAATTAGTCACATTATCTCATCTACCTTACCCATTTGTTAAGTTATTAACCAAATCTAATGCTTGTATTACCTGAAGAACTCAAAAGATACTCAAAGCACTGTTAAGAAACTTGCTGTAAATGTTAAATATTCTTCACATGGGTACCAACATAGAAGCTCACACTGGTATGAAGAAAACAAACATACTGACACACAGAGGCTGCTGTTTCACCCCAGTGCCCAGCCCCACTTGGCCCAGTGCTGTTTATGGGTGGGGAGTGGTTGTTGAGAGCCTGGAGTCAGCAGATCTCCCCCTGATCGATGACAGCACTTGCGGTTCTCTTCCAGTAAGAGCTTTAAACTTGGGGAGAAGAGAGTCATTTGGCCACGAGAAGGGGTGAGCTTCTCACTCTCCTGTCCTGAACTACCTTTATAGTGAAAGCTCACCACTCAGGAGACCTCCTCTTATGTTGCCAGGGCAGAAGTGTTGACTGTACTCCTGGTTCTCGGGTGACTGGCTATAGAGGGAGGGATGTCAGCGTCACTGGAGTAAAATGTAGTCTTGGGCCTTTGCTGCCAAATACTATGTGCTCTTTTTCTCTGTCTTTACCTTTTTACTGGAAGGTTATTACTAACATACATTCTACTGTTATCTCACTGCTGGTTTTATAATGGGCACACTGACAAAACACTTGAGGGCCCTTATCAATATGCCATGTTTAAATGGGTTTCAGTATCACCGCTGCTGCAGAAATCAGCCCTGTAGTTAAGGGGGAAAACCAATGCAGTGGTACCCCATGACTCAGAGGGGAGTGTGGGACTTACATTAGCTAATCAACAGGCTTTAGCTCTGCCTTTAGTTTCCTTAAGATGGTACTACGATTTCCATACCACATCCTACATAGTTTTCTATATCAATTTGGAAATGATCTAATTCTCCATTTTTATGTCTTTCTCTGTCTTTTTTTTCTCTCCACAGACATTTATAGTCCTAAACAAAGGGAAAACAATCTTCCGCTTCAGTGCCACGCCCTCCTTGTACATCTTAAGCCCTTTTAATTTACTAAGGCGAATAGCTATTAAGATTTTGATACATTCATATCCTTTTAAATGAACGTATTTATGTCTCATTCTTTGCAGTTAATGAATTATTTTGTTTCTTTGTTGTGAAGCTCACTTGGGCCCTTTTCTTAGATTTTGATTTCACAAATTGAAGGATATTTAAATTGTGTATTTAAATCTTACTTGAATTTCCTTAACTTCTGCCTCCTCACGTTATTCAGCATGATCATCATGTGTACGATTTTGACCAACTGTATATTCATGACATTTAGTGACCCTCCAGAGTGGTCCAAACAAGTAGAGTAAGTATACACCCTAACTTTACCTTATTATTATCCTTGTTTAAGGTATAATTATATTGTAGTATCTTACTTTATATCATAATATTTTTCAGTGTTATTTTACTGTCTGTGCTTTCTTTCCTTCTGTAAGGTATACCTTCACCGGTATCTATACCTTTGAGTCACTCACAAAAATTGTTGCCAGAGGCTTTGCTATAGATGGGTTTACCTTTCTCAGAGACCCATGGAACTGGCTGGATTTCATGGTCATATCAATGGCGTAAGTATTTTAACTTTTTCACATAATCAAATTTAAATATAAAACAACTTTAGCCATATTTAAAAAACAAACAAACAAAAAAACCCTGTCATTTAACCAAGAAACAAACATATTTCCATCATATAAATCCAGACCTTCCTCCCTGCAGACGTTCTGGCTCCTCATTCAAAGCTTAGCTAAACACATTAATTCAAACTGCATTCCATTCAGGTGTACTAGTACCACGGTTTTATTTTTTGTTTCTTTTTTTCAGACAAGTTTAGAAGGAGATGTCTCTTTACCTTCACATCCCCTTCTAAACTTTTCTGAAAAAAAGAAACAAAAAAAAAATACATCTACTAAGTAGACATAATGAACTTGATGGATATAGTACCACAGTTCTTGTATTGCAGATGCTGGCTCCATATTAGCGATCATGAGGCGCACTGATAGGATAGAGCCATCATCAGTTTTACTGTGTAACAGCAAGAATATCTGTTGTGGGGAAAGTCTCTCACAAAACTGTTACACCCAAGTACAGTAATACAGTAGACAGTCGTTGTATTCTATGTTGGTTTATGTTTCAGTCCTCTTATAGTAAACATTTTTTAGATATTTTAAAATCACAGGTGTTTCATGTTCTAATGAACTAAAATATTACTCCTCAACTTAAATTAAACATAGATTTGCCATTTCAGCCATAAACATATACTAGGTGTGTTTTAATACATCTATTTAATACACATTAATAAGTTTTGTGTGAGGAGAAATTTTTTTTATTGAAATTACTTTTTAACTTAGTCACCTATAACCTCTAATTTTTAATCTTTTTTTTTTTTTTTTTTTTTATCTTGTATTGGTTCCTGTGGTTATAAACATGTTATCCTCCCACTGTGTTCATATTAGTAAAACTGTATTCATCACATACATGTGACATCCGTAGTGCAATGCAGACAGTTTTATTAAATATTCCACAGTCTTAATTCAATACCTACAACACTCCAAGTCCTCATCCAAACCACGTTGAAAATGCTTATTAAAATATTATGTGACAATCTCTCATTTCTTTCCTCTGTTCGGGACGGCTGCTGAGTAACTGTATCTGATCCACCTTGCAGGTATATAACAGAGTTTGTAAACCTAGGCAATGTCTCAGCTCTACGTACGTTCAGGGTTCTGAGGGCTTTGAAAACAATTTCAGTTATCCCAGGTAAGACGGTCTAGGTGTTTGTGTTTGCGGGTGGGCGAGTCACGGGGTTGATGTTAGGTGTGGTTTTGTTTCAGTCCCTTTCCTCTCCTCTTCCTCCTCCGTTCTCCTCCCACTGGTCGGACAGGCGTTCTTTCTCTCACCGTGGTGTCCCCTCCTGGTCTTCGATGGTGGTGCTGGTGTCGTGCTCTTGCGCGTACATGCGTGCGTGTTTGTGTTGTTATCGTGTGTGTTGTGTGTCATGGGGTTCTGTTCTGTGTGTCATCCTACCTTGTTACAGATATATAACAGAGTTTGTGGACCTTGGGAATGTCTCGGCGCTGAGAACGTTCAGGGTTCTCCGAGCATTGAAAACTATTTCTGTCATTCCAGGTGAGACTCCCATTTAAACACTAAGGCTGAGCTGACCTTATCTCGTAGCTTTCCTTGTCTCTATTACATTGATATGTTTTGAGGATGTTCCAGAGTCTACACATTGTTTTGTTTTACTTTTGTATAATAAAATCAAAAATGGTACCAATACATTTTTGACAGGCTTAGCAGTCTACTGGCAGTCTGGTAGGGTGACAACTGAAATCATGAAGCACATTATGTCTGCAAGTGTAATCGTTCAGAAATCCAATCCAAAGTGAAATAGAAAAGAATGTTAAAAAAATGCTAATATAGAATAGAGTTTAGAAAATTGATTTTTCCATGCAAACATGAATTAAAACAATAATTTTAAAAAATTATTAGGTAGAAAAATATGATCATGTTGCAACCTGGTTCTGTCACCTCTTTGCTTATCAGGTTTGTTTGATTTTTCATAAACTATGACAATGACTCGTTACTTTTAAAGAACATTAAATTCCCTAAGACTGCCAAGCCTAGGAACGCTGCATGAAGCTTGGAGACAACTGCATTTTACAAGTTTGGCTTTGAGGGGCTTTTATTTGGATTTTTGTTGGATTTTTTATAAGAAGAGTTGTTGATTTGTTGATTTCTTTCTTTTTTTTGAAGATCTTTGTCCATCCTGGGAATGTAAAGGAACACTAGAAGTGGGAAATTTGAAATAACTGTCATTAATGACTAGATTTGAGGTCCATTTTTTATTTTTTTCTGGACTCCACACGCCAACACATTTTTTCCTTTTCCTTACATTCTTCTGTAGGTCTATTGGAAATGTTTGTAAAACAGTTATGTTGTAACTTGGGTTATTTTACGACACATGTTCACATATTGGTGATGTACTGAGATACACATATGCTCACTTTCACACAACACATTCAGCATGGTGCAATAAGCCGCAAGCAAATGCAGTCGAGTGGAGCTCAGTTGTGCTCTGGGCTAAACCAGCCTGAGGGTTCGCCCAGTACTGCCTGATTGGGGGAAAAGAGTACCTGGGATGGGAATGATTCTTCAGTTAAAAGCAAGGTCACCATCATGTTTCTCAGACAGGTGATGCTGACACAGAGTTAATTCCTTCAGCCTTGGCGTTTAAATGACCTGCATGCCACCTCTCACTGCCCCAGCCCCCACCCCCCCCAGCCACCCACTCTTCCTCGCCTGTCCTCTCTTTCTCCTCCTGCTTCCTTGACTGAGCTTTTTGCTGTGCGCTGCTTGCTGTGTTACATTTATTTGGTGGATGAATGCTTATCAGTAGACCAATCTGCAGCTGGTTTGGGATGTGACCTAAGATGGACACAAGACACGAAAAAAAAAAACAAATTTAAGCTTCTCCTGTTCATCTGATCTTGAACTTAGCTCATGTGCTGCCTTCTGCTCTTCAACGGAAATGACCTCAGAAACTTCAATTTTACACAGTAAATCTGTAAAACATGTCTATATCACAAAAGAACATTAATGTTAAATTCTAAAAACAATAATTTGTGCCTCTGATGGGAACACCCCATACTGCTGCAGTATTCACAGAATATTTTGTTTATGATGAAAAATGAATGTTGACCTTTATATCAGTGGCTAAATGTGAATGCACTCTGATACTGAAATTGTTGTTCTGTTATCACATAGTCATGAAATACATTGAGCCATGTCTTTAGTTTTATTCAGTATTCTGTATATTCCTGCTTGATTAGGATGTACTATGATTTAATGTGGATTAAGTTTAGTTTACTGTACTTATTCAAGTGTAAACTCATTATTTTTGAGGAAAATACACAATAAAAACATGAGATCAAAGTGACAGTAGAACAGAGATAAAAATATAGCATAATCATATTAACTGTACACACACAGTTTTTGTCATATCTGTTACTCATTTTAGAAATTTGAAATGAGTAGTGCCCATAATAGTTTGCTGTGCCTGAGAGTTTTTATGTTATTACCAAATGTAACAAAACAGCAGTCGGTAAAAGCACAGTACAGGACACTCTCCCAGGAGACAGGAGTAGCAGTACAGTATTTTTGTCTATTGAGGTGCAGAGTTGTCCCTGCAGACAGTGACAGGATATATTAAGGCCCCACCCCAACACACACACACACACACACACACACACACACACACACACACACACACACCACAGAGGCTTTTCCCCTCTGGGCCTCTGCCGGTACAATATTGTATTTTCTGGGCATTTAGATTATTTATGTTTAAATATCAGATCATTTCTATACTATCTTTTGAACTTTCTAGTGTAGCCTGTATTATCTTTCTGATGTGAAACAGCATGTCTAACAAAAAAGTCGCATCAGTATTTACATATGTATAATGAAAGTACTTATCCTTGTGCCACTACTGTCAGTAACTATATACTTATACATGATTGAAAATCTTAATTCAATTCACACATTTCACCAGGGAAAATCAGAAAGGGAAGTGCCACATTAAAGAACGAAAAGAAAAAAATGACAGAATTTTTGACATATATGCAGAGGTGGGAAATCCCAGCTCCATAGAGCAAAAGTCCTGCAATGTGTTGGTTCTAGCTGTTCACTTAACATGGGTGATTCCATTAATTATCCCATCTGCCTGGATGAGGAGTTGTGTTCATAAAAATGGGCTGGTTCAATGAGTGATTGGAACAAATACATGGCAGGACTTTTGTTCTATAGAGCTAGGATTTCCCACTTCTGCATTTATGCTGGTATCTGCCATAGGGGTAATAGTATAGTTTAAGTTGCTTTGTTAGCTGGTAATTAATATATATTACTGGAATCAGTTTACATACATAAGATTCCATGAAAGGCAGCTTCCAGTGTAGAGACTTGACAATCATGGGAGTAGGTACTGTGTGTTTAAAATAAAATAATACTGATACATGCCAAGTTTAGATTTATGTAAGCCTTTATACAACCCAAAGTTAAATATAGAACACTTACCTAACTTAACAGTTTGTGTGTTATTTGAGTCAGCTCTCAAACTGCAGCTCTAAAAACAAACTCACTTTGTTCACTTTTTCAGTTCCAAAAGTTTCAATTCTTTTTATTTGTGTCTATCTGTGTGTTCGTGTGTCTTTGAATATGTATGCTGGTGTTTGTGTGTATGCCGGTGTGAGTTTGAATGTTTTCATGTTTGTGCACTTGTGCACATTTGTACGTATGTATGGGTGTGTGTATTGTGTGTATGTTAATCAACAGGTCTGAAGACCATTGTGGGTGCTCTGATCCAGTCTGTGAAGAAGCTGTCAGATGTGATGATCTTGACCGTCTTCTGTCTCAGCGTGTTTGCTCTGATTGGACTGCAGCTCTTCATGGGAAATTTACGAAATAAGTGTGTAATCTGGCCGATCAACATGACCGAGCAGTACCTGTCCAATGGCAGCAGGGGCTTCGACTGGGGAGAATACATCATGAATGATAGTGAGTGATTACCATCACACATTTTTTTGACATGAATAGAATATCAGAACATAATGTATATGTGCACATGTGAAGTGTAACCTCATGCCTGTGTAACACAAGCCAGTGTGTCATTCTAACAAGAGCTAAAAAGAGGATGGGAGAGGAGCCATGTTCATTTGACACCTAACCCTATGAGAGTCTGTAGGTCAGTTTCAGTGTATGATATATTTCAAATGTTGTCACCCCTTTACCTTGCCATCGTGTAGTTTGTTTTTCTTTCCCACAAGGAGGTCAAGTTTCAAGACATCAGCCTCCTCTGACAAGATAGCAATTCTACCCCTTGTGTTATCGGGTAACTTGGTGTTTTAATGCATTAGTTTGGAACCCAGCAATAAATTAACTACCAGAGGCATCCAAACCAGTGGGAGTCAGGCGGTTCTGAATGAACAAATAAAACGACTTTCCTTCTCTCCATGATTAAATGTATATGGACTCACAGCCTGCTACCGAAGAGCAGAGGACAGAACGGTCCTGTCCCAATTCACCCCTTAGCCTTCCCCCTACCTCTTGGCCCTTGCACTTAGCTAGATGCAGGGGTTGAAATATTCTCCTACAAAATGAGATGACCCTTCGAGACCTGTTATGTAATCAACTGTCATTGATGCCACTATAAACAGATGTGACAACTTTGTGAAAGAATTCACCGTGCTGTCAGCAGGTAACTGTCTGTTGCTGGGCTTTGGCCATTTTTTTGTGACTTTCAACGATAAAACACAGAAAAATGATCTATATTACATTGAAACGGCATTAAACAAAGGATCAAATGATTAAGTTGTTTATAAAAAAAATTTACATTTGTGTGTTTCTTTCATCACACTGCTGCACTTCATAGCTATTTTTACCTCCATCTTACAGAACAGAATTATGGGAAATTTCTCAAACCCCTCCGTTTGTAATGTGGTCTTGAAAAATCTTCATTTTGATGGTCAAACAGCCCTTCCCCTTAGCACATCCCCTCTGACTCATCGAGAATGGGGATACCCCTACCCATTCACGTGAACACACAAAATGGAGGGGCAGGGGTAAGGGGAAGGGCCAAGGGGTGAATTGGGATTGAACGAACATCTCTGATTTAGCATCATTTTTTAATAAAAATGCATTTCAAATAACAATCTCAAAAAGTTGTTTTACCATATGGCTACATTTTGAAATAAAAGGTAGCATCTTATACTATTCTCACCCACTAAATAGTTTTATTTTACGTAGATGCATCACAGTAGAATTATATAATTCTCTTTAACACTCAAAAACATCAAAACTTTCATGTGTAGTACTTCACTAATATTGTTCTTCTTTCACAGCTAATTTCTACTTCCTCCCTAATCAACTTGACGCTCTACTATGTGGAAACAGTTCTGATTCAGGGTAAATCAATGCCTCACTTACTAAATGTATGCTTCCAAATTGTAATGTTTCAGCAGGTGTTTCTATCAAAGCTTTGTTAATATGTTGTAAATCCAATTTACTTCTGAAATATTAAGATAAATCTATCTAGTATCTTATTCACAAGTAAATGGTTGTGCAAGCATATATCAAAAACAAAAAACATCTCTGAAATCTCTACATTTCATTTCACTATTGTGATTTCTTTTCAGGCGATGTCCAGAGGGTTTCACATGTATGAAAGCTGGAAGGAACCCCAACTATGGTTACACCAGCTTTGACAGTTTCGGATGGGCTTTCCTCACCCTCTTTCGCCTCATGACCCAAGACTTTTGGGAGAATCTGTACATGCTGGTAAAAGCAACCCCCACCCCCTCCATCTTTTTAAAGTGACAGTCGAGAGAGACAGGAAATTTAAGGAAAGAGAATGAAGTAATGATGTGCAGTAAATGGTCTGGCCAGATGGGAACTGAGTAAAGGAATCACTGCTTCCTGCACCTTGGCACCAATCCTTAGTCAGTCAAGTCTCTAAACTCTACTGAAGGGATGCAACACAATATTTCTAAAGTATAGTCTGTCATTCTGTGTTTTGGTGTTGATAGTGAGGAGCGCGATATAACCCACCAGTCCAAAACCTTCAATGTTCATTTGGGTTAAAAAATACTGTAGTATATCATTCTCATGATTTTCTTACACCATTCTAACCATGGAGCATTTTTTTCCTGAAAGAGGCCACTCCTATCAGGTTTTTCCTTTAATTTGTAACCAGTCTGCATATGTACAGTGTTCCTTATACCTCAGTCAATAAACTAGAGTGTCTCTCAGCAGTTCTCAGTAGTTCATTTTCCCTCTGACTGAAAGTGAACACTAATTATTAATCGTTTGTAATGACTTGTGTGTAACTAACAACTTGACCTGTATTTTTCTTTAAAGCAGGAAGTATTTAAAATACAGTTATTAAATGAACTCGTATTGAAGTAAAAAAAAATGAACAACTGTTTGCTAAATGACGCTCATGGACAGTTCTTGACCAAATGTGAGTCACACATCTTTCATGCTTATCCAGACCTGTAGCACCACCTGCACACACAGATTCAGTTCATTTGGCAAATAGGCCAGTCAGAGTGTGCGCTCGCTTGTGTGTGTTGACACTGGGAATTCCTGCGTTTTAAGGCTTCTTTTCTTCCTGGAGATTTTCTTGGGTAAAGCCATGAAGTGGTTATAAAAAAGCATACACACCTGAAATATCTATTTTACTCTCATTGCTTTATCTGTGTTTTTTTTTTTTCCTGTCAGACTCTGCGGGCTGCAGGCAAGACCTACATGATCTTCTTTGTGCTGGTCATCTTTGTGGGCTCCTTCTACCTGGTCAATCTCATTTTGGCTGTGGTGGCCATGGCTTATGAGGAGCAAAATCAGGCCACTATTGAGGAGGCAGAACAGAAAGAAGCAGAATTCAAAGCCATGCTGGAGCAGCTTAAAAAACAGCAGGAGGAGACGCAGGTTGGTGTCATTTTATCTCTCATTTTCATCCTTTTGTTTCTTTTCAAACTTTACTTGTCAAACATACATATTTTGCTCTCTCAGGCTGCTGCCATGGTGACATCTGCGGGCACAGTGTCAGAGGCAGCATTAGAGGATGAAGGAGGTGAGCGCTTGTCCCGCAGCTCCTCTGAGGTTTCCAAGTTGAGCTCCAAGAGCGCCAAGGAGCGGCGCAACCGCAAGAAGAAATGGCGTCAGAAAGAGCAGGAGAAGGAGAAGGGAGACAGTGAGAAGGTTGTCAAGTCTGAGTCAGACGATGGGAGCAAGAGGAGTACGATTCGATTTCCAGGAAGTCGACTGGGGAGAAAGACATCCATCATGAACCAAGTAAAACTAAAAGCTATCAGCACAATGAAGCTAATGTGTTTTATGTGTGGTTGGTTACATGGCCATTTGATATAATACAAAATGTAAGACTCATTTTTTTTATAAATACTGGCACATCAGTTCCCCTTTGAATTATGCAAAAAATACCTACGGCTAATATACACAATTTCAGTCTAGTGTGGCTCACTTACCTGGTTGTACACTGGTACTGCAGACTCCATTGCCTATACCATGATAATGTGAACAACAGTGACCAAAGTTTAAGGACAAATTATACTCTGTAAACAGTGTTCGTTTCAACAATTTATTTATTGTGTAACTCAGTCTGTCAACCTTTTAAACTCAAAACTAAACTATACTGTAAGGTGATGCTTAGAACAAAGCAATTGGCTATGCTCCAGAAACTTCCCCAAAGTATGTGTCCTATTTGATATTTATGACTTAACAATAGAACAAATTGTTTTAGAAAAGAAGAGCACACACTGAAGTATAAGTATTAGATTATTTAGGCTTCTTTCATCAAAGACATTAAAAAAATTGCATTTAAGTTAGCAAAGAAACAAATGCTTAATGAAATAATTACAACCATAATTTTGTTGAATCCTTTTGTGATCTTTCAGGGCATTGCAGTGAGATTTGATGATGATCCTCTTGTTGAAAACAAAAAAAGAGAATTAGTATAAGAAGGATAGAGGAGTAACTTGTAACTATAACAAGAATGACTGAATCTATGGTTTGGTAGCAAGAAGTTACTTTGATGGTTTTGGTATCTGCATGTTGCACAAAAGATCCTCATCCTATGTGTATCCTATTTTTCCCTCATTCCTTTGGTTATTCCTTGCTTACTCTGTCTCCATACTTACCCTCTTCACCTTGTCTGTCCCTTTTATTTACACATCACATAACTCCTGCTGTTTTTAATAACTCCTCAATTCTCCCTCTGTGCATCTGTCATCCCCTCTTCAGTCACTACTCAGCATCCCAGGCTCGCCCTTCATGTCGCGCCACAACAGCCGCAGCAGCATCTTCAGCTTCAAAGGCCGTTCCAAGGACATGGGCTCAGAGAACGAGTTTGCAGACGATGAGCATAGTACGGTAGAGGAAAGCGAAGACCGTCGGGGCTCCCTGTTTATCCCTTATCGCCGCAACAGCTACAGTGGTTACAGCCAAGGCTCATCACGCATCCACCCACTGGCACCCCACTCTGGAGGAAAGAGGAACAGCACGGTGGACTGCAATGGCGTTGTGTCTCTCATCGGCCCTGGGCCCGGCAGACGACTTCTGCCTGAGGTGAAAATAGATAAGGCAGCCACTGATGACAGTGTAAGGACGTCCATGGGACACCTGTACAGTCTAGGCATGATGGTGGTGGCCCTGGTCTCTGCAGCTTCTCCTTTAAAACCTCTTTCCCTTGGCTCTTGTTCCTCTTCCCCCAAAATCAATGGCTCCCTTTTCCTGTCTTGATCTTTGAATATATGGTTCTCTTTTGTCACTAGATTTTGTCATATTATTTCTTCCTGTATTGCCACTTCCACCACTGATATGATGTCCTATTTTAGTTTTGCTTTTTACCAACCTTATAAGGTACTAATCCTCTCACAGCTGAAATACTTCACTTACTCTCTGTCTTACCAGCATCATGATTATGATTTAATGGATGTAGTCAGAACAATTTTTGAATGCAATATCCACCATTGAAATATTGAAGATTACTTAAAAACCACCATCAACCTTTCACCTATGCAGTCATTGTCATTCAAAAAAACTCTTAATACAAAACATTTTACAGGAAAGCAACTGCAGCTGACTTTCTTATTTTCTACTATGTTCATTTTAAGGTCCATTATCTGAACCCATACTCTTCCTAGTCTTGCTTTTCTCCATCCTGTCTATCTTTCTTTCTGTCTTTCATTATCTTGCTTTCATTCTCTTTCTGTCTCCCCCTCTTGCTGTTTCTCATCCTATGCTTGTGAACAGTGCAAACTATTTAATGACAGTATTCCTCCTCATTCTAGCTACCATGGTAGATCCTTTTTTTCTTCTCAGCCAAACAACTGCTTTTACCTTTTAACTTCTCTTCAAATGTAGCATGGTGTAGCAGCAAATGATGTCTTGAATCCCCCTCTGTTTTTGACATGCATGTCATTGCATGTTCAATGTTGCTTTGTAAGGACAGCGTTATGTATAGAAGGTTTAAAATGTACGCAGTAAATTCTCAAATAGAAGGTAATGACTGTGCACTAAAATATTATAAATATAACACAGTAAAATCTGTAATAATTTACAAAGACCTGGCTCTTTCCTCGGCTGTGTTGAATTTATTTGAGAATTTACAGTATTAATTGTAACTTATAAGACATCTTGTAGGATGTCCTGTAATACAACAAAAATGTAATTTTGAAGTAATTGTATATTCCAAATGAGATCTGATTTGAAAACTTTAATGCTTGTTTGTGACGAAGCCTTCAGTTTTGTACAGTCTCTGACATCTTGTGTTTCTCTGAGTACAGACTACAGACGTGGAGATTAAGAAGAAACACTCTGGCTCACTCATGGTATCTGTGGATCAGCTCAACTCCTCCTTCAAAGGAAAAGACCGTGCCAACAGTCAGATGAGCGTAGCCACCCACACATTGATAGAGGGTATAGCCAGTGCATATGTTTTCCTTTCTTCCTTTAAATGCTGGCCTGTTGTCAGAATTTTATGTGTACGCAATGCACATAAAATCTTCCAATGGTCCTCCAATTTAAGAACTATCAACCGTCAACTTTTTATAGATGTTCTTTGTAATTCACATAGGTCACAATCAGTTGTTAATTTCTTTATACCAATGAGAATCCTTCACATAGATTGCAACAGAATCTGTTTCATATGCCAAAATTATGTTTCTTTTGACTACTCTTTGTTTATCGGTTCCTTCAGAATTAGAAGAGTCTCAGCGAAAGTGTCCTCCCTGCTGGTATAAATTTTCCAACATCTTCCTCATCTGGGAGTGTTGCCCCATATGGCTGAAGATCAAGCACATAGTCTACCTAATTGTCATGGATCCATTTGTTGACCTTGCTATCACCATCTGTATTGTCCTCAACACCCTCTTCATGGCCATGGAGCACTACCCCATGACTGAACAGTTTGAGGGTGTGCTGTCTGTTGGTAATCTGGTGAGTAAATACAGTTTTTATTATATATGTATTATTTTTTTCCTTTCTTGTTCCTTTGCCTTTTTCTGTCACATTTTATGTCCACATAAACATCATTAAGGAACATCATTACCACTCTATAGAGTTACAGAAGCATTGCAGGATTTGTTCGCCCCACCTACACAACCTCAAACCAGTATACCAATGCATCATTTGGTATGTGCACTTAAGAATGCACACATACACTGTATATAGGACTTTGATGAGGTCTCATTAAAGATTTAGGTCCATTTTAATGTAGCCAGTCAGCCTGCTACCCAAACTCTCATCGCCCGCACTCAGGTCACTCTATTGCTTCCGTTGCATCTTGCTTACCTCAACTCTACTTCACTCTCGCTCTCTCTCGCTCTCACTCTCTTTCTCTTATGTGTATAAAAACACATGTAGAACATAGCAATCTTGCAAATAATGGTGGAGACGCACCAAAAAAAAGCATGGCTTCTGATTTGTCTGTGCCTTGCCCTTGCAACAGTATTGGCACAGTGTCAGCAGTGAGACAGGAAATGAGGTCAAAGGGATTGGCATGATGTCAGGATGAAAACAGGAACTGAGGTCAGAGGGACTGTTGTGGCGTGATCGATGGTGCAGTATGAATCACTGGGTGTTCCCTGCAGCACTGATTGAGCACATGATTAGCTGCTGGAAAGAAAGTGTAGGAATAGCTATAGATCCCCACAAAGTTCAGCTGATGTGGTGTGCCATTGCTCCATGACCTTGCCCTGTCAGGAGAGTCCTCAGTTTAAACAGATCCCAGTCCATTCTTGTCACCTTTATATTAGATTAAACACAATGCAAGCAGTGATTTTTTTCAGTCTGTGCACTCTTTACCTTTAAGTCTACTTCTGTAAGGAGCATGTAATTTTTCTTCTAAGTAATGTTTGCTTGCATTAATTGTGACATTTTTTAAGACCTTGCATTACTTTAAAGATGTAAGACATTTTGTTTTTAGAATTTTGGCAAACTGTACTTTCTAAAACTGCCATGATCTGCTTCTTTCAGTCTATTTATGGAGATTTGAACTTAAAAAAATGTGTGTTAAATGTGTGTTTGAACTTCATGCTGTACAAGTTGGTTTAACTTTATAGTCCATTTAACACAGCAGTCACAAACAATAAAAGAATTCCATCCACTTTTCTAACATTAATAAATATGATTGGTTTACTCTGTAAATTCATTACTTAACTAAATGTGCATGTTCTCCTCATTATTCAGTTTAATCATCAAAGATAGCACTTAAAATAACAAAATACAAACTCAGAACCATAATGTGAAATTCTGTGTTTCTTAACAGGTTTTCACGGGCATCTTTGCTGGGGAAATGTTTGCCAAACTAATCGCCATGGACCCCTACTACTACTTCCAGGAGGGCTGGAACTGCTTTGATGGCTTCATTGTGACTCTGAGTTTAGTTGAGCTGGGACTGGCTGATGTGGAAGGTCTGTCAGTGCTCAGGTCATTCAGATTGGTGAGTGACACAGAATAGAATCATCATGTCATGTACAATGTGTCATCAGTGAGAGATGATGGGTTCAAACAAATAATCCACTTTAGAAACATTCAACTTGAGCCAGTGAAGAAATGGCATGTAGGGTTAAGTGTCCAAGGAAATTCCCTTTTTTGTAATTGGCTTCGTTGCACAGATTATAGTTGCTGTGGAAATGAAAGTAAACTCCCAAGTCAGTGCAAAAGCATCCACATTTAGAGCACTGTCCTAAATCCAAAAACCTGTGGAATAATTCTGTTTCTTGTCTCTTGTAGCTGAGAGTATTCAAACTGGCAAAATCGTGGCCAACCCTCAACATGCTGATTAAGATCATCGGTAACTCAGTGGGAGCTCTGGGTAATCTGACCCTTGTGCTGGCCATCATTGTCTTCATCTTTGCTGTGGTGGGCATGCAGCTGTTTGGCAAATCCTACAAGGACTGTGTGTGTAAGATCGCCCAGGACTGTGAGCTGCCCCGCTGGCACATGAATGACTTCTTCCACTCCTTCCTGATTGTGTTCAGAGTGTTGTGTGGGGAGTGGATTGAGACCATGTGGGACTGCATGGAAGTTGCAGGACAAAGTATGTGCCTCATCGTTTTCATGATGGTTATGGTGATCGGAAACTTGGTGGTAAGCAAAATAATCCCAGTGTAGGTTCTCTGGTGTTAGATTTTGCTGTAAATGCATGGGCTCCAACTTTCATTGTTCTTGTTAAGGTGCTGAACTTGTTTCTGGCCTTGCTGCTGAGCTCATTCAGTGCAGACAATCTTGCTGCCACAGATGATGATGGTGAACCCAACAACCTCCAGCTTGCAGTCGCTCGTATTAAGACAGGAATTGCCTGGTTTAAGGTCAATGCGCGGGTAATTGTAGCCCAAGTGCTCAAAAAGGTACATTACAGTTAAATATGCATGAATAGTTTTAGGTAAATTACTAATTGTAATTGTTAAAAATATGTTTACTATTTTGGTCATTCAGCTGTCTGATTTTATTTTTCATTCCTAATTTACTTTTTTTTGTGATTATGACTTTTTTTTTGACAAGCAGCCAATGGAGGATGAACAGAAGCCTTTGGATGAAATGTATGAGAAGAAGCTCAATTGCATTGCAAACCACACCGTGGACATCAATCGTGAACTGGAGTATGCTAAAAATGGCAATGGCACTACCAGCGGCATTGGGAGCAGTGTGGGAAAGTACATGATTGATGAAGACTACATGTCCTTCATCCACAACCCCAACCTCACTGTCTGTGTTCCCATCGCTGTTGGCGAGTCGGACTTTGAAAACCTCAATACAGAAGACTTCAGCAGTGAATCGGAAGTGGAGAACAGTAAAGATGTGAGTGCAGTTTGCTTTGATGGAGTGAGCATTTTGATGAGAAGCCAGAAAATTGCTTGCAGTGCAGATGTTCTCACTTAAGATATCTTTGTTTTGTGGTTATTTGACCATAGATTATTTCATGGTCTCGCTCTGGGAGATAGGCCTGCATGAATGGGATTTGAGTCTACCAGGAAAATGCACAGATTACTGACTGGACTTTTATAGTGGACCTTATAATCGCACGTACTGACACTGCAGTTGCAGTTGAGATTAATTGTGCAACTCTGTTCTGGGAGCTGTTTGTTAGAAACCTGATCAGCAATTATTAATGATAAACCAGGACTGAGATTAGTGTTTAATGGCATATTCATAAGGCTAGAAATTTTGGTTGTTCATAATCAACTATTATTAATATTTTTTAAAATATTTGTTATTTTATGGTTATGGGTTTTTTTTTAAAGGTTTTTTTTGTTGACTTGCTGTGTCCAAAGTCATATATTTGTGTATTTATGTGGCATCTTTTGATACATTAAGCAGAACTGCTGTAAGGTGCCGCAATGGAGCCAATGAATATATGTGACATTTCAGAACATTCGTTTAGACAGACATTAACACTGAGCCTGAGTGCTGACCCTGCAGACAGACAGAGAATCAAGAAGTCATGGTGGCAGATGGATACATCAGTCTGCTGTATGGTATGAATGTAGGAAAAGGGGAAAGTCAGACATAATATGTGTAGAGAAGTCTCATTGTGGGTCACCTTGACCTGGTTTGTAGTAGGAAAAAAAAAAGAGATAATGCAGCACCGTCACTACTGTACCTGCACTAGGTTTATATTCCACTGGGCTCCCCCTACCACCAACACAACAATCTTCCCTGCACTGCAACCAGCCATGGGATATACTGCATGGAGTAGACACAGACACAGCTGCTAACACCCAGAAAAGCAAGAATCCATAAAGCTGTTTGGTGGAGAGAAAGAGTACAGAGAGGAGGAGAAAGAGAGTACGAATGCAGTTCCTTTGCTGACGACTTAAGATTATAAAATGCAGTATCATTCTCTAGTGAATTGAGTTGGCTGAGTGTCTGTGTCTGCATGTGCGCAAGTGTAAACTGTATTGCAATAAGGCTCCTGCTAATCTGCTATTTCTACAATTTGCCCTTCCTCACCTTGACTTATTATTATGATATGACATGATTTATTGGTCCAGGTGGTCCTCACCAGGCTTTAATATCTAAAACGAGAGATTTCACATCCATTCAACTAGCTCAGGTTTTTTAGCGTGAACTCTGACTCACTCATTTTTCCAGCTAACCTAGTCATAGATGTTCAGTAATATATAGTATATACAATTTTACATACAATGTGTTTTGTTGCATTATTAATCACAACAGATGTTTACGTATATAGACCTCATTTATATGCATTTCTCTTTTCTTTCATAGATTTTGTTTCAATCTGTCATCACACATGAATCTTTTATTCCTGAAGAATCTATAATCTTGCGTCTAATAACAAACACTACCATTACCAGTGGAATGATTCATTGGTAACCTTTAATTAATGCCTTGTGAAAATCTATTAATAAGTCCTCTGGGTAGGCAGTAGTGGACAGGAAACTAGCCATAGTACATGCCTAGAGCACACATAACTCAAATAATAAATCATGTCATGCATGTAAACCCAAAGGGACATTAATGTAATGGCTGCACCGGCAGGGTGCCGTATCCAGATGCTTTCAGCTTCTCACTACTCAGCCTAAAATGTTTCAAAGTGAAATTCAGAGTTAAAATGATCCCTTTGTCCTCACAGGATGACACCAGTTCGTCTGAAGGGAGCACAATAGACATCAAGCCCGATGTGGAGGAGGTAGCAGTGGTGGAGGTAGTAGAGGAGTACCTTGACCCAGAGCCCTGCTGGACAGATGGTAAGACTATGAGTGCCACTAATAGTACATTGTTTATGTGACTTTTAAAGTGGTATTCATTAGTAGTGTCTTTATTTTTCTGACAGAATGTGTGGCCAAATACAAGTGCTGTGATGTTCCAATCACTCATGGCTGGGGAAAGTACTGGTGGTTCCTAAGGAAGACCTGCTACCTGATTGTAGAACACAACTGGTTTGAGACTCTCATCATCTTCATGATCCTGCTCAGCAGTGGAGCCCTGGTATGAGCGCACACATTTAGGCCCATTATCATTTGAAAACTGCCTCCATACATCTGTATAGAAGCAGATGGATAAAACATAAAACAACAGAATAATCATTACTTACCACATCATTTTCTACTTCTTGATCAGTGCTTGTAATTGAAATGGCAACGTCAATTCAAAAAAATTTGGGATACAATATAAGATGCAAAGAAAAACATTAATGAATAAAGTACAATGGTTTGTAAATTTTGTAATCCCATATTTTATTCACAATAGAAAATAAGGCAATTTTTATAATTACACGTTGGTAATTTGATGTCAGCAAATCATTTTCAGAATCATGGCATTCTGTTTTTATTCACATTGTACACATTGCATAAAGCTCTTGGAATTGGGGTTGCATTATAATTAAGTATTGTAAAAAGTTAAATGTGTTTTAACAATATATGATAAATGTTAGTGGAGACATCTGAACTATGACATCTACCAAAAACAAATGGAATAATAATTCCTAGAAGCTGAACCGCGAATATGAAATCCACTCAGAGAGACTGAAATTCCCACCCTTATGGGGAAGTGGGTAAGCAAGATCATCTCGTTTTTTCCTTCTGCAGCTGTTCTTGATATGATTGTTGCTAATGGACAGCAAAGTGCTGTAATGCACCAACCTTTCAACCTACAAATCCAGCTTAGGTTTGCAGCTTTCTGGCTGGGGGGGAGGCCTGAAGAATGGACTCAATAGAGAATAGAAGAGCTGAGCGAATGATCAGTCAGACTAGTCTTGGCAAAAATCTTTTTTATTATTTAATATTTAAATGACATGACTGCAGAATTAAGGAGGAATTTGAGGGTTCATAACCTGTCAGAAATAGTTTTGAAATAAAAAAAGTTCAGAGGTATTCCATTCTTTAGTGCCATTTAAGAAAAAAAATAACTATAAATGAACTCTTAAGTATGGATGTTGAAAGGGATTAAATCATCTGTTGTCTCTATGCATTTCTTCTTAGGCCTTTGAGGATGTGTACATTGAGCAGAGGAAGACAGTTCGCATCATTCTAGAGTATGCTGATCGAGTGTTTACCTACATCTTCATCCTGGAGATGTTACTGAAATGGGTGGCCTATGGTTTCGTCAAATACTTCACTAATGCCTGGTGCTGGCTGGACTTCTTCATTGTGGATGTAAGTACATTTGTACACTATTTTAATTACATATGTACTAATAGTAGAGCTTTGCCATTTATAAAAGTCATTGCAACATTAGAGGAATACAACTAGCATATGAGAGACTGCTTCACTGGTCAACTTAACTACTAAGTATAACTGTATACCTCAATGCATTTAAATGTCAAAGCTTCTAGACATATTCAAAGTTTTTTTTCAATACACATATTGCATATTTATAATAGAGAGAAGAATTACTGAGCAATGGTAAAAAAAAAAAACCAAATCCATATACTTCAGGGTTTTCATGGGGAGTAAAAACATGAAGTAAAAGCTTAAATTGTTGGTGCATTTTTTCAAGGTAAAAATACCTAATGAAACACCAGTGTTGTTTAGAAGTAAATGTCATTCACCTCAACCTTTTCACATTTAACTCAAAGTGATGAAGATGTTTTTCAAATGCGACAATTGTAATTATCACATTTGAATTGTCATAATAATGTTTTTACATTTTTGGTCATGCTTTATATACTGGCGTGATATTTACTACAGGCAGAAAATGGAACACAGGAAGTTGATCAAATGAGGCAGTATCTCTAAGAGACAGTCTATTGTGTTAAAACGTTTGAGATCTAAATGCTTCTGATAACCAAGTATGTATTGTGTTTTTGAGTTCTAACTGAATATTAATTACTGACAGCTTGAGAGCCATATTTTATTTATTTCCTATGTGATATGCAGGTTTTGCTGCAGTGCTTTGTGGACCCTAGTCACCAGCCATTAAAGTGCTTCAACTTACTGTTGAAAATATGGGGCATGATATCGACTTGGAGTCAATATGGCGTAGAAACATGCATTCAGAGCAACTTAGATGGTAAAAGATGTGATAGTATGTGATATAACCAGGAAATTAATAAGACCCCCAGGCACCATCTTGTTAATATCTACAGAGCCTCTGCTTAGCTGAGGGATGCTGAGTCATTCGGTGTTGTTAGATTCAACAAATGCTGTTGACTCTGTCATTTAAAATTTTCAGTGTATCTGTTTTTGAAAAAGAAAAAATATATACACTTCAGTATGTTAAATTCCCTGTAAAATACCACTTCACATTAAAATGCAGCTAGATCAAACATGGTAAACTGTGCAGACCTTGCCACATGCACCTGCTTTGATGAAACATGAAACCATGAGTAACTGGCAGAAAAAGTGACTAATCTCTGATAAATAAGATGTGACCTGGAAGGAGCAGAAAGCCAGTCATTTATCCACCAATGTACATCAATATTGCCACTGCACTGATGCATATTTGTTATATGTGTTTGTCATATTATATCTACATAGGCACAGCATGAACTGCTTTTTCATTGAGAGTAGAATTGGTGTGTTTTCAATATGCTAATTTCCTTTCCTGTTGCAACAAGAGTTTGAAAAAAAAAATGTTTGGCTGATGCTAGCCAAAAACCAAACTATAGTATACATTTTTTGTACGACTTAATTTGACCCTATAGTTTTGGTTCTCTTTTTTTTAGTTGTCATTCTAATTAACATTTATGAACATTTTTGCAAGAATAGTTCTCCAGGTGATATGCTGGGATGAAATGCCTTGAGACCCATCAATAAATGTCCAACAGAAAACACCAACTATGCAGACACTAAACTGTATGCTTAGGTGGTCCATGTAATAGGGTCATAACATACCTTTTCCATGCAAATCTCTACCTTAATTTTGCCCTGTTCTCTCTTTCACAGCAGGTGCCTATAATTCTGTCTCTCTTTAAGTTAAGAGAGGTGTTGCAGCTGTCGAGGCCCTGAGGGTCCATGTTTGAGGGTTCAGGGTAAGATTTATGTGCTGTGTTGGGACTCCTACTTTCACAGGTTATCCTCTCTTTCTAACCCTGAAAGTTGTCCTCAACCCACTGCGTTTTCTCTCCCCTCTTTAAGTAAGATGCTCTGGTGTGGAATCTGTACCGTTTTGTACCGTGTACTGTGTCTATAAAATTGTGTCACATTGATTTAGTGTTTGTGAAAACATCTCTCCTCTAATTTTTTTCCCTTTGTTTGACTCTTTATCTTCTCTCCCTTTCACTGTGTCAACCACAAGTTTCTTTCCAGGTGTGCTCACTGTGCTGTTAAGCTGGTTATCACGCTAGACTGGCTTGCCAAACTAAATCAAACACAAACATAAGCAAACACATAAAAATTCTGGGTCATGCGCAATTTATTGACTTTTGCATATTGAATTAACTCCTGTTTAACCTCATACTCTCAATTCTGTTATATAGATGCATATACTTACACATACAGAAAGTTTATATGTCCTTGTATATATCTGTAAATCATCATTCAACCACTCTTACAGTATATGTAGGGTCTACCTTTCTCTCTATATTCTCTCTAACTGTGTGGGTCCTGTCTCCCTTTGCCTCTGTCTGTCCCTCTCCCTCTGTCCCTATCTGTGTAGGTGTCTATAGTCAGCCTTATAGCTAATGCGTTGGGCTTCTCCGATCTAGGCCCGATTAAATCACTCAGGACACTGAGGGCCTTGAGACCCCTCAGGGCCCTGTCACGTTTTGAAGGGATGAGGGTAAGACCCAAGATACCAGGCAGCTGGTCCTTCTGCATGCCGCACAAAGAAATGTTTTTACGCATGCTAGAGATGATAGAATAAGGCAATTGAAAGAATAAATTTTAAGTGACCCCCCCCTTATCAAACAGACGCTTCTTGCATGGATGCAGATCATCTCAGATGGTCATGATACATCTGATTTGATTTACCATATTTCATTTCATTTTTGTTATAAATTTAATACTAATGAGGCATTTTGCAATCACTTATCTGATCACAATATGACACCAGGTCTTTAAAAATATGTTCCATGACTTATGAAATTATAAACAATAACCATTGACCTGAATGATGCAACACATTAGAATGATAATTTAGCTCTGAAAATTTCAGTACTAGCCTGAGACAGCAAGTGGAGGTTGGTACTATCATACAAAACCTGTTCACACCCAACAACAGGAATAAAATGGATTAAAAATACCCATGCAAACCACTACTGTGATGTGACTTACAGAACTGCCCAGGGCTCATATGACTGACAACAATACTGATATAGAAACTGACCTTGAGCTCAAAATTTCTGGAATCAGTAATATGTGCACATTTTTAACACATTATAAACTGAAAATGTGTGCACAACATTAATTTGTGTTTAACAGTATACCGTATACATGTCAGAACTGTTAGAAATGCAACCCATGAGCATCTGCACTGAAGTTTGAAAAAGTAAATTATCTTTCTACAGTGATAACTCCTCTAAGCATTGCATGTGTGATGGGTTGGTTCAGTCTCTGGTTGTTGCTGGGCAGGAAAAAAAATCTTGTCAGTGTCTAGGCTCAGCATCTCCTGACTGTCACTCTGCCTCAAGTGTCCTGTTATCTGATCTTATCACAGTTTGGCTTTGGCATTGTCACACTGGAAGATCAACAAACTTCTGGTTGCATACCCTCCCTTTCCTGCCATCCCTGCTCACCACTCCTCAGTGAATTTCATTACCATGATTTTTTATGATCACCTCTTTATAGTGCTTATATAAGCTGAACAAATGTGTGCATTGAGTTTATATCATGCTATGTGGCATAACAATACAATAAAAAGGTAAATCCAGAGAGCATAAACATTTGATGTTGCCTGTATGGTTTTGGTTATAATTTGTCTTTCTGTTACCTCATCTATGTTTTGGGAAATGCATATTCATATAATGTCTTCCTTAGGCAAAAGTCATGTATTTCCCCTGCTTCAGTGCAGCACAGATTACACTTTCATAAATATAAATTTACTCTCTGATTTGTCAATATTTGTACATCTTGGATAATAACTAGCATATACAGTCCTCATTTGAGAATACTTGCCTTACCTGTCATTTACCTTTACCTGTAATTTTACATGTACAAACACAAAAGGACATTTAAGACTGTTTTGTTAAAGTGATGTATATTGTGGCTCTAATGGAGACAGAGAATCTGCATTTCCATGTAAGTGTGTTGATGTTTTATGTGTGACTATGCAACTGTTGTGTGATGACTGCGTTACAGTGGTTGTGTTTTCTTGTTCTCTTCAGGTTGTGGTGAATGCCTTGGTCGGTGCCATCCCCTCCATCATGAATGTGCTGCTGGTTTGTCTCATTTTCTGGCTCATCTTCAGCATTATGGGTGTAAACCTTTTTGCTGGAAAGTATTACTACTGTTTCAATGAGACAGCTGAGGAGTACTTTGAACCTGATGATGTCAACAACAAAACGGAATGTTTTGCGCTCATTAATGCAAACTTCACTGAAGTCAGATGGAAGAATGTCAAGATCAACTTTGACAATGTGGGCGCAGGATACCTGGCACTTCTGCAAGTGGTGAGAAAGCTTTGCTGTTGGTTCACATGTGTTTCTCTCCACTGATTGCAGTACACCGGTTAATCCTTTTTTCTGTCCATTTAACAGGCAACATTCAAAGGCTGGATGGATATCATGTATGCAGCCATAGATTCCAGAAAGGTAAGCTCTTTACAGGTTTCACTTCAAGATCAAGGTGTGTTCAAGTTTGTCCATATTTTCACTTTTACCTCTTCAAAGGTGGAGGACCAGCCTCTCTATGAGGACAACTTGTACATGTACATCTACTTTGTCATCTTCATCATCTTCGGCTCCTTCTTCACTCTAAATCTCTTCATTGGTGTCATCATTGATAACTTCAACCAGCAAAAGAAAAAGATAAGATTTATTTTCCTCGTTTTACTTCCTGATACCCGTGATATTTCATTATTTATGTGTCTATTCTTATTCCTAAGTTACATTTACTAGCTAATAGACCATGGGAGGGTGATATCAGTCTTAGCATCTATAATATATCCATGTAACATATTACAATCTGACAATCTTAACAAAGCACCATATTGCGCATGTCAAAAGAGTCACATGAACTGATTATAACCCAAACTGTTTTTGTCTCTTTACTTTGGAGGTCAGGATATTTTCATGACAGAAGAGCAGAAGAAATACTACAATGCTATGAAGAAGCTGGGATCGAAGAAACCACAGAAACCAATACCCCGACCACAGGTACGTTGCGTTTCACTGTGTAGATCCTCTCCCCCAAGCAGAATTCAAAGAGACCAATTCTTAAGAACAAAAGCTTTAAATTAAAATTTGTTTCCACTTCCTGCTTTTTTTTCTCTTTTTCTCAGAACAACATCCAGGGCATGGTATTTGACTTTGTGACTCAGCAAGTGTTTGACATCTCCATCATGATCATGATCTGCCTTAACATGGTCACTATGATGGTGGAAACAGATGATCAGTCAGAAGATACAGAGAATGTGCTTTACTGGGTCAACTTCGTCTTCATTGTGATCTTCACTGGCGAGTTTTTACTCAAGCTGTTTGCACTGCGTCACTACTACTTCACCAATGGATGGAACATCTTCGACGTGGTTGTGGTCATCCTTTCAATCGTAGGCAAGTATTAGAAGTAGTGATAGAAGTTTGAAGCTCTCAACAGCACACATTGCAGATAAAATTGAGCCTCAAGGCCATGAAACGTGCCTTCTGTCTTTCCTTGTCTAATATCAGCACAAAAACAAGTTTTGTTCTAATTGTCCAGGTTAGGGATCAGAGATTTCTGTTCCTTTTATTTCGTAAACATTGAAGTACCACATTGTCCCCAAGTAAATATCCCTCACTTCATCTGCCCTTACAGTGGTGACAGTTATGTACCTTAAATCTAGAAGCCACCGAAACAGAAAAAAAGAACAAGAATGAGCCGCTGTATAAACATAACAATACAACATGGTAGACGCCTTTAAGGGGATCTGCCCCCTCTGATAGAATTCTACAGATAAACAGCCATTTCCAGGGTACTAAAAACACAACAGTTCTTCTTTTCAAGGAATAATACACTAAATGAATATGTTTTTAATCACCTTATATTATTTGATTTTCCATTCTTCTCATATTTTTGTGCCAAGGAAGGAATCAGTGAGCTGCTATTCTTACTTATAGGGATAATAATACTCTAATATGTATAAGTAATCAAGTCTTTTAGTAGCATTTCTTAATCAACATGTTGTCTTCTATTTTTGCTCTTTTTTAACTTCAGGAATGTTCCTGGCTGACCTGATTGAAAAGTACTTTGTGTCACCAACCCTGTTCAGGGTGATTCGTCTGGCCCGTATTGGCAGAATCCTGCGTCTCATTAAAGGAGCCAAAGGAATCAGAACTCTGTTGTTTGCCCTAATGATGTCACTCCCTGCCTTGTTCAACATTGGCCTTCTACTTTTCCTGGTTATGTTCATTTTCTCTATCTTTGGCATGTCCAACTTCGGCTATGTGAAACACAGTGCTGGAATTGATGACATGTACAACTTTGAGACCTTCGGCAACAGTATGATTATTCTGTTTATGATCACCACGTCAGCTGGCTGGGACGGTCTGTTGTTGCCCATTCTTAATTACCCTCCAGACTGTGATCCCCTTTTGGAGAATGCTGGTACTCCCGCCACAGGAGACTGTGGCAACCCTTCTGTGGGCATCTTCTTCTTCGTAATGTACATCATCATTTCTTTCCTCATTGTGGTCAACATGTATATCGCCATCATCTTGGAGAACTTCAGTGTGGCCACAGAGGAGAGTGCTGATCCACTAAGTGAGGATGACTTTGAAACCTTTTATGAGATTTGGGAGAAGTTTGACCCTGATGCCTCTCAGTTCATCACCTATGCTAAACTTTCTGACTTTGCTGATGCACTTGAACATCCACTGCGTGTCCCCAAGCCTAACACCATTGAACTGATCGCCATGGACATGCCTATGGTGAGTGGTGACCGCATCCACTGCCTGGATATCCTGTTTGCATTCACCAAGCGTGTGTTGGGTGACAGTGGCGAGTTGGACATGTTGAGGCAACAGATGGAGGAGCGTTTTGTGGCAGCCAATCCGTCCAAGGTTTCTTACGAGCCTATCACCACAACTCTAAGGCGCAAGCAGGAGGATGTGTCAGCCAGAATCATTCAGAGAGCCTACCGTGCCTACCTGGCTAGGCGGGGTTTTGTCTGTAAGCGCAAACCAGCCAATAACAAAGTGGAGAATGGCGGGAACAATCAGGAACAAGAAAAGAAGGAGGGCACTCCCTCCACTGCCTCCCTGCCCTCTTATGACAGTGTAACCAAACCTGACAAGGAGAAGCAGGATGACAACAATGAGGGCAAAGGAGGGAGGAAAGAGAAAGGAAGAAACCAAAAAGACATCAGGGAATCCAAATGTTAGAGCGTTGGAATAATAATCACAGTAATAACAATGAAAATTATAATAATATAACTTCAAGCAAAACGAGAGGAAACTCACTCACACAGATGTACAGATTATTTCATTTGCAAGTCCGAAAAAATAATATTCAGTAATTTTGTTTACAGACTTCATTCTTGTATTAATGCAGAGGGAAGCAGCTCGGTCTGTTACAGCTTGAAAACTCTTGAACTTCAGTCAAACCAAACAAATTCAGCATACTGTGTGACATTGTTGTACCTAGACTACTGATCTTAACAAAAGAACGACTAGCAGACAAGGAAGTGTCTGTGTCTGCTGATGTTCAGATTGCTCACTTACCACTGATAAGACAACTCTACACCAGGAGGTGGAATGAAAGAAAAAACACTTGATGAATCAAGCACCTGGATGCAAGTAATGGATTCCTATGGAAGACAGTGTTGTGAACGAGACATAAGGACGCTTCTTGATGCTGTTCTCTTGAAGCAGCCAGTGAGTGACACAGTGTCATTTAGTACTGAAATGTATAGAAGAGCAAAATGACACTCACTCTAACTGAGAAAACAGAAGGATGACTGGTGAGTGAAAGACAGACACAAATGACAGAGAGTGCTGGAAGCATTTTTTGTTTTATTAAAGCTAAAAATTGTTAATTTAAGCAGCAAAAATGCAAACAGATGAAAAAAAAGAACAATATTCAACATTTTGCCCATGTCACTTAACTCTTCTACTCATTTTATCTTTGTTATACCCACATCAAAATGCTTTTTTTACATGGGCTTTCACACCAATTGGTTAAGGGTCTGTTTATTATGGGGCCAACTCGGGCCAAGGGCTTACATTTACTCAGAAAGATTTCCAAACAACTACATAAATAATTGTGCTTGTTCAATGCATAGAAATGACTTGCATGATGGCATGTTTTGATCAGAAATCTTGCATGAATTATCATAGTCCACAAGACACTAATACTCAGACCACAAGAGTGGATCGACTATAAGATCGAGACACTGTCAAAATTTGAAAGTTCAGAGTTCAGAGTAATTTGTTTAACAAAGATAAGTGATACGGGGGTTGATAAACCAAAATGAATCCGAATTTTTCTCTCATTACTCGACACATTTCAAATGACTACTGTATGTTTAAACTGTTGCCTCTATTGACAGAAGAATGGGATTTATTGGTGAATAACATCGCCATCGTGGATCAGTGGGTTAAATCCTAACAATTATTTGCTGCTCTGGAGATTTTGAGTGTGTAAGATGTGTAAACAAATGTCTGTGTGTATCATGGGACTTAAATGTCTGTTAATTTCAAGGGCGCAACACTTTGAATCTAAAAGTTTATATTTATAATTTGTATGCACCGATGTAATGTTCCATACCATCTGCCTTTAGTTGTGTGTGCACGGGCATTTGCGGAGTCCTACTGTCAGTCATAAACGGTTAGTGGGGATTTCACAGGTATGGCAAACTCCTTTCTATTTCTGATGTTTCTCTCTGGGTGGTTAGACCTTTCTGAAAGGGCTGAGAAAAGTTGTGTTTATTTTACATCATTTTAATGTCCTACTGTTGATTTACATGAATGTGTGTTTTTGTTTGGTTCGGTTTTGTTTTTCTTCCCTAATGTAATTGTCATGTTTTGATGGGTGATGAGCCTTATTTTACACAATTTTATAAGCCACATGTAAGCGATGGTGTGGGAAGTGGTCTTGTGCTGGAACATTGTCGGGTGGAAGTAGAATCCTGTTTTACTGAGAAACAGAAACTTGTGAATGGCTGATGAGAACATTGTGTGTGGAGAAGCCAAAGAGATCTGCCTTGTTCTCCCTTGTTGCCCTTTGTCCATGGAGTGGGATTGGGTGAAGTGTGCCCTGCCCATTCTGTTTTCCGCTGTCATTACTAGACAGAAAGACCCTAGAAATGTATGCAATGCTTGAAAAATTCATCCCTTTTTCTCAGGAGATACTATAGATGTACTATAATGAGCTCTGCAACAAAATGCAAGTGAATGTGAGGGGAGTATTTTTGAAATCATGTTTTCCTTTTTTGTGTTTTATGCCATGGTGATGGACAATGATCTTGGCTGGCTGTCTTATTTTCGACGGCCACCTGGTCAGGGGCCAGTTTAGAGCTTCCTGCTTATGACGCTTAGAATTATAGGGCTAGAAGCATCTCAGTGAAACAGCTACACGTCACTCACTTGTTATGGCGACATTTATTTGATAGATTTATTTGATAGTGGATAAACATTTGCGGTTAAGTCATTATGGACTGTAGTCTGGTCTCAGTTAATTTCAAGTAAACAAATTAATAGTGTTCACCCCAAAAAGCAATCTTAGATACAGGACAGACTGTGAGGAGATGTCATGAGAGTGAATCGGGATATGTTGGGTTGAGCAGCACACTTGATTCTTCCTGAAGCAGAAGTGGCACGCTCAGTGTAGTAACAGCCCCAGATTTCAGTATCAACAATAACAAAACCAACAACATGTCTCTCTGAGCCTCTCATTTTTCTTCATGTTGCTCTACTGCATAACAAATACCAAATACTCAACAGAGCACTGGATGCATTCTAATGGTATTGTGAGCCTAAGCATCACACCAGAGCTTTTGCACTTCCTGTTGTGCAGTGATGTCACTTCCTGTTTGAATAACTCCCTCATCCCTTCTGAAGTTTTAATGGTCCAGTTGCTGCATGAGATCTCCAAAATCAGTGTGGGTGTTAACTTGAACCAAATAAAACTCTGAATGATAAGCATAAAAGCTACTGCCGTCCATTTTCTCCAGGATCACCACAGATAAACAGATGCGACTTACCAAAAGAAAGACAGAAGAAAAAAAAAAATAAACACACATCCATCCATTTGGAAAAAAAAAAGAAAATAAAAAACAGTTCAGGCTATGTTCTATACGGCACAAACTGCAAAAGCTAAGAATGGACTTTTTAAGAAACTATAAATAATGTAATATATTATTTTGTTTTAACGGCATGTGTAGTTTTTTGTAAATACAGGATTACTTAAAAAACTACAGCTATTAATCTAACACTAAATATTAATAACCATAAATAGAATGGCTTCCAGCTGACACCCTTTGTCACACTTGTTAGGCTGTGACACATTTGTTAGATGGAGTAGAGTTTTTTGAGCCACTTTTCACAAAAGAGGGGAGTAAGAGAAAAGAATCTATACTAAAAAGCAGAAATTGTATTTAAAACTGTATAAATCAATACGTACATATACAGAGCTATATTACATATATATATTATATATATATATATTCTTACATATATATAAAGTATATATATATATATACATATATATATATATATATATATATATTAGAACAATGTCTGTTACTCAACTCTCCTGTCCACTCCTTGCATTGAGGTGAAACCAGAACCACAGAGTGTAACTGATCATGCTTCTTTCTTTGTGTGGTATGTTCAGAGATTAACCAAAACTCTGGCCTGCCCAGCTATTCTGCATACTGGGTACGGGCGTACAATGCATGGTGTTGTACTGGCTGCTTGCTGAGAATTGTGGAGCCTGCCTTGGTGAGAGGATTGCACTACCAGCATACCCTTTTGTACATGTGTGAAGATGTCTTGCCCCTTGTTTCCTATATTGTACACAAGAAATACAGATGCAGACAGAAACCCCCTCCACACACACACAAACAAACACACACTTTTAGTCACACTCATAGCCTTTTGCAGGCGATGGCTGGTAAACCAGTGTGCCCCAGTATGAGCCACAGCTCACTTTGTGTGACAAGTTTTTGCTCGTTTCCGCTCTAACCCTCCTCCATGTTTCCCCCTTAACACACTGCTGCAGTTTGGAGTTGAACTTTAATTTTGCTGTCACTTTCAATATGATATATCTAATGATTTAAGGGTTAGTTGTCTTAAATGTCTGTGTGTTTGTTTATGGTGCAATATCTCTAACGGCACGTGCCTTTTTAGCTTCCTATTTAGTCTGTCAGTAAAATCAGAAATGAGGATCTCAAAACCCATGAAAGTGGATCAAAATGGAGCACGATGGAAATGATGTATTGAGTTCAAAATTAACTTGTAAACTGTAAACTCACCACCTAGATTAGATTGTCTGGACTAACATCTTGTAGAGTCATGTAGTACAAGTGCTCTCTCTCTGTGTTCTGTTTACTGGCTCTACTGGTGCTAGTAAGAGAACAGCTTGCCTTCAGTTTTACACTTAAGTTCATTTCCAAATGTTCTTTTATCAATTGGTATATGAGGCCATTCTTTTGTAGCATGAATGAGATAAATTACTTTATTTGCTGAAAATAGGCTAACTTTAAAAAAAAAACAAAAAAAAAAAACAAAACCCTTTTGACTGTCATTATCTCTTGCCACTAATACAGTCAGAGAGAGGACGTGTGTTGCACAACCACATGGGACAATTAAATGAGAATCAGTGAAAGAATGTCTTCATTTGAGCACGAATCTATTTCCAAACAATAAAGCAGCCTTCCAGTTACACCTCTGACTGGTGTCGTTTTTGGAAACCTGAATCACTGTCATTTCATCATTCAGAACATGAATCATCATGTCTGAAAATGGATGCCATGTAACTTTCTTTTTTGTTAGGTTTTTTTAACCATTGTGTGGTCCGCATTTACACACTAAAGAAATTGTTTTTGTTCAATTATTTTGCCAAACATGCTTGTAAATGATATTGAAAGGGAGGTTCAGATCTGCAGATGATGACAACATTACAAAATATTTGAGAATGGACTAAATTTCTTTGTTTTGTTTTGAATCATTTCAGTAGATTGTTGTTTTAGTTGATGTAGTTGGGTGTGTCATGGTGCAACCACACTGAGATGACTTTAAAAGCAGGTGTGTGTGCGTGCATGTGAACACTTCTTTCCTTTCCTTTCCTTCCCTGTCCTGTGTGTGTGGTGGTGCACTGAATGAGGGAAGGAGAGGGGGGTAAGCAGAGACAGCACTGCAGTGCAGATAGATGAATGCAGTGGCCTGGGCTGAGTCAGCAGCATGTTCCCAATAGGCTCAGACTGTACAGTGCACTGTATAACACCTCCTTACCCACAGCAAGCAGAGGCAGAGTGAACCACAGCTAGAAGATGAAAAGAAATGAGAACAATAAACACAGGCACACGCTGTAAAATGCTAGTCTGTTGCTATGGATTGAAAGTCACCTTCTACCCGCATTGCCGCATGTATATCCAGTGCATTTCTTATCTTATACAGTGTGAAACCACGGCCAACAGCATAGTCACATGGGATTACACCTGTTTATTACTCTTAGTATAGAATCATCAGCCCTGCAAATACTTGAAAATGTTATTATTTTTTTTATTTTGTAGAGGAAAAACATTAGATTTTCTATCTCTAATTTTGGTCCTTGTTTTCTTCTTACGTGTGGTTTCCCTCGGTTGAACATTAAATCTCTCTCCGTGGCTGTGTATTCACTTTTGGACTCGTTGCATCCAGCTGAACAACAAGACTTCGCTGCAGTGACAGGAAGTGGTTTAAGTAGGACGTTGGTGTGGGAGCTGGTTTGTCTAAAAGGGGAAGGGAGGGAAGTGCATGTGTATATGTGAATGTGTGTGTGTGTATGGGGGGGGGGTGTGTATAGATAAAGTATGTCTTCAGGGAATCAGTAATATGTGGATATGTAATACTGCTGATCAAGTGTCTGTGAGGTAGTATTTTTGTTCACCCAGTTTTTCCTGTATCTGTGTCAAGTCTTTTCCACCTTGACAGAGCCATCAGACATTTGGTTATTTTATTTTCATTCTGGGATAAGAGCTCTCTGCGAACACAGTCCCCGACCCTGAAAGAATCAGAGCTGTTAACTATTGGATTTATATTAACCTTTCCCACAGACCCTGGTGGAGTGTCTCACATGACTTCTCTCAGCCATCTGATGCCCTCTAGTGGAAGGAAAACTTCAAGACAACTATGACTGTGCCACTTAGTACATATATAGTCAACCATGTTTATATCAAAGCACATAACAGCTTGTTATATTTGTCTAAAAATGAATAAATCAAGATTTTTTTTGTTTTTGCTAAAATTATAACTACATTGTTGACCATAAAGTTGCGATAAAAAAAAAATCTTACATTTTCTCATGAAATTTTTGTGGCAATTCTTGATAATTATATAAATAAACTTTAGATTTTATTTGAATATTATATTAAAATATGTAATAATTGTAACAGACTTAGTAGCCATTGGAGCTCATTTGCATACCATATTAGGCTTTTAAGAAATACACTATAACAGACGAATAATAGTAAGACAAAACATTAAAATGAACAAAGACTAAATTTTTGACAGGATACAGTCATGTTAACACAGGTCTAGAAACAGTCAAAAAACACTGCAAGTTAAGAAAACAAAATGAACTAACATCTCAAGATCTTAACAATAGATTAGATCAATACTGGATGTGACTTTTTCCTGTTTTACCTTGTGGTTGAAAGCTTTTAATAAGTTGATGTTTTTAATTCAAGGTCCCAAGGTGACTATTGATGTGTATTATTAGGAATAAACAGAGGATTGTGCCTGAAAATGAAATTATTCCAACCTCATGGACAACAGTGTAAATACAATTAGTAATCATACAAAAAAAAAAAAAGTACAATTTTCCACCCTTCATGCAGGGCCCACAGACCCACAGTCAACTTTATCGGAAAAAACAAGCTTCCAGTAGAAAAGTAAATTCAATTACCAGGAATGTAACAATGCAGGTACCTCTAAATGGATGTTATGTTAGGTATAATTGAATTTCTTCATTCTGACAGCAGACAGAGACCAGTCCGTGGGTCTGCACCATCTGTGAAACCTGAAAACTGGACTTGAATGATCCAGAACCACGTCCCCTGGTAACACACAGACCCACTAACCTAATGCATGGGATTATATGGTTAAATAGTTGTTTACGCCACTATAATGTATCTACTTTTACTAAAGCACCATACTGAAAACTACAGGAGTACTGTACACATTTCAGTTTGCTACTTGTATTTTATCTGGATTCTTTCATTTTGTTCCACTTCATACAAAGATTCCACTAGAATGAGCATTTGTACAACATTTCACTCCAATATCTTCATTACAAGTACATTTATTTTCTAGTTTTGTACTTCATTTAGACCTAACTTTGTAGAATAGGCACTATTTCATGTATTATTATTATTATTATTATTATTATTATTATTATTATTATTATTATTGAACAGGTCACACTTGAAAGTAAGATCTCGATCTCAGTTTGTTTTTACCTGTATAAACAAAGGTCAAATAAAATAAAATTATTATCATCATCATCATCATCATCATCATCATCATCATCATCATCATCATCATTATTATTATTATTATTGAAATGATCTACTCCAAAGATTCCACAAAATTTGATTAAATGAATTGAAGAACAAATGAAAAAACTGTGAGTTGGCCAATATTTTTGACAGTATTTTGATAATATTAAGACAGATAATAGTATAGCATATACAAGGGGTTACAAACATTTATATGATACAGTAAATCAATAAATCTGAATGGAATGTGGAACATGAATATAATAATTTAATGTGCAGACGGTGTTTAGAAGTAGAACTGCATCTCACAGAATTTCAGATTCTGACCCATTACTATACCTGGAACATTATAACCATTGTTTATTTATTTATTTATGTATTTATTAGAAATCCAAATTTGGTAAAGTTATGAAGTTACTCATTAGGATATGTAATCGTATTTCTAAATGATTTCATCATTGTGTTGAAACAGCTGGTGCCTGAGCAGGGATGGATTCTCTAAAAATAAGCTCAGCAACCACTTCTAACACTGACAAACAATGTTAATAAGCAACATTCATACACTTTTATTCACATTTTTCTTTGCATATTTTACATACAGGTGGTAAAACACTCCTGGTCTTTGTGCTGATGAAAACTAAGTGTTAGTTTAGACGATGGAAACAGACTCGACATACACTGTTCAACTACTTCAGTAAAAATAGCACGCTTCTATTTTAATAAATTTTAAAAAATGGTATTGTATATCATAGAATTGACATGTGTTTAACACTTTCATGCATGAATTATGAAAAAATAATATCTAGATTTTTTTTTATTTTTTTTTAGATTGATTGGCTAAAGTTGAGATGCCTTTTGAATTTTTTTTTTTTTAATCATGGATTTAATAGGAATATTTTTAACCTCCTCAGACCCAGGAAAGTACAAGTTTAGGTTTTTTTTTAATTAAATAATTGCCTATATTGGAAAACATCATGATGTGACCTTTTTTTCAGATGTGTTTTTTATGGAATGTCCTTTGTTTTGGGCAGTTTGTTTGTTTGTTTGTTTGTTTGTTTGTTTTAAGCCAAAAACATAGCTGGGTCTTAGGAGGTTAACTTTATAAGATCACAGAGCAGTCACAATTCTAAAACTAAGATGATACTTTATTGTATCGTATTGCTTAGGGTCATAGAAACTGCCCCTATGGGGTTTGGAGAATATTACCTTTATAACCCTTTGGAAAATGAGCTTAAACTATGTGTCATCATGCATGAAAGGGTTAAATATGGTCATAAAATCAAGTCTGTGATCCATTTTAGGTCCTGACCTGGAGGGAGTGATATTAAAGCTGAGTGCAGTCATACAGTAATATACAGATTATTTTGTATCTGAAATGGTCTGTTCTACACTGTAAAAAGTAAAACAGTGAATCAACTTAAAATCTTTAAATAGGTCACACAAAAAAATTATTTAAGTGAACCAAATTAAATTAATTAAACTAAAAAATAAACAGAATAAATGAAATTGTAATTTAATTTGGTTCACTCAACTAATTGTTCTTTGGTTTTTTTATGTGTGATCTATTGAAGAAAAATTATAAGTTGATTCAATGTTTTATTTTTTACAGTGTGCTGTTTTGGCAGAACTTATCTTCTAACAGAGTTTTTTTTTTTTTTTTGTACAGTGTTACAGCAACTATTGACCAAGCAACTTCCTCTTAAAACACTACTTAAATTGCTTGTTACCAGGTTCATCTCTGAGAGTGGTTGTTTATCATATGTAAAATGTGTTTACTGGACCTGTGTAACCTGCATTTCTGAATATAGAAGATACATTTAACATAAATACCATAGTTCATTATGATGTTGATTTTTTTCTGTTCCATATAGTGAGTTTATTTATATCTATCTGATGAAAACATCTACTTGTACCATGTTACAGGCTTTGCAGTCCTCTTCACCTGAGTGCAGGTCACATTATATTTTTCCCACAGCCACAAGGGGGAGCTCTGCAGAAAACTCAACCATGGTTCAGTGTACTCCCCAGGTAAGAATTAGAAATAACAGGGTGGATTCGTGAATCACACATGGTCATCTGAGCTGTCCATCCACTGAAATAATAATAAACAGTGTATATTCTTTATATTCATCAGGATAAGTATCTCTATAATTATTAGAAATGACCATGTACCTATGAATAAAACCTGTAGGTGTCACTGTTTTATGGGTTATGTGTTGGAGATGCTGCAGTGATTGTACATTGTGAAAAAAAAACAAAACAAAAAAACATCAGATCGGCTGCATTAAAAATGTTTTTTCATAGTTTTCACACAGTATATCACTTTCTGATATTGTGTTTTAAATACTTTAAAAATGTAAATGCATGGTGTCCGGCTGAGTGGACATTTTTGTAACTGAATAAAAAAAAAAAAAAAAAGAAGCTCATTGAAAAAAATTCAATCACATTATTTTTTTCATGCCTAAAGAAGAAGAAAAACAGAAGAAGAAAAAGACTAAGACTAAGGTTCTCATAAATTCATGCATCAAAGGGTTAATATTGTTACAAGAGCAGCAGGACAAGTGGGCTGTCACTAAACAGGCTTCATTTGTAAGATTATTTACTGGAACATAGTTCACCTCATTTACGTGTTGTTATTCCAAACTATTTTCTAAAAAAAAAATAAAATAGAACGAACCAGTAAGATCCCAGAGTATGTTTAATTAACTTAAAAGCAAAAGAGAAAGTTTCATACAAGGACGATGTGTTCAATGGTGGCTGGGAAAATATACGTGTGTGTTTTGTTGTATTTATAATACAGTTTAATGAAGCCTCTTCTTGACAGTACACTGTAAAAAATGCAGTGTCAATATTTCAGTCAAACTATTTGAACCTAGATAGAGTATTTATAGCTCTATGCAGAGTAAAGCAGC
>JAQQZY010000023.1:23747478-23765940 GCA_030068375.1 Ostorhinchus rueppellii
ACACACACACACACATACACACATACACACACACACACACACACACACACACACACACACACACACACACACACACATACACACACACACACGGGCTGAGGCAAAGTATACTCCTATATTGTGGTTTTGCTGCAGTGTTCAGCTTCAGCTGGCCAGCAGGCAGAGAGACTCGTAGTCATTTATCGGATGAGTCAGGCTGCTGGAATGCCAGGAATCTAACCTGAGATCTATTTACAAAGCACATATCCTCTCCATACGCTCAACACACACTGTCCACCCCCAGTATAAAAGAGACGAGCAGGAGCAGCGAGAGGACATGCTTACTTACAGTGCTGATAAATGACCCTATCAGCTGTTTGCACATTATTCAGTGATTTGTATTAGTTAGAGTTAATTCGCACCACTGGGGAAAAATCAATACAGAACACATCAGAGGAGAAATGGGATATGAATATACATGGCTCTCGTTTCCTCTGGTGGTGGACAATGGAGTGCTAACCACTGTGCATGCACCGCCGCTACCTCTGTTTTCCATGCTTACAGAGTAAATGTGGGTTAAATTGTTATGTAAGCAGTGACCAGAGTCTAAAACTCTGAAGGCCTGGTGAGGAGAAAACCCTCCCTCTCCCTCCTCTTTCCCCTTCCCCCTTTTCTCCAGGCCTGAACCATGCCACATTGCTGTTAACCAATCAAATAAGTGTACCATATCTAGTTAAGTAGTACATGTGTAACTCCAGATATAATGACAATAAAGCCAGAGTGAGTGTTTTGCACACATCCAAACACAAAGTCAAATAAACAGCACGGATAGAAGAGTTAGGTTTAGGTTTGGCTTCTTGTTTTGTTTTGACACTTTTCTTTTTACTTTGCTTTGCCTAGAGTCTCTCTTTCTTCTGCACCCCCCTTCTCCTTCTCCTTGCGCTGTAGTAAAGACAGCCTTGTGTCCGAGCCTGTGTGGTCAGTTTTTCCCTTCCCCCACTCCCTCAGCTCACGTCCACATGTGGCAGAAGCTGGCCTAGCCCCCCTCCCCTTTTTTTTTTTTTTTTTGCTTATTGTGTCCACTCATATATCAGGCTGCAGCTGACCAGTCCTTCCACATGTCCTCTCCATCTGCCCTTCACTTTGCTCTTTCTCTGTCATTTCAACACAGCTCTTTACCATAACGCCTAATGAGGATCTGAGGTGTGCTACAATTTGCCTAACAAGCTTTTATGATTCCTGCAGAGGACTAATGTCTGTGGAGGCGGAGGGCGACGTTTGTGGGTCTCACTACACAGACCTAATGAGAAGCTCTTGACACCAGGTTACTAATGATTTGACTTTCATTCACACAATCACTTCACCCTGGTAACAGCCAAGTAAAAAGGCTAAATCTGTTCATTGCTCTGTCCACAGCTCACTCTGTCATTCCAAACATAATGAGGTGTAGGTAATTACATGTTTACGTGTTTGTGGCTGTACACCAGTGATGTGACTTTTAGAAAAATGCACCATATGAGTATGTTAGCATGTTGAAACATGCAGACAATGTCCCTGTGGGAAGAAATCTAACATGACGCTGTGAGTCTTTGTGAGGGAGGAATGTGACAAATGTGCGTTAGTAAAACTTGTCTCCTCAGAAAGCTGGCTCCTTTTCTACAGAACACTACAGGAAACGTCTAACAATTCAGGTTTGTCTGTGTCTTTGGAATACAAAATGAATGTAGAAGTAAATCCCTGTTGCATTATTCCAATCAGGTTAGCGATGTAATCCTGTTAAAGCTTGGCCTAATCAATAGCACAGTCAGTCAATATAAGCATATTCATCAGGCTGGATAGCAACCTCTCATTATTAGCAAGGACTCTTCTGTTATGTTGTGCTGAGATGAATGGAATGGAATCTGCTCTTACATACTGCAGTGGACAACACCTAAAATAAATATGATAATCCTCAAAAAAAGGAGTTTTAGAGAAGCAAATGTACTTTAGCTTTGGACTCAACATTGATAGAAAAGCAGGAGTGAACAGTTTATCGTAAATTATGCATAAACCATAAACGTATATGCAAAACTGTGCTTATGTTTTGATTTGTTTATTCTGAAAAATCTTCTGTTCCTTTACACTGTGAATGAAAGTAAAATAACTACAACTACCTCTAAATGTAATTATGTCTTTAAGAAATGCTTTTTTTTTTTTTTTGTTCCTTCGGTGTTTTCTGGTAAAACACTGATGTTGCTCCTTTGGAAAGACAGTGGTGCTTTTCGTGCTGTCTGTTTAAACAACCTATACTATATTCACATGGAGGAGCTGAAAAGAGACTGGCTGAACACTTTCTGTGAAATTCCTCAATGCAGAGCCTGGAGACTCAACTGTTAAAGCTATTAGCATATCTGCCTTCCCTACATGACTTCTCAAAGACCCACAGAAGATAAGTGTTGGACGAAAGGTGAGCCAAAATAAGACACACAAACAAATGCAGCCAGAGCAGGTTCATATTGTTGACATAAAACATAAAATGTTAACTGATTTTTTTTCAGCACAATCATAAAAGTTATTAATCCATGGACAAGCAACATAAATACATGTCAAAATAAAGTGCAGACTTACTGTATGGGGTGACAGGACTGAGCATTCTGCATTCCTGGCCCCAGGTGAAGAGGGGCGGACTGGGTCCACTTGGTGCTAGTGAGGGCCCAGCTGCATGCTGCAGGGCATCCCTGGGCTACTACTACTGCTGCGGCTGCTGCTGCTGCTCCTGGGTGTGCGCTTGCTGGTTCGGTTAGCGTCTGGCCTCCTGCACACCTCCATGGTTCATCTCACACTTCAGCACAGCTCCGACACACTGCCAACTGAAGAGCGCACACACAAGCGTAAGAGCCGGAACACAAAATGACAGGGACTGGGTGTCTGAAGTGATTGATGCAGACATTCAAAGATACATTATAAGCAACTCTGATATGATGATGAATTTACAAAAATCCCAGAACATTCTTTTAGCTTTAATCCCATTTCATGGAAAAGTTATACATTTTTGTCAAAATATGACAATAAAACAAAAAACTTGAACAAATACATTGACTCTCTTCTATTACTTCAGTACTTTTTTATAGTTATGTGTGTGATTATATACATATATTTACATGTGTGGAAAAAAAAAAAAAAAAAAAAGAATCAGGAGAGTTTGAAAGCTAAATGCCCTGACAGTGAAGCTTTTACCCTCTGACCCAAAAACCGCACGGCCAGTGGAGACAAGTTTCCAGTTCTTTGAAGCAACCATGTTTCAACAAAAACACTGCAAACCATAACCACAGAGAACTTTGTACTCTCTCCAGAGCAAGGCAGCTATGTTGGGTAACATAGGATACATAAGTTATAAAAAGATTCAGAGTGTACTGACCAGTAACCCCCCCTTGAACTGACACATACAAGGCAAGGTAATAAGACTTTACATATGATTGCATTGCTAAAGAGATATATTCTGCAGGAAATAAAGAAACACATAAAGCACAGACAGAAAGCACCATCACAAAAGTCTAAATCACACAAAAAATCAAGAGCAGAGGACACAGAAAAGAACAGGAATGTGGAAAGACACAGAGTGAGCAGAAACAGGGTCATCAGTGTGAAAGAATAAAAAAAAAAAAGAATCATCACATTCAACTGGTGACTAAATGTTTACTGACCTGATCATGCCTGTATTTTCTTAATTTGGAAAGTAATCCACAATTCCACAAAGTACAACACGGGAGCAGAGTGTGTGTAAGTGAATGTATGTGTGTCTCCGTGAGTGTATGTTAGGCTTGTACTCACTTCTGGGAGCCTATCCTTCTCTCCTACACTCCCTCGCTCACCCTGCAGCTCCCTTCTCCCTCCCCCTCTCGCTCCCTCGCCTAGTGACAACAGAGCTGCACATACATCCCCTCCCCCAACCACGCCACCCCTCCCCCTCCCTCTCTTTTGTTAAAACTATTTCAGCAGGAAAGGAGAGAGAGGGAAAAAGTGACCAATCATGCAGTGTCAGAGAAGAGCCAGTTTCCCCCTGCTGTGTGTGTGTGTGTGTGTGTGTGCGTGTGTGTGTGTGTGCGTGTGTGTGTGTGTGTGTGTGTGTATGTGTATGTGTGTGGTGCACGTTTGCTTGTTGATATTTGCTTGCATGGACACACATTTTTAGCTGCACTGTAATCTGAAGATGAATGGGCTGATGGGATACACACTGCTTAAAAATGGTGGATTTTCTCCTCCACTGATCACATGAGAAGTTCAGTTATTGTCAATGACCTCTATTGATTTGGAACATTGATCTTAGTATTGTTTTGAGGGTGGGGTTGAAACAACCATGTCAATATTACCTAATTCCTGTGGTCCCCCCCCCCCCACACACACACACTCACACCACCATCCTCCCCTTGAACACATGCACGGGCGTCAGAAAATGACCTCCACATTGGCCTCAAACCTCTGACTAAAAGTGGGTTAATTTCTTCACCTGTAATTTATCATGTTCTTCAAAGGCTGTGCTTACATGTATTTATTTCTTAGGTGCAGGGGCTTATTTAACTCTTTCACCTCGTCCTTATTTTTCTCTGCATCAGTACATAGAAACACAGCTGTGCTTCTGCATTTAGAGTTGTGGTGTAGGCGGGACAAACCGGTCCACTCCTCATGTTACTCTGTTGTAAACACTCAAGGCCTCGCTGGACACACTGCTTCTGCTTTGGTTACCCATAACACACACACACACACACACACACACACACACACACACACACACAGGCACGTGTCTGACATGTGTGCGTTTTGTTTTAGAAAGTAGTAAACTTTCAGCCATAACTGTGTAATTCCATCTTATTTGACATGACAGACTGGTATGAGTGGATTTTATGATTAAATGTGAACCATGTACATATGCATATTATGTTATTTTTATTGTACTAACTTCTTGGGGATAATGAGCATTCTAGTTTCACTTTATTGGACATAATCTGAGCTTAATATGACTGCAGCAACAATCCGATTGGTTGACATGTTTAACAAGCTGCCTGTAAATATAATGTCCTCTGTGGGTGCAGAGGCTACAGAACACACCAGGTTTTGACTGTGCTATTACCATGACAGTGTTTCAGTTATTTTTATTTACCTTGTATTTCTAACAGAGGAACACTCAGTGAATGGCAGAAACTAAAACAAGTCTTTACTGAAGCATGTGTCAGCTTCATGTTTAGACTCTGTGACATAAG
Source organism: Ostorhinchus rueppellii (assembly GCA_030068375.1). Taxonomy (NCBI): domain Eukaryota; kingdom Metazoa; phylum Chordata; class Actinopteri; order Kurtiformes; family Apogonidae; genus Ostorhinchus; species Ostorhinchus rueppellii. The sequence continues at coordinate 23,752,695 of JAQQZY010000023.1, forward strand.
TGGCCAATTTAGATGTAGTCGGAGTCCTCTGGACATGGGGCTCTTAAGAGCCAGGAGCATACTATTACCTGAAAGTACTATGGGATAAATCGTTTCCAATAATAGCGGCTGAGGTGAAGGCTTTTTATAAGACCTTTCATCAGGTGATTCAGAGGAGTAATGGCTAGTGCAGCGCTCAGCTTTTTCGTCCTTACCTGCTTTGCTGACAGACACTGAAAAAAAAAGCCATGCTGTTATTTTGTGGCGAGGAAACAATACATCCAAACAATCCCAAATGTGCTGTGAGGGCTGTTCTTTTCATCATAGATAAGGTAGGCTGTTTGATACATGCTCACTGTTGAGTGGAAGCCCCCAGCTGTGGTCTCTTGTTACGTCAGGGACACCTTCGCATGTTGCCACGCGGCTCTAAACAGGTCACCAGGACAAGCAGCAGGACAAAGGCCAGCGTGTGTTTTAATGACAGTAGAAACAGAAAGGTGTAGCCATTGGCAGGTTGGAGAACACATTTACAGGCACAGATCAAGGGGAGAAATTCCACTTACAGCTCTGCTAGTGAAATAAATACATCAAGTGCAGGCAGATAGCCACACACACACATTACAGCCATGCTGGAAATTGGACAAGGTAACTCTAACCCCGGGTCCCTTTGGCCCTGTGGGTGGGATAGGTCACATGATAGCACCCTAGAGAAGCTCAGCTGTTTGCCACTCTAATTCTGTCTCCAGCAGCTGAGCACTGGCCCACTGCTCCAGTGAACTGTCCCAGAAATGATAATAGTGCACGTGTTTTTGTGTGTGTGGGAAGAGGGAATAGGGTTAATGACTCAAAAAATATAGCCGAACCTTTAAAAAAATAGCTGCAGCGTTCAATACCTGCGAAAAAAAATTAATAACTGCTCTGAACATTGAGTAAATATGGATGTGAGCAATGAAAAGCAGGCAAAACAGGAACAAGAAATAATTTAAAAAACAACAGGAAATGTGTGTATCGTTTCCCCCCAGGCAACATCAGTCAGCACATAAGTATGCTTGCACATGTAGAAGTGTGCACTTTAACACACATGGAAATCTGAGCATTCATGTTTAACATTACATGCAGTAATGCTCTGTAATGCTGATCTTTTTCCCCTCATGGTTATCTTGTTTGGGAAACATGATATTGACTTTTATCTGCTTCCACATGACAATCAATTAAAAGCTGTAGAAAAGCACACGAAGCACCACCTGTGTGTTTTCACATTCTACCTCTGTGTGCGTCCTTTCTTCACTTCAAGTGCAGAATGTTAATTAGCAAGTCTGGCATTAACAATACTTATGTCTCCTCAAGGTTAAATGGCACTGCTGTTCAAATGATTTCCAATTACAGCGCGACAGCAGAGACAGAAATGTCCTCAGCCAGCCTGAAAGACATGGAAGAAAAATAAAACCATAATGGATGAAGCCGGAACAGGAAAGCTGAGGAGCGCTGTTTTATATACGTATATAACGTCCCAAACAGTTGGCTAGTCTTTATGAACACCAGCAACTGAAGCTCATTGCATGGCCTACAAACACACATACATATGCGCTCTCACACACACACACACACACATGAATGCACACCACACACATGCAGCCTAGTGCTCCATGTTAGAGTGGCTTATTGTTCTTGGGTATAGAGGACACAATATCCAAGTTTAGTAATAGAGGTTAGATTAATTGCTGACAAATCTGTATTCAGCAGTTCCCTTTCTCTCTGCTTGACAGATTTATGACAGAGATTGATGGAGGGGAGGGACGAGCTGAGGGCTGCCTCTGTTTAGTGATAAAAGAGGACAACAGGGCGGCAAGTGAAAGAACGAGAGAAAGGGGGGAAAAAAGGAGAACAGGATTATTTTGGTCAGATTTTACATCCTGGAGCTCATAAACTCTATTTTATGCTCTTCTAAAACCAAAGATTGTGATGGTTACAGAAAGGATATTGGATACAAATACACGTCACACGTGCGTTCATCTAAATATTCAAATAAAACGGCTTAAAATATGAACAGATTTTTATACTGATGACAGCTCTGTTCAAGTGTCCCATTATTGTGAGTCTGTGAATGCAGTCACAACACAATGAAAATAAAGCATCGAAATTCAGCATGAAGCAATCCTACAATTCTCACCAACTGTGATGTCTAAAAATATTTGTCATAATCCATTTGAAATGATCATTTAACTAGAAAAGCACTTGGAGAGCTCCACCAAGGTAGTGTTTGTACTTTTTTTTTTAAGGTAGTGTTTGTACTTTTTTTTTTTTTTTAAGGTAGTGTTTGTACTTTCCTCCACTAGATGGCACTGAATGACCTCATATGCAGCTCTGTGCCACCATGTCCTATCTCGCAATGATAAAGAATCCTTTAAAAAATTCCTGGATCCAGACAGTGATCCAGATCGCCTCCAACATTTAATCACCTCTTCCTTGACCCAGAGCGGACATATCCTGAAAATTTTAGCAAAATCTATCCATAACTTTTTGAGTTATGTCGCTAACAAACAAACAAACAAACAAACAACCCCACAAATCCACAAACCCTGGGAAAATATGACGTACTTGGCGGAGCTAATTATTTGATTAAAAAAAGAAAAAAAAAGGTAATGTTGCACAAAAAACAAACAAAAACAAAATTAAATTAAAAAAAAAACAGTGGAAAGAAAATCAAAACCCATGACTTGATCTTGTGTGTAAATCAGATTTTATAGGTTATTAACCCTCATAGACTGAAATCATCTACTGATCTAAAATATTGAAAAACCTTTGAACCACTTGTCAATACATTTATATAAGTTAGGTAAAATACAGTTTCTCAGCTTTTCAGAAGCATCAGGTACAGCCCGTTTGGATGTGCAGAGGTTCTCAAGTGAATGTGGGAAGACCGTTCTCTTCTGCAACAGTGATCCACCAGTGGTTTTGGATGCACGTCTTTATACTCAGTTATTAATATATTTTGCAGAAAAACTAACTTTTTCTTTTGTTTTCTCAATTTTGATATAGTAGCCTTCAAATTGCGCTTTTATGAAGTTTGTGATCAGTAAATTACATGTATGAAAATGCCTGAAATATTTAGAATGGAAAAATAAACCTATTTAATAAGATAAATTTGATCAATTTTGGAACAGCTAGATAAGATTTCTCACCCCAATGAGAGCAGCCTTTGTATGAGCTCACCGATATCCAGATTCTGTAATACTGGTGAGTGATAATCTATTTATTTATTTTTAATCTCCAAGACAGTAGCAGCAGGTGACCCCCATAGGTTCTTGTAAATAGTTATTTTATGAACTTATCATTCAAAAATTAGAAGAAGACTAGTCCTGGATGTATTTGTCTTGTTACATGCTCCTGCCCTTTCTAAATAAAGGTACAATTAAAAAAAAAAAAGCCTGATTTTTACAGAAAAATACAACATACGGAGGATAATAATGGACTAAATGGTAATGAATCGTTTAAGAAATGTTAAATGTAGAGAAACGTGTCATAGTTCTAGGTCTGTGGAGGTTGATTTTGTTTTGTATGAGTTTAATGTTGCTTAATGCTAATGATTTATGTGTAAAAGTCACCTTAAATGTCTGAATTCAGGAGCTTCATTGCATCTGATGTCACAGCTGTTGGCTTGTCGGATTGGTTGAGGCTGCAGTGTGGGTTTTTAGGAGTCAGGGTCACATGATGCCCTTAAGGTGATACCCACAATATTCTGAAAGGACCATCATTAGTAACCATATCAGTCTCCATTAGTACCGTCACTGTGCACTTCGATATTACTTCTTGGAAACTTTTGATATTTTTTATATGAAAATATTGGACCTTCAGTGAAAAAGGATGTTGTGTTTCAATGTGTTGTTCCATTGGTGATATTTCCTGACCTCACATGTCTTAAGCCAACCTTCACTCTAACAGGAGCAGAACATGTAACCCTCAGATTATGGAGGACACAAAATGACATAAGGAAATAAAGAAGAGTAGAAATGCATAAATAAATAAATAAATGTTAAAAAAGAATAAAGAAAAAGCCTTTTTATTACGAAAATGTATTTATTTATTTATTTGTGTTAGATTTTGGTGGTGATCCGTACATTCAGCGCCATCAAGTGGATGAAAGTACAAACACTACCTTGGCGGAGGTCAGCGCTCTCTGAGTGCTTCTCTAGTTTTTTTTTGTTTTTTTTTTTTAATTTTTAAATTTGTTTAGATATAACCATCAACTTTAATCTAAGCTTTATGATCAGTAAATGAACCCTTAGTGGTCACTCCAGTGGACAGCTGTTCAAAGCTGTTCTCTTGTATATTCATATTCATTGTTGTTTTAGTTCCATATCAGCCAACACAGTGGACGCTTATGCATCATCTCATACACTGTCATTACTGTAACTTTGCTGTTCTTGATAAACCTGATCTGCCCTAACATGTCTGAGCATAAAAAAATCCTACTTCAAACATTTTTTTAAAAATAATTTTTTTGCATAATATCTCCATGAAGTGAGTAATAACTAGTCTTATAGTTAAAATGGAAGAAAACATCAGATAAGCAATATCAAAAAGTATATCAGTAAATGCATGTTTCTTTGCTTCTAAAATTAAACACATGATGTCCATCTGAGTGGATATTTTTGTAATGTCATGAAAAATAGGTTCATGAAAAAATATCCAATCACACTTTTGTTGCTTTTTCATGCCTAAAGAGGAATAAAAAAGTTCAGGAAAAGCAGTCTTGATTATGGTTCTCATAGTTCATGCATGAAAGTGTTCAATACAGGAAAATATATGATTTATACTGATAAAATACAAAATGCAGAGAACAATAATATAATAAATGGAGATAAGAAAGGTTAGATACAGAGACAATTTCACTTGGGAACTGACACAAAAGTAGCACAGGGTTTTTATTTATTTATTTGTTTTTTTGGGTTAAGTGACTCATCACCATTCATTATATTTTGCACTTTTCAGTCTCATCTTCCCAATATGATCTGAGGTGGGTCAGACCAGTAAAATAATATTATATAAATGATGTCAACTCCATACATTTCTCTATGTTTTAAAGTGAAAATAGGGAAATTATATTATGAAAAAATGTACATTTAAAAACTATCCTTTGAAAAAATGTGAATAACATGAAGAACTTTGAAAAAATAAGTGAAATTTTAATAATATTCTGTCTCAGTTTATCATTTAAATATATGCATGACAACTTACAGTTCACAGTGGATCTACAAATACACAAAGTATTTATAAACAGACACAATATTGATCAAATTATAACTAAGTATCTTAAGACATCTCAGGTTGTTCATATTTGTTGAAGTTATTCCTTTTTTGTGAAAGAATAATGTATTCTATTCTCATTTTCTTATAATTTGTTGGGTTTTTTTTTTTTTTTTTTTTACAGTAAAACAAAGAGAAGACTGAGACGTCACTATTTATAGGTTATTATGATAGTATTTTACTGGTTGTGACCCACTTCAGATTGTATTGGGCTGAATGTGGAACCAAAACTAAAATGATTTTAATGTTCCCTGATTGATAAGTGTAATATTCAGTGTAATATTTGCATTTCACAAATTCACGCCACGGCCCAGATGGGACCCTTTGGCGGGTCAGATTTGGCCCCATGTTTGACTGAAACTGAATCATTTCAATATATTAATAGCATTAATTGTTTAAAAGATGTGAGACCAGTGGATGCTTTTGGTCACCAGTGGTTACTTAGGTCTTTGATGGTTAAAACACATGCAAATTGTTATGGATAGTATTGATATAGCATGGGGTATCTTTAACCTCGTAGCCCCTCCCACAGGTTACTCCTCTGCAGCCAAGATCATCTCCAGATGTGCACACAGTGTTCTCACCTAAGGATAAAAACCTGGGGGAGGGGTGTGGGACAGAGAGGGTGTGGGCAGCTCCATGTAAAAGGAAACAGGTCAAAGCAGCTTGGAAGACAAAAAAACAAAAACAAAAAAAAAACATATTTTCCAGAATCCTTACAATTATGTAACAGTATTGAATGTAAATAAATATCAATAAGTCACAGTCCTTGTAAGCAGAATCTGCAGTAAGATTTTTTTTTAACTGTGCTGCCCTCTAGTGGGAACAAACAATAACTACAAAAACATGTACAGTACCATGCAGTGGAGAAGAAATATTTGTATTAGCTGATAATTATTAAGACAAAAGTCAGGATGCAATAACTCAAACAAGTGGTTTTTAATTGTTACTGTAATTGTTTATTTTCCATTTTTCATAATCAAAAATTACATTACATTTACATATAAAACATGTAGAATTATTTTCCTCAAGACTAATCATTCAGTGGTTGAAGAGACAAGGCAGCACTCTTACTATGGCTCCAAGAACTTTAAGGATTAAGGTTACTGCAGTACAGATGCACAGCTCCCTGAAAACCTCCCTCCATTGTCTAACATCCTCTCGCATCATTTTCCTGCTCTGTCACTCTGACCTTGTCCTTGAAACAGACACAAGTATTGTCCTATATTCATTAGAAGGACACAGCCTCACACAGTGCACAGTTTTCACGTGTATGTACACGTACAAATGAGGTGAGGAAACAAGGAACTCTTTTGCTGTATTTTTACATGGTACAGAAATGGTACACGTGTCCAGAATAGGACACAGAGATCTTGTTTATTTATTTATTTTTTTTACAGCCTGAGCCTTGTAACGTTAACGGGTCTGAGTTTAGGAAGAAAGGTCAAAGGTCAAAATGACAGCACAATGACAATGTATCCTATGACAAGCAGACATATACAGCACAAATATATATTCTCACATGATCCATTGAAATGTATGACCGCTCCATCCAACCTGTGGTACACTGGAGGTGTTTTACTGTACATGTACCATACATTCACATACACGTAATGAGATGGAAATTAGGTTTAAGACACATGATACTAAGATCAGAGCCGGCCCAAGCCTCCTTTGGGCTCCAAGCAAAACTGGATTATTTCATTTTTTCATTTTATTTGCATTTTTTTCTCCTCTTCCTCTTTTCAGTCCCCGAAGGGTACGCCCTTTTTTGTGACATTGTTTTGATTGGAAGTACTTATGAGTTGGATGCGTGGTGCGCACCACATGGCAGGAGGCACATGATGGTGCAACAGAGTTTTCACATTTAAACAGAGGCAGTAAGAATCACCAAGTCTACATCAACAGCACCACAGAAAAGTGAGTTCTTGTACAATAGTAGAATTTTGATCATATATAAATCATCACTCATGCATGCAAAAACAATTTTTTTTTCTGAATTGCTCTTGGGGGCTTCCTAGTGGCCATGGGGCCCTAAGCAGACGTTTAGTTCGCTTATGCCTTGGGCCGGCTCTGACTAAGATGCTCATTGAAATGATTTTAATAATTGCTTTGCTAAATAATTACAATCCTACAACCCTGGAAGTTATAATTTGGTTTAATTAATTATGGAACCTTTTTTTTTTTTTTTTTTAATGATCTTAGAGTATTATTCTCTATTTGTATTGGTCATGGTTTTGATTATATATTTACATGTGAATAATATTTGATCATGCCATTCATTAGTTTAGCTATGAGTCCTCAGACACACGTAGAATATTCACATTCATAAGTCTGACAGTCAAAGCAGAAGTACATGACAGCCGACACACTGTACAAAACCTTCAGACGTGTCTTTGTGGAGGTATAACATGTAGTGGTACAGTTATTATTATATTACTGTATTTGTGCACTTTGCTTTAAAGTCACTTGAATAGAAAAGGTGGGGACTGTTTTGGGAAAGAGCCTTATAAATTACTCTGCAACAGTTTTAATGATGTAAATGAAACAATCCATCACCTAACAGGTCAAGTATTATAGGTGGAAGTATTTATATATATTTATTTGGGTGGTAAAGATGCTGTTTGTCCCATTGCATACTGATGCAGCAATACACTGTAAAAAGTAAAACACTGAATCAACTTAATTTTTTTTCAATAGGTTACACATTTAAAAAAAAAAAATAGTTGAATGAACCAAATTAAATGGCATTAAATTACATTCAATATAATTTCATTTGATTCACTCAACTATTTTTTTTTTAATGTGTGACCTATTGAAGAAAAAAAATTTAAGTTGATTCAGTGTTTTACTTTTTACAGTGTAGGTTTATGATGAGACTCAAGGCTACCAGATCCTCCATGAGTGACAACATAATGAAACAATAGTGGCTTTTTGGACAAATCTGGTGAAACAGTATGATTTAATGTGCTGTGTTCTTCAGCCTTTCTTTGAGCTCATCCTGCTTATTACATTATATACAGTACAGAAAGTAAAGAGCGCATAGGATATTATATCTGAAAATAAATTATTGTAATAAATTATTGTAAAATAAGCTTCAGCTAATAGATCTTTTTAAAATAAAATATATCACATATTTTATCTACAGAAAGTGCAACTACAAATAAAGTATTATTGAAGATCATTCTTTCAAGCCATAATCTCTCTGTTCCCTTTAGCTCCGTGATCTAATGAATATGGAATAAAAAAAAAATTAAAAAAAGAGTCATATCCTAAATGAGTTAAGGACACCTGTAGGATGTGGCAGCGATTATTAAAACCTTGTATAGTCGGTGAATAAAAATCTTTTACATTGTGTGTAGTTGTTTAGAATTTCTTTTTGGCACACAAAATGAAAACATCCTTAGCTTTCAAACTAGTACATTCTCATAAATAAACAACCCACGCTGTAGATCGATGTGAATGAACAATGTTGAGCGGCACAAAAGAAGTGAAAAGTCACGCCAGAGCCTTGAAAGTTATTTGGATGATATGGGGGTAAATTATTGCTCAAATGTAAATCCTACCCCCCAGATTACGTAAATAGTTATTACTGTCCTGATACTCAAAGGGTTATACTTTCTATCTACGGTTCTCACATGTACATCTGACCCGTCGTCGTTCAAAAGTGCCTCACAGGAGCATTCACAAACGCGTCTGAGGTAAAGAAATAAGACACTGAACGAACACATGACAAACAATCGTTTTGGCTCAAATCCTACACAATCAGTAGTTAAAAGACACATCCATAAAGGGAAAATCTTATACTTTAAAAACATAGGATCGAAGCCACTTAAGTGGGTCTGACATTTACAGTTTTCATTTTACTTTCAGATCACATCATCTCACAAAACTGACACAAAGCTTTATACCCCAAACAGGATTTGTCTATGTATTACTACCAAATAGAGCGACCATATCATCACTAATAAGAACACACTCATGGCACGTGAAATAAACTGGACTCTAGTAGATTTAAATGACTGACAAACCTAATTACACTAAGAATAGAAAGAACCTGCTCTGTTTTCATGGTGAAGCGAAGGAGTCGAAGTTAGGAATAGTTTCTAGTATGTGGATAAAAACTGCAGGATGTTGTTGCAGTTGTGAATGTGTGTGTGTGTGTGTGTGTGTGTGTTTTCTATCTTTGTGAGGACAGCTTTAGCTCTTCTATTACTAAATATTTTACATTTCCAGGTTAATGCAGCTTTTAATCTGCCCTCACTTCTATGAACACACCACTCAGTACGAACCAATACTGTTAAATCCACATTTCGCGTCAATTTCCGCAAAAATGGAGCTTTACAGTCTTTCTGAATGCACACTTCATTGCATATTTTGCTGAATAAACCTAATTTACCAGCACATGTTCTTAATTCAACCTGAACACTGTTATGGCTTTGACCAGACTACAGTAGTTATGACATCTGCTGAACCGGAATGTTTAAGGGTCTAAACACAGTAATATCCCTTCAGAAAGCAAACTTTAATTGATCGCCATTCCTGCATTTACAATATAAAGTACACTTTAAGAAATGAAATATGGATGTTGTTTGCATTAAATAATTATTTTAAGCTAAAATTTATAAATATTTGCATGTTTGATGATTAAATCAAGAGTTTCATGACAATAACATACCAATAGTAGGTGTTGGAATTACAAAACTATTCTGAATTGAATCTGAATGAAGGCTAACCCAATGCACGTTCTGTACTTTCTTGCTCTTTTATTTTGTCAAATGGTTTGAAAAAGCAGTTTTCCCTTTTGGATAAATACAGTTAATCCATCCTGTTATCTGTATGATGCTAGTAACACACTGATGATGAATAATGATGACTGACTGGATGATGAGGATTTTTCTGAATGGTTGTAAATAAACACATTTTTATCAGTTGTTTAATGTTTAGTTTTTAAAACTCATCTGAAAACCTATTTTTATGCTTTCGCTTTCAAATCAGCAGGAGACTCTGTTCCTATTTTTGTGTTTTATGGTTTGTTTTAGCTTTAGCTGTTTTTTTTAAATTGTTTGTTTTTAAACAACAGTTGTTTTACTTTTGATTTTATTATTAACTTGACGTGTACAACACTTTATTACAGCTGTAGTCGTTTTAAAGGGCTTTATAAATAAAGTTGAGTTGAGTTAGTAGTTTAAAAAAAAAAAACTTTTTCTGTGCTTTTTTTGTATCTCACCCTTATAAAAAGAAAATAAGGACAGAAAGCAGAGATGGGTGACACAGTGGTGCAGTGGATAGCACTGGTGCCTCACAGACAGAAGGGCTTGGGTTTGATTCCAACACCAGTCCATCCATGGTGGGACCTTTCTGTGTGGAGTTTGCATGTTCTCTCTGTGTCTGCATGGGTTCTCTCAGAGTACTCTGGCTCCTCCCACCATCCAAAGGCATGCACTGATAGGTTCATCTAAATTACCCATAGGTTTGAATGTGAGAGTGATTGTTTGTCGAAATATGTAAACATTTTGAATAAATTCAACATAACTGTGTTGAATAAATTCGGCTAAACCCAGTTGCGTGGGACCGGTTGACATAACCAAGTTAAGTAAATCTGACATTTATTTCTTTGACTGTAGCTCCTTATGGTCCAACTAAAGCAAAAATTAATTTAAAAGTTAAAATGTGGATCATTTAGCAACACTAATTTGTCAAATTGACTCTACAATGTCCCGTCAGAGAGATTTGGAATACTGTGTTTTGACCCTTAACACGTTTTCAACCACTAATCCTGTTAATACAGTGAATATATTTCTGCATCCATAGACTCTGTATTGAACATGGAAACATGGTCATCTTCTGCAACACTGGTCCACTAATAAAACCCATGCGGTCTGAAAAATGACAGTGGTTATAATAGACATGTTTTTATGTAGAATTAATTATATATATTTTGCTGAAAAAGTAATGTTTCTTTAAATTTCTGTTGTGATATTTCAATGATCTTTCAATTTACTCTGAGCTTTTATTAACACCTACATGGACAGTAAATATGTGGTTTTCAGTGGAAAAAATGCAAAGGAGAATATTCGAATAAATGGGGATAATCACTTGGTAATGGTTAACCCCTTGATGCCTATTGATGCATATTCACATCAAACCCCCCCGGTTCCAAAATGTAATCAAAATATTATCTACTTGAAAGAAAAAAACTTGTCAAATTTTTTTCCCCCACAATTGGAAATCGATTCAGGCATTAAGGGGTTAAATGTCCCCACAAAAAATAGTTCTGGGTCTTTACGTGTTAAAATACCCCCTTTACCGTGATCTGCTTTGTTAATGTTTGGTTTTAAACCTGTGAAGACAAACAGCTGTTGCCATCTGGTGAGAAAAAAAATACAAAGACATTTGTTTAAGGTCATTTTTAGAGTTCAATAGACTATGCTGGTCTGAATTATTACTTAATGAGTTTTATTTTAGATGAATTAATGGCTTCCAGCTTTAAATCAGAACCTGCTGTAGCTGCCAGCAGTGTCGCATTGTCCCTCCTGCTGTTTCACTATTTACTGCCAGTGTGATTTGCTGCAGCTTAAGGATTTTTCTCTACATTGGATTATCTCAGTTCTTTCCATGTTAATTATTCCTGGTCTGGTTGGTAGAAGTATCACTGACCTGTGCAGAGTACTGGTCAGCATGTGTTACTAGAGGGCTGATTGAGTTGATAACACTGTAGCATGGATTAAGATGACCATGATTACGTTTGGGTTCGTCTGCTGGTCAGAGAGGACGCAGCAAATGGAGTGGAAAGATTAAAATCTGACTGAAGCCCAAGCCTGGATAACAATGGTTGAAAAGGGTCCGAGTTTTTATAGTCCTCACAAAGATAGAAGCGTATCTGCATGTCTTTTCTCCGCACCGACTCTTTATGTGTTTTAGTAAATGTGTGACGGGGCGCTGGTAGAAACTGTCCAAACCCGGCTCTCTACACACTGAAGAGGCTGATACCGCAGCAGCCAAAAGTCAGCGTCCTGTGGTCCAGAAGTACAGTGAAAATCTGCCCGGACTGAGGATATCTCTTACTCATCAATGAATGCAATCCCTTCAATCCTGCAGAATAAAACAGAGTTCAGTCAGAGAGGAGATATGAGAGAACCTAAGCGACTGGAGGTGAATGTCAACATGGCAGGGTGGCGGTAAAGAGGGTACGGCCTTGCCTTTTTAGCAGCCACAGTGTGAGTATCCTTTTGATTGGAGTTGAGGGATTTCCACACAGTTGTTTTAGACATTTCATCAGAAATATTAATATCAGAGGGGTCACACCTGAGGAGCAGGGAGAGGAAAAGGATAAAAGGAGGGAAGGTAAGAGCAGAAAACACACAGGGAGAGTTGAGTTGAAGGTGAGTCAGGGCAAAAGGAGAGGTCTCGGTGTGTTAGTACCCACAGGGTGCACGTGAAAACAGACCACCGCACGCCAAACAAACAAAAGACGCATGCATTTACAGTACAATAGACAGAAATGTGACGTGTTTTTAATACTCTGGGCAGAGTCTCACCTGGGGTCATGTGATTTTGGGGTCTGGACAGGCTTAGTGGTCTCCATGGGAATCTGAACAGAGGTTGTATCTTCTGTCTTTGATGTGAGCATCACCTGGGATTCCTGTTGGACACACATTCACACAGAAGCATGGGAGAGTCAAACGGAAACTAGCCATGAAAAACTGAACTTGTTTACTGAAATAAACATGTTAAAGTTTGAAACCGATCAATCAATATTCATTTTACTTCCAAGTTTAAAGACTGATTTTCCTCCTGAGTAGTGGCGATGGATACTTGTCGCACTTGTTATTTATGATCAGAAGGTGACAAATATTCAGGACATTAAAACAATTACGGGCGCAGTGGTTAGCACTCGTGCCTCACAGCAAGAAGGTCCTGGGTTCAATTCCCGGGCGGGACCTTGGGACCTTTCTGT
>JAQQZY010000023.1:23787939-23804116 GCA_030068375.1 Ostorhinchus rueppellii
TATATATATATTTCACAAAAGTAATAAAGTCTTGTTACGTCATCCAATAACACACTAAGGTTGATATTTTAAATTTCAGAGTATTTCCATGGATGCCCTGCCCTATTAAGGGTTAAAAGTCCTTGAAATATGGCCTCAGTTAAAACTACATTATATCTGTTTTTTCTTGTGGAGTACAAAATTATTGCAATCACAATACAAAGTAAAATACAAATATTACAAGCACAAAAAACAGCAACACAAAACCACTTACACAAGCATTACTGCCAGAGAAAATGGAGTGAATAAACTAAGCGATGTTTGATAAGTGGTCGCAGGAGATGAACAATGTTTATATGACTTGTGTTTAAAAGAAGTTATTGTTGTAATGTAATGTAATGTAGTATCAGATTCAGATTTACTTTATTGACAATGCACATATTTCAGAGCAACGAAATTACCTTCCAGTTACAACCGACTGAGATCGTACCTCGTTCTGTATTTTAGTGCATATTTGAAAGAAAAAGATGACTGATTTTTACAAGTTGGTACTGGAATAAGTGCATGAATGAATGAGCTGGTCCTGGAATGTGATTCTGGAGCGAGGTTATTGCTCTGTATCTGAAAATAAAATGTAATATTAAGGACATTTTGCAGTAATAAAAAGTCCAAGTGTTACTGCATGGTGGTGGAACCTACATGTGAGATGGGGCTCTGACTGTTTGCGGGTTCCCTCTGCGATGGAGCGCACCATAGGGATCAGGTTCTTCTTCTTCTCGTTCTGGTGGTGGTGTCTTTTCAGCAGAGCCTCACGCACCTTTACTCTCACAGTGTCGTCCAGCTCATGGGACATCTCCTGGTGGTCTAGCACCATGTCTGAAAGATAAAGAGATGTCCAAAGGTGCACTGTGACTGTTACCTTCAGCATTGTTAGGTTTTTAATTATAGGACATACATGCATTTTTATGTATCAGAGGTCTGGCTATATGATTAATTTAAGTGCAGCAAATATATATCAGTCGTTCTCTTTGAAAAGCTCTAAACACAGTAAATAAAGAATCCTAATGGTTCACACCATCGCTTATGAAGGCTAAATGCTTCTAAAACACACCCTAACACACCACAGTCATTGCAAATGTCTATGGGAATGTTCTGGACCAGGGGTGTCAAACATACAGCACATGGGCCAAAACCATTAGACCATTCAGTGAGTGGGTTATTAGAATTGTTTTTGGGTTTTTTTTTATAGCACTTTTAGAGTCACCCAAAGCACTTTACATAGCTGATCCATTATTCATTCACTTTCACATTCTCCCTCTGGTGGTGGTAAACTACATTTGTAGCCCTGGGACAGACTGATGGAAGTGTGGCTGCCATTTTCACCACCAAACATTCATACACCAGTGTGAGTGACACTGGAGGCAAGGAGGGTGAAGCATCTTGCTCAAGGACACAACGGACTAACTAGGAAACAGCAGGATTCAAACCGTCAACCCTTTGGTTATTGGACGACCCACTCTCCTTCTGAGCCATGGCCACCCATAATAATAATAATAATAATAATAATAATAATAATAATAATAATAATAATAATAATAATAATAATAATAATNNNCACACACACACACACACACACACACACACACACACACACACACACACACACACACACACACACACACACATATACTGCGGTGTCCACACAAAGTCTGAGCACACTTCAAGGCCAGTGCTAATGTGTTAAGCTCAGTGCCAGTATAATCAGTGTTATTAATAAGTACTGTGACAATAGAACCACTAGGATGAGGATGAAATTAATCAACACTGATAATGTAACAAATGCCTCATGTAATGTAGCATCCAATTCCACTAGAAGCATAAGAGGGATCATCAGATGGTTCTTCTTAATGTGAGGCTCCAGTGTATCATCTGACAGTGGAACAGATGACATAGTAATGTTCAACAACTGGTGTGTGTATTCATACATATACATCTTTATTTTTCACATATATAATGTTAACTCTTCCAGCTCATTAGGAATTTCAGTCAAATGGAATGTTTTTAAAGGCAGATTTTTGAGCCGAGTAGCATTACAAAATTTTCTTTCATTTTCCCTGGTAATTATTTGGATACCAGGATGTACCTACTGTATTATAATGACCCACCCTTGAAAGAAAATAAACTGTTAAATGAATTAATCACTTTTTTTTTTAATCTTTCATTTCTTCCATCTTGGCTAACATTTGGAGTCCAGGTGCTGTTGGCAGGAGTCACATGGGAAAGAGAGGGAAATGAGAAGAGGAGCGGAGAGTTGGAGGACAGGAACGATTGCGAACAACAAGGCTGTTCAGGCTGTAAATCTGTCATATTCTGAACCAGGAAGGAGACGAAGCGACTGAGAGCCTTGACTCATCTACTCCTTTCATTGTATGTGTGTGTATGTGGGTATCTGGTAAAAGGGATGCAACATGAGTGTTTGCGTATGAATAATTTGCTCGGCAATGCAAATCTGCACTTTTTTTAGTTCCGACTAATATTTGCAAACAACTACAACAACTTCCACTTTTTAGCGTTTTTTTCCTCATTAAGCTGTAGGGACCTGGTTACTGATGTCTGCACACTCATCAAGTTATACACTTCCATGCAAATCAAAGGCTGCAAAATAGATTTACACCGCAGTCTAGGATGATGTTATGCAAACAAGGTTCATCAGAAGTTCAGCAGCTCTCTTGGCCCAGCTGCAATATGTGGGATAAAAACAAAGAAGTGAAGACACATGCATGACACATGCACAGCCTTCACATTAAATCTACATAGAGAACAGGGGAAAGTGTGGTTTCACATTTATAAATACTGTGAAATGTTAAAACTGTAGAAGCATTTGGAAGTCAGTTTAGACCTTTTTTAAATGTGTCTGTGTGTGTCTGTGTGTTTCTGTATCCACTACAGTGTAATGCTCCCCTCAGGCCTGTGCTGTAAGTCTGTCTCCTCTCTCAGAAGGTTAAATCGATCCATATCACACACCCTGGGATGCAGAGTCTGTTTTACTATATCACGTAAAATGCAAGTACAAGGTCAAGATGTGACTTTAGAGCAGGGGTGTCAAACATACAGCCCAGGGGCCAAAACCGGCCCAGCAAAGGTCCCAACCCGGCCCACAGGATGAATTTACAAAATTAAAAAATTGCACTGACCCTAGTGAGGAAGACATGGAAAATGAATGAATGAATGAATTTTATGTGGCCCCTGAACTAAAGTGAGTTTGACACCCCTGCTTTAGAGGTTGCGGATGAAGGAAGACAGGAAAATAAATCGTGTCGTCTGTTACCAGATTTTAGTTGTCGAACGTGATTCTTTTCTCTTCTGATCATTGTTTGAATGTGCACACCTCATCTGGAAACATACCCACCTGCAATCTCTTCGATGCAGTCAGCGTGCATGTCAAGCAACACGCTGCCATTTATGATGCAACTGCGGAGCTCAAACAGGCTGTGGAGCGAAAGAGTGGCAACATAGGGCTTACTCCACCTCTCCCCGCCGTCCTCCACATCCTCCTCAAACTTCAGCCACCTGCCACATAAAAGACAGATGATCTTAGAGAATAGATAAACCCGTGCCAAATACACACATCTTTAAATATTTTGCTTTGTGTTTTATAACATCTCCTCCTGGAAAAGATATCATGATGTAAATGTCAACCCCACATTTAGAAAGGTTTGACATCAGCATGTGAGATCTGACATTTGAGCACCATCAGTGAGATTACAGCAGCGCTTGTGTCATTTCTCCCTTCCGAGCATGTCAGTATTGAACAAACAGCCCAGAAAATGATCCAGTAAGCTTTAAATGTAACTACAGCTCCCTCTTCCTAACAGTACAGCTGTAGAAGTGCCAGACTGTCAGAGGTTTTATTGCCAAGCACTGTTTGTAACAGTTCCCAAAGGGGATACTGACCTGGCTGTTTCCTTCCACTCAGCATCCTTGCCATCCTTCACACAGATCTCATCCAGCTCAGTGAACAGCTCGTGGGCCACATGTTCAGCATCCTCCTCTGTGCCTAAAATGAACTGGACCCGCTGGGACGGAGTATCTGATCAAGTGAAAGGAAGTGGAGGACACAGAAATGAACTGTGTTTCTCAAAATAACTTTCCCTCCTGCATTACATGGCTTTAATTGAATACAGACACAGATAATAGCAAGAAAACAGTCCATACACAGTCCACTTCCACACACATGCCATGTACTGACTGGGTCCTGCTCATTGGAAGCTAATTAATGGACTTGTCGATTTCAGCCTTGAGGGCTTTGTCTGTGTTTCTGCATATGTGCATGTGTGAACTGCCTACAGTATTGACAGGCTCTGTTTTACACCCACTCTCTGGGCAAATAGATGCAAAAGTCTGCATGTGGGTTATTCCGTGAAACAGGCTGGAACAATAACACAATATTGACAATTGTTGTGATATAATTTAATATTATGGATGTACAGTACTGTGAGCATTCATATTTATTTCTCATTCTCTTTTCTTCAGATAGAAGAAGAAACCATGAAGGAATATTATATAGAATATTACACAAAATATTACTTCCTTTTTGATACTTGTTGATTGATTGTTTTTTTGTTTGGTTATTTTTTTTCTTCTTATAAAAACTGTAAGGGTATTTCTATATTAGCGCAATTATCAAAAATTGTGTCACATTGTTATGTTATTGTCATTGTTATTGGTATTAAATTAGCTATTATTATTATTATTATTATTATTATTATTATTATTATTATTATTATTATTATAAGATAATAATTGCTATTATTTACATAGAAACCATGATGAATAGAGATAGGGGTAGGAGTATATAAGTTGATACTTCTTCCTACTCCTTTTTGAGCATGTGTCACTTTATTTATTTATTTTCTAATTGTATTATTACAACTTACAGCGCTACATTGTACATTACATTGTTTACTTATTAGCCTTTTAAGTATCACTATTGATATCTGGTTGGTGGGTCTTGTTTTGTTTTAATTTCTTTGTCATGTTCGAAATAAGATAAAAAATAAATAATAAATAAATAAATAAATAAAATATGACGCACAGAAGACACAAAAAAGCTAAACAAAATGGGATGTAAAGGTTAAAGTGACTAGTGTGACCCCTGACCCCATAACAGGAAGCATCAGAAACAGAAACATATGACGTGTGTTGGATGAAACCTGGTATAAAACATCTGAAAATTTATGTAGTAAATCATATTGTCTGAGAAAGTGGGTTAAATATGTGTAAAGTGCAAATGAAACACACACTAAACGCTACCACTTTGGTTTATAGAGGCTATTTTTTTCCCTGAAACTTTTGTTTTTAGTTTTGTACAAATTCATATATCCAGATTATATCTTAATACAGAAACCAATAACTGTTTATATGTGGTCATTAGAACTCGACTAAAACAACAAACCAAATGTTGGTCTAGGGCATTTGCACTGTACGGTATATTTTTATAGTGGATTTGTCATCTCTCTCCTCTATGCTCTCCCTGCTGGTCTCTCTCACTCTTTCTCTCTCTTTCTCCTGCCAATTTACTCTTCCCGCCAATCAATCAGTCTAAGTCGTTGCACCTGGTGAGTCACAGCTGTGACCTATATATATATATATATTCACTGCTCTCCTGTCCGTTCCCTGCCAGATCGTTCATTGCCTCTGCATGACTTTCCAACATACCTTTTGTCTGATTCTCTGTTTGTTTGACCTGGTTCTGTTCCTGACCTGGTTCCGTTCCTGACCTGTCCTGCCTGTTGCCTGCCTTTTGACCTGTTGTTCCACCTGACCTCACCTTCTGCCTATTCCCCGGTTGTTCAAGTCTGCCTTTGTTTGGACCTCGACTCTGCGCCTACCCCGGAAACCCAACCTGTCCTTCAGCCCCGACTACGCTCATTGCCTGCTCTATGCTGGACCTCCTGGTGCTCGAACCCTGGACCGTCTCTGACCACCAGCTCCGCCTGCCCCTTTGGATTCTGGGCACATTGGACTCAAGGTTCTGTACTCGGAGTACAGTAATGAAGAGGATTTTGGTTGGGCTGTCTTTAACTATTGGGCTTTTGAACTGTGTGTTTATTCAAACACTGTTTAATAAACTGTTTGGAACTGTATTCCTGTCTACGGTCCTGCTCTTGGGTCCATCCTTGCTTCATCATACCGTGTTAATTTTCCTTGGAGATCATTTACTTTGCCAAATAAAGAACAAAATGTGTCCATGTTATATGCAAGATCTTTTTCTTTTTTTTTATTTTATCAAACCCATATCTTTAATGCTAAACTAGAACTATTGTTGCTATCCATTAATTTTCCAGTTTAATGTTTTCCCAAAATGCAAAGGGAAATGCAGCAGAAAATGACAATTTTTTTATGAAGTTGTACAATTCCAGTTATTATCATGCATTCCTGTATAAAACTACATTAAAAACAATGGCAGCAAGAATGTAAACTGTTATCTGCACCAAAGGTGGATACACTAAATATTAACATTTTTGGTTAATATTTGTCAACAAGGACTATTTTGTTATTCCGATTGGTCATTTTCTTAAGGAATTAATTTGAAACAAGTTTTTGATATACTATAAAGTTATTTAGGTTTTCTTGTTTTCATGACAGGTGGTCTAATAAAATTGTTAAGCACCATGTATTTATTCACTTTGCAAATAGAACATTTCCTGTTCTGTAATCTGATTGAATATTTCCAATCTCCAAACTCAGTTCATGTATGAGGTTGGTGTTGGAATTGTATAGTAAAAAAGAACAGGAAAAGAGTTGAAGTTGTGCATCCGTGGGTGTTTCTTCAGATGTCTGTTACCGTGACTGGTTGATTTCTCAGTTCCCTCGCTCTGTTGTGTTGCGATGCTTCCTGCCCTTCTGTCTCTCTTGCGGTGTCGAGAGCTGTGGGTCTTGTGGTGACGATGGCTCTGTCTGGGCATCCGAACTCCCACAAACAGAGTCCTGTGACCTGAAAGAGAAGCAGCGCTAATAAACACTCATTAACTCACCAGGGGACATTACAAAACAGACATATTAAAGCTGAATTCATTCTATTTATAAATCAGCTGCACGCAATTACTTTTACAGTTTGACAGAGCATAGAAAGAACAATAAAATATAATAAGAAAATGTATGACTGTAAAGGTTGTAAACAGTTTTGTAACTTTCAACTTTTCATTAGACGATAACTCTATTTTATCAAAGAATAAGTCTGGCTCTGCTTCAGGCTCTCCTAAATTGTACACATTTATTTCTTCAAGTCATTTAGTAAAAACAAAGCAACTGATGCTACATATCATGTGTTAAAACATGTTGTGTTGCCATTCCTAAAAGTTTCATCATAGTATAACCGTTGCAACTTGTTTTATATGCTTCCAAATGTTTCTCTATGACCATAAAAGAGGATCAAGGCTCTTTTACCAGAGCAGTATTTCTCTTTGGTGTTGTAATAAATGCATTCTTCAGCTTTGGTTTCTTGGCAACAACCAATATCATACTTCTCTAAGTGTCAGTGTTGGGTATATTGTGGTACTGAGGTCTATCCAGTTCTTTGTGTCACATTCAGTTCTTTTTGCCACTGTTACTGAAGTGTTTTTTGTCCTTCATTTGCTTTCACAAAAAGGTTTCGACATGCTACATTTAACAGTACATCTCATGTGTTTGTGATATTGTCCAAATTTAAAATTTAATTTAGCTTTTCAGATGACTCAAAAGGATTAGACTTTATTAGTGAAATAAAAGGAGAAGTGTGAAAACAGATAAATGGGTACACTGTGGCCTCTCAGCTCACATAAAGGATGACTTAAAGTGACAGCCATTAAACTAAAGGTGAGGAGTTGGCCTGAAGCTCCAGAGGGAGAAATGGGAACCACACTCTGCTTCATATCCATTATTGTCTCCAATACTGCCAACAGTAATTACCATGAGTACACTCATGCACCAAACTGTGGAAGAAAGGCATTCTACGGGAGTATTAACGCAGTTCTAATAGAAAATTAAACACAGGATTAAAGTTAAAATAATATCCGTTCAAAAAATAAAAAAATAAAAAATTCGGTAAGCAGCATGTTCATGTTTGTGTGAGTCACTGGGCCCATTATCACGTTCCCGCTGGAGAAAAACATGCTCAGGGATACAAAACTCAGCTGTTGTTCAATAGCTTTTTGTATCCTAGTTGCACCCCAAATAAATTTGTTATGCACACACACACACACGCACGCACACACACACGCACACACACACACACACACACACACACACACACACACACACACACACACACACACGCACGCACGCACACACACCACCTTGATGACTGATTGTCCCCTAAAGCCTGCTCTGGATGGATGGATATCCATTATTAATGTTCAGTTCTATTCAGCTCCACCAGACAAAAACATAACACCCCTTGTTCTCAAAACGACTCATCACTGCAAATTGCACCACACACACACAGTATGACAGACACAAGTATGATAGAAACGGCTCAATCATGCAAAAGGAAGAGGGGGAAAAAAACAAAAAAACAACTGCGCTCACACTGTTTGGTCTCACTGAACTTTTATCATGTATAAGTAGGAGATCAGCTGACAGACGCACAGGCTCGGCTCGTCTGGCCGTGTAATTCGATTAACTATGTAGGATATTGTATTTACTGTAAGAAGCACTGACACTTTGGGTAGGATTTCACAGTTCTGTTTTATTGCTTTTCAGCTGGAAACACTATGTAAGTAATGTCAGTATTTGTATTTGTATTTTAGATGAGAACTGCATCAAATCATTGTGTTCATAAATATCATTCATGTCTTAGTTGGAATCTGAATTGGCTAGCACGTGGATGAGTGGGATCACAATTTCTCCTGCCGATGGCAAACTGCAGGCGTGAAGGTCGCTGCTCTCATGGATTGCTCGGCGGGTGCAAGGAGCAATGTTTACTGTGCTCACGCCATGGAAAAGTGACTGTTAACTGTGCCAAGGAAAAGAAATGTTTTAGACTCTAACTTTACTCTTAATGCAAAAGCGTAACACAATATGATGTTTCTGTTTGATGGTACTTTAGGAAGGAGGGAAAATATACAGGTTCATGCAGAGGATGTGATTAAAGGGTAAATCAACTCTAAGTCGGTTTCATCAACATGGTTTAAAAGCATGCTGCTTCCCCTTCCAGTTACTTCTCTTTTTTATCACAGCAGATCTTTCAGCAGAACGTTATAATAACTCAGCTGTGTTGTGGTCAGTTGTGGAAATGGCTAATAGTTTAAGCCAGTTCAGAGCAACACAGCATTTTAAGCTTTGTTGTTTAACCCTTCATCAGGCAAGTGACTATTTTTGATCATTTTTACATATTTTACAAGACAGTTACAGCAACAGTCACAGTGAGTCCACAATCTCAGGTGAAATATGGTCTTCCAGGTCTGTAAGGTCCACCTGTGCATGAACAGTGAGTGGACCTGCTTTGTTAGGTACCATGACGTAATGGTACTAATGTAAGGAATGATGTTCAAAGGGATCATCAGGATGTGGACAGGGGTCTGGATCAGCACTGAAAAGTGCTGTTCTAAAATACATGTTCCTTTCACCTTACATGTGTTTTGTCTTGTATTGTTGATATGTTTTTTTACATAAACTTCTTGGATTTTTTTGGGTTTTTTTTGTCACTTTCGGGTTAGGAACCAAATTTGGTAACTTCACTGACCTTGATTTTCTACATAACAACATAACATTTGACAAATTTCACAACAGTAATAAAGTCTTCTTAGGTCCTCCAATAACACAGTATGGTTGAAAACTTTAATTTCAGAGTATTTCTATGAGTGGGGGTTAAAGTTGACCATTAAAAAGAAGAGGTGCAAAAATACTCACCTTCCAGTTCCTCTTTCTCATAGTGGATGTTCATTACTGAACTAGTCCCTCCCTGGTCCACAACCACCTCCTCATCTGGCCTCTGAATGACACAAACCACAAAATACACAAAAGGTATAGGTAAATATGATGTTTAGTCTTCTTTTAAGAGATATTTAATACAGAAAATAACCATCATCACATTGTGTAAGTGTCATTTTCTCTTCCTTTTGTCAACAGCTCATGTGCTCATCGCAAACCATTGATATGTTGAGCACTTTCAGCTTTTCAAGTTCAGTCTATGAAAGGCAACCTGAAAGGTCAATATGTCTGGAAATATGCTTTTAAAGAGGAGTTACTGACACTGTCATAGAGTTCCTAATTGACAAAACTTGCAGCAGCTTTGCAAAGATGAGCATCAAATTGCAAGCAATCTATTCTCAGACTGTCTGGCACAGACACAGGGAAGGACAGGCGGGCATGGTCACTCTCATACATAAACACACACATGCTAGAGGTTAACACAGTATGAGTCAGTTGGAGAATGTGCCAGGCTCTACTATCCTGGGGAAATCAAATCAAATTAAATTAAATTAAATTAGCAGAGTGGCATGTCCATCAGTGGTGCGGCTGTTGGCATAATGCTGCAGGATATGGTTGTGTTTTACTATTCCTGTGTTGAGGCATTCTCAGAAACAGTGTAGTTTCTATTTGTGTGTCCTACCCATCGTGTGTTGGTCCTATAATAATGAACAATGCTGGAATCCCCTGAGCTCTGGCTTTACTGTATTGCTGCAGCATCTCAATAAACAGTAACTGTTATGCAAACAGTAAAACCTCATTTCTAATCTCCAACAGCCTCCCACATGCTGTTGAAACCATGGAACCATGTGTTTACCACTACAGCAAAGTAAATTAATTAATCAGTTCCATGTTGCTTAACTTGCTCCTTGTTTTTTGCAGGATGGATGATGGATATATGCCTCTGTGTGAATGGAAGTAGATAGAATCACACAGGTACATTGAGTTATCAAAAAAATGTCAGTATTAATGCTGTAAATAAAGGATGAAAGTACCAAAAGGGCAAAAATGCCACAAATGCATGAGAGACGCCTAGTAGTAGATTGAACTGGACTAGTTTTTACCTGCATTCACTGTATAGTATGGCATAAAATAAATACCACTGAGCACGTAGGCTACAGCAAACAAATCTAAGTAGAAATCCACCGTCTATTATTAAATACGTTATTGTGGTTTCTCAGATAGTGTTATGTAAATGTTACTGATTTGTGCTGCATTGTACATTTACCATTGTTTTGTTATACAGTGTTTATTGTTTGGAATGAGGTAATATGAGAGATGTAAAAGGTGTGATACAGCTGTTACAGTATATTCAACAGCAGCAGCACATGCTGATTGAATGCATGAAATGAAATGCATGGCAGACTATTGTCATTGTTGTTTGCACAGGTAAACCTATAATTACATGTGCTGCACCAGTTTGGACCTGAAAGTCATCCATCATTAAGGAGCGATATTTGCCATCAGCACTATACAGAAGTGTTTGACCACCCGCTATCTGGATCCACACATAGATACTTTGGTGTATAAACGTAGCTCTGCATGTAATAGATGCTTAGAGCTTCCACCCACTCTATATGAATACATAATGTGTAAGTGCTGGATGCGTTTCTTTGACCGTCTGATGTGGTGGATCCAGAATTGGCAAAAGTTGAAGACACCATTTGGCAAAACTGGCACCAACGCTTTAAAAAAATATTCAAACACTAAATGTTACTGCTTTGAAATAAATATGCTAATACAGTCACGTGGACACATAAAGCCCACACAAACAGAGATAGAACCTTGTTTTGCTGCATGTTAACTTCCCTGTAATAATTAAATGTCATAACAACTCCATCTAACCCTATAACGCCAAACATATCATATTTGATACGTGAGTTTTGAAGCCCTCTATATGATCAGTGTGATATTTGTTTTCTTGAAAAACCTGATGTATACAATTAGATACATACAACAAACAGGTAATCCACCAGGGAGAGGAATTCATTCACCAGTGGCCTTTCCACTGACACTACAAGATTGTCATTAATGAAGAAGGAGGCAGAACTTTGCCAATTTTGAAAAGGAATTACCAACTTGTTAGACATTTTTGTGTTATATTGTTTTTGTTTATAATAATATCTGAGGATTTAGACCAGATGTTCAAATAAGATACAAAATCAAAACTCACACATGGAAATTGATATTCAAAAAACAATATTTTTGGTTGTTCAGAAGGACAAATAAAGGCTCCAGTTTCAAAGAACTAGAGTTTTCTGTCAGAGATTTAAAGGTTTAGGCTTTACAGGGCTAAGATTTTATGACACAAATGTATTGTATTCCAATATCATTTTCTATATAACAGAGGTGGGTAACCCCAGGCTCATCAAGTCAAAGTCCTGCCATGAATTGGTTCCAACCTGTTCACTGAACCAGCCCATTTTGATGAGCACAATTCCTCATCCAGGTAGATAGGATAGTTAGCGGAATCACCTGTGTTCTGTGACCAGGTTGGAACCAACACATGGCAGGACATTGACTTGATGAACCTGGGATTACCCACCTCTGCTATATAATAAAATATGGGCAATAAATATGGGCAGTAAAATATGGGCAATTTAGATTGCCCATAGGTGTGAATGTGAGAGTGATTGTTCGTCTCTATACAGTATGTTCAGCCCTGTGATGAACTGGCGACTTGTCCGGGGTGTACCCCGCCTTCGCCCTTAAGTAGCTGGGATAGGCTCCATGCGACTCCCGTGACCCTAGTGAGGATAAAGCGGGTATAGAAAATGAATGAATGAATGAATGCTATATAATAGAAGAAGGGTGCCAACTCCAGTGTCATATCACCATTGCCATATTCTGCTTCACGTATTTATTGTCCATTATTAAAAAATAACAAAATGTAGCAAATAAAATAGGAAACACAAAGGGAATGTTGATTCTATTACTTAGCTTTAAAATAGCACAAACATCTTGAATCCAATGACTGACTTTAACATTACTCTGACATCTAACATGAAGCACTCTTAATAATACAAGTTATACAAATCAAAATGTTAATACAGTCACAAGAAAAAGAAAGCACACACTCTTTGAATCCTATGGCTTTACAGACCAGGATGTTATCCAGATCTAACCTCAGATGACACAGCGACATCATTTATGTAATAAAAATATAATCAAAAGGGAGAAGCACTGTGTGAAAAGTTATGTACATCCTTAATGCTTCAACAGGATGTAAGAGGGTAAGTAACAGCCGGACATCAGCAATGAGCTTACAGAAGCCATTATTGTACTGCCAGCCATCAATCTGGGAGGAGCTCTAGAGCCATTTCCACACCATTTGAAGTCCATGATTCTATGATGAGAAAGATTAGTCACATGGAAAATATTCCCCAAGCAGCTCAAGGTCAGATTGTGCAATGGTTAAAGAATCTGCAAAGACCCTACATAGTTAATATGTTAGTTAGTAGGTAATGTTAAAGTTTAGGTTCTTGTACTGAACAGGTATGGGTTCTTCTGGCCTCTTCTCCCTAAAAAGTATACAGCAGCATCTGAACAAACCATAACACTTCACAAGAGGAGATGTTTGGTGAGCTATTGATTATAGGGGTTTACTAAACTTTCCATACACAACTTGTCCATTTTGGCTTCAATTTTGTTAAAGAAATAATTACACAGAAAATGTTTTGTGTAATTTTATAGTTGAGGTTATATTTGAATCATTTATATAGCATACATCATATATCATTTGAGAACCTGTTAAGGACTAAATGATTTTTACCTCCGCTAAGGAGGTTACGTTTTTGCCAGAGTTTGTGTGTTTGTTTGTTTGTTAGCAACATAACTCAAAAAGTTATGGATGGATTTTGATGAAATTTTCAGGATATGTCCACTCTGGGTCAAGGAATTGTTTAAAGGATTCTTTATCATTGGAAGATAGGGCACGGCAGCACAGATCTGCATATGAGGTCATTCAGCGCCATCTAGTGGAGGAAAGTACAAACACTACCTTTAAAAAAAACTACAAACACTACCTTGGTGGAGGTCTGCGCTCTCAGAGTGATTTTCTAGTTTTTATTATGTTCTCATATGTAAAACCATAGAATTCAAAGGTGTGCTTTCTTTTTTCCGTGATTATATCTACTGTGCATTAACACATGGACTATACATGGTACCATTTGAGGGAACGATGATATAATATGTTTACTTCCCGAGTAAATTTAATTGGACAATCACATTAGACCTACAGTCTCAGTGATGCTTTCTGTTACTGTGATCGTTCAGCTCAATATATAGCAAATGGCCGATGCAGCACAAACTGCAGCTTGGACCGCCACAGAAAGTCATTGCAGTTTGTCTTTATTGGACTGAAACTGGAGCTGAGAGATTGTATTAGTAGAAATCAAGTTGTCCTTTTCTGTAAGAGCAGGCTTACTCTGGTGGAGGACATCAACGTTTATGAGAAATTTAAAAGTACAATGTGTGTGTTTTATTTAAGATTACCAGGATATATTACTAGTAAAACTAAGTTTCCACAGAAGCATCCTGTGTATTGACTGGTGATTCTTCATGGTTCCCCTGGGGTTTGGCAAATAAAACACTGTGCACAGTTTATTGATGAAAAACCCACTTGTGAATCATACTGGTCTCCGCCTGCAGTCATAATGTGTATGATAAATGGGACAGATCTGTGTGTGTGTGTGTGTGTGTGTGTGTGTGTGTGTGTGTGTGTGTGTGTGTGTGTGTACTATCCTTAGTTTAGAACATTTAGACTATATTTTCATGCACATTCCTTTAGTTTCTCTTTGCTACTTAAAACTCACCAGCTGTGCAGGTAAGACTGGCACAAAAGAAAACTCATTAAAATGCACCATGGACAGATAAATGCCTTAACTGATCAGAGAAAAAAAAAGTTAAAAATCCAACCCCAATGATCCCATGTCCTATGTATGTGTGTGTGTGTGTGTGTGTGTACTATGACTGAACACCTGTGTAGATAATTACGGTCTTGTTTTTGGTTCGGTTAGTTTCTTTGTTAATTCATACCAAATTGGGTTTATAGATCATCACTGATCCTAAAAAGATCTCATTATATTTTGAGAAAAGTAGGTAAAAGTACATTTTAACCCCCCCCCATTTACTTATGAAGGACGAAATTTCACATGTCTATAAAAACATCATTTTTCCCCCAATTTACTTCAGACTTGGCTCATATATAGAGGCAATTAATATCAGCACATGCATAGACATGAGGACATCAGCTGGATTGATGCCAAAATAAGCTACAATAATTGTGAGGGGCGGGGCTTGTCTTGCATAGCACCACTTGTTGCAGTAGGATATGTACAGTGTTTACCAGTTTTCTAATTCTGATGTTATATTTGTGATGATGTGATGTGTCTGGAAAGAGAAAAGAAAAAAATTCAAGTCATAAAAAAAAATAAAAAATCAAACCCTTCTCCAAAAGCTGCCTACTTTGCTTTTATTATTATATGGTTCAGTCTAATATCAGTACATTCAGTCACTTTTAATTCATACACTTTCTTAAAAATAGCATTGGGATCCCGAGACGTCCACTTAACTCACAGGTGTTGGTGACCTGATACCTTGTGACTTCTTTCACACCCTCTCGGCCACATCGGCACTGAGGGATTTCTGTCTCTTTCCATGACTAAGCACTTCTTTGTCCCAAGACAGTTGTGTTCATTTAAAGAATAAGGCCTCTTAATTAGGAAGTCGTCTCGGTGCCAACCACTGACTGTGACTCATAGCTTCATACTTATGTTTATGTATGGGATAGAAAGGCGCCAAAAAAGGTTAGTGACTGTGTGTATTTACATGTAACAGTTATGTTAACAGTCTCCTGCTCCTGTCAAACTGCACCAGAACAGAAACTCGACAGTGCATCTGCTGTGCAACTCTAGAAATAAAGCATCAGAATATAATTTGTCATATAGGTTTCTGCAAACCACAGATAAACCCAGTCCACTTCTTTTTAGACTTTCCTCAAAAAGCTGGTGATGATGGGGGGCAGATGGTCAGTCTACAAAAGCCAGGACTTTGTCACCACAGAGTGGAGTTACATCTCTTGTACGTTTTTAGGAAATGTTCTTGTTGGACTTTCTTTTCTGTAAGCTGACCTCATTACCTCCGCCAAGGAGGTTATGTTTTACTGTGCATTTGTTTGTTTGTTTGTTTGTTTGTTTGTTTGTTTGTTTGTTTGTTACCATCCGACTTTGTTTGTTAGCAACATAAC
>JAQQZY010000023.1:23822422-23847762 GCA_030068375.1 Ostorhinchus rueppellii
TTGGTCATTTGTTTTCTGATTCATCTTATTAAACTATGTCAGATTTAGCACATTTAATGTCTGAAGCAGATATTTTCTAAGAAATTATAGAGCAGTGTAATTTGACCTTTTTACATTGGTATCTCGTCTTATTTTGGGTTGTAAATTAATAAAGTTAGCACTTGTTCCATATTTTGAGAAAAGAAACCATCTTGTGAACTGGAAACTCATCCAGTGTACCCCACGTTTATCCATAGGTAGCTGGGATAAGCTCCAGCACTCCCCACGATCCTAGTGAGGATAAAGATAAATGAATGAAACCATATTGCCTAATTAGTTTTACCAGCAGGGTGTTGTTAATTTAGTTCTCCATCAGGTGGCAGTAAAAGCACAATAATCTAACAACATGCCTGCGCTTCAGTCTGTCTGAGGGGAACAGCAGTGGACAGAAGCTGACAGTCCTGATCAATATGTCAATATCTTGAACACCAGACTTATCAAATCTTCCAGACTGCTTGATTTAGAAAATTAAAGCAGCTTAAAACATTTTATCTGCTGTTGTAGATGGCAAAGTTCATTCAAAATATTTTACTGAAGGATTAAATAATCCTGCTCTTACAGAAACCTTTGAAAACATCTGAAATAGTGCATTGGCAAAACCTCTTAATGGATCCTGACAGCAATAAAACATGCAACTCCCACTTGAATGAATGGAAATCAACTTCACAAATGTTTGTTTTTAGAGTAAACTAATGATGTCACATATTTCATTTTGTATCAGCAGTTATTATTAAATCAAAACAACTGCAAAATTAAACTGATTGGGGGAAAATTAATATGGGTGAATCATTATTAGCATTAGATAAACATATTTGGTTCATACAATCACATAATTGATTGCATAACTTACATTTCATGTGATCTGTTTCTAAAAGTTTTGACTTACGCCTTCCTTAAGTGCAGTTTCTTTATATTTAGAGAATCATACACCGAATAAGAAATTATGTAAAAAAAAAAAATCTTCCTGTCAGTCTGTTGACAAGATGCAGATGGATTCTGATTATTGCCTTGGGAGATTAACTGATACTGTTTACAATCATGTGTTTACTTGTATTACTATGCACAGACGGTTAACCAGCAGGCGAGCTGAGCTGTAACTCCATCATTACATAAGTGTTCCCTGTGACATGCATGTAGCAGTCCTGGAGAAGAACTAATCTGGACGGATTGTGTTTCACTGCTGGATGTTCTCACAAACTGCTTCCATTACTTACACATACAATCATGGCCATTTTCCACGGGAAAAAAATACTTTATTAATACACTTATATAATGTATATCAACATTTATAGACAAAATACATTATGTACATCAAACATCTTTCATGTAGGTCCCAAAATATAAAATCTCAAGTACCTCTTTCTATAGAAAACTAGTCTTCTGGTAAAACTTTGACATTCACTTCTATACTCCTCACTCCTTTGACTCCAGTATTCATACATAGTACAGAGAATAAACATCTGAGAGTTATCAGCTTTTCACAAGTAAAAGGCAACAGCAAGAACAAACACCAGGTTTGACTTGAGCAGAAACAGATGTTGAGTATGCAGACCAGGTCCAGCACAGTGCTACAGTATGTACACAGTTTCTGAGTACACGACGTACATTGTCCACACTCTGCCCTCCTTCTATCTCTCCGGACAGAGTGCAAGAACAGGTATCAAAAATAGAAATGTACAACAAGACTATGAACAATAATTACAGAAAATTGGTTTCATCTGTCTGTAAATGGATAACAAGTTTTGTCATTCAGTGTGGTCATGTGGTGGCCTATTCCTTTATCCCTGTGTAGGTGTACCTTTTATCTGGTCTGTACACGCTTGAGGAAACCCTTTACTGTACGGTGCCCCTCACATTGTCTGGTGCAAAGGGTGCGTTCAGTGTTGACGATGACCTACAGGACATAGGCAACGAACTTTGGGTGAATCTTTACAACTAACATTTGGTGCAACAATTTCTAGAGTAAAAGAGGGTGTGTCTCTTTCGCAATAGCTACAAGTGAGATGCAACAGTGTCATCTGCGTTTATACTTTAACAGCAGCATCTAAACATGTCTTTCTTTACATTCAACCACGTGTGTGCATGTGTGTAGATGTGTGTGTGTGTGTGTGTGTGTGTGTGTAGGGCAGGTCCAGTTTATATTATACATTTACTCTGAGAAAAAACCACTGAGTTTTAAACATTCAACCAGAGCATTGCAACCTCCGGGCGAGGACGGATGCTGCTCCCTTCTCTCTCCATCACTTCTACATGTCCTCTTGTTTGCTGTGTGACCTCCAGGCTGAGGGACAGAGGTGAGGAATGAGGATGGATTATGAAACGGCTCAGTCAGGTTCTCCCTCCTAATACTGTCTTTGCTTCTGTATACCTGAACAGGATCATTTGTTTACCCATTCTCCTCTCTGTTAGTCTTTGGTTTCTAGGTTGAGGGGTGGTACCTGCTTTAGCGCCTGCAGAAGGGCAGGAGAGTCCATGGGAGTGTGAGATATGACTGGGGCTGGAGAGCCTCCCCTGGGAGACAACACTAGCTGAGGTGGAGGTGGCCTTTCACTTGGCATGGTGGGTGAAGAGCCTCCCATGCCAGGGTAGAGCATGGGCACGGCCCCGGGGTACCAGCATTTGTCCAGCATTGGCAGGTAGGCTGCAGCAGAAGGTGGAATGAGGTAGAAAGGCATACAGAGGGGGTGTGGAGGAGGTGGTGGATGGTTGGGAGAGACACTTGTGTAACTACCATAACCACTAGAGGATGAAGTGGATGACTCTCCGCCCGACAGCAGCTCATCCTCAGATGACTCCACCCTGGGCCGTTTGTTGCGCGGCATGTCGTCCTCCTGCTTGATGCCAGAGCTCTGCCTCTCGCTGAGGGCTCGTTTCAGCTGGCTCTCCTGAGTGTAGTAACCTGGACGTCCCTGTGGTGCCCCGGATTCATTCTTCTCCAACTCCCCTCCATAGCCACTGTCTGTATCTGTATCACTGCCACTCTGTTCACCATTTGCCGGAGCATATGCACGCTGGATGACAGGTACACAGTTCCTCCCATAACCCTCGCTGGGTTTAGGGGGTGGGCTCGTGCTCAGCCGGTGGTGAGCGTCTCCTTGGGAGGTTGGTCCAGGCATCTCTTTGTGAGGCTGGCGTTGGTGGTAGACATGGGTTTCCTCTGGCTGTGGGCTGAGGGGAGTGTGGGGTCGGACTGGACTTTGGAGAACCTCTGCAGCTACTTTGTGAAGGTGATTAATCACATGGGACGGCGTGAAGTCTTCATCAGTTTCATGACTGGCTAGATACTGAAGAATCTCCTTGGCACACATGTGGAAGCCAGAGCGAAACATTTCCTCTGACTTTTCCTGGCTGACAGAAGGCTGCTCTGTAAACACAGCAAGGCACCACAGAGTCACAAAATCTGCCTTTCAACACAGATGCAGCACTGTTGACTTCTAGTCTTTTTTTCCCCACTAACTACAGTATGGCTACACTCAGTCACACATTTGCATGAAGTCCTGCATAATTCTGTTTGTGTAATCATTTTGATGATTTGCATTTTTTTTTTCAACAAAACCACCTTGTACAACCTGTTCTGTACACATATTGTATATGTGTACAAGTGCAACTCACCAATTTGCATGCCATTCTGCAGAGCGAGGATCTTCTGCTGCTGTTGCTCCAGAAGTGAAGTGAGGGCTTTCACATGCTTCAGTGTGAGCTCTAAAACCACAGCCTTCTCCAGATGGCCCAGAGTCTGTCAGAGATACACACCATCAGCACATCTTTCCCATTATATAACACTCACTGCAAGCTTTGCAACACATGTATCAAAATTAGAAACCAAACTTTTTATATGTAGGCAACTATGATCTGCACTGATATTTATCAGATTTGAACTGCTGCAATTATTTGCATATACATTATTATATTTAACTTAGTTGAGAAATCCCCAGTTACAGCACAGAGAAGACTCCCTTTGGTGTGATAGGAGTCGTCTTTCATTGACTGCTGACGCACAATCCACAGAGGATGTAATTCCACAGTCCAACCACTCGATGGTGCATGCCACTAAGTACAGTGAATCCCATGATCCCTCACTGCTACAGTTAGAACTTACCGTGAGTTTCAGGTGCTCCGGTAATAAATCTTTCAACTGGGCGATGCACTCGTTTATCCGGTCACGCCTTTTCTTCTCGATAAGCCTGTGTGGCAACTTGTAGGTCTCCTGTAAAAATAAAAACAACTGTTGAGTAAGTTCGGCCGATCCTCATATTCCATATGTTCAGAGGCAGCCACATAGGGAGAACTCCTGCTGTTATGTCATAGCAGAAATGAGGTCAACCATTTATGGGTCTGCAGAAGCACGACCAGCCCGAATCCCCCCTGTGCGGTTCACACCCTACACCACCCACATTAACGGCAGCAGCAGGGAATAAACAAAAAAAAGCAACAAAATACCAACTGACCTTGCTCTCCTCTCCCCTTTTCATTCCTCGCCTGGGTTTATAAACATACATCGGGAAATCCATTCTATAAAAATATGAAGAAACAGACAGAAAATCAGATGTGGGGTAATGGTTTGGTGAAGTAAACACACTCTAAATAAGTAAAACAAGTCCGTCCGATGCGTTAGTGATAAAGTGTAACTTACCCCTGTGCGTCTGTCAGATCAGTCTGGTGTTTGGACAGAGGAGGTGGTTGCGCGCTCGTAATTCGCTCCATTCTCTTTAGTCCAATTACGCAGCCAAAGACGCGGTACTTTTTCCAATACGATCACAAATAATTACGCATTTATCTGCGTTCTGATTTCAGAAACAGTTCAAGCAACGCACTCTAAATCTTTTTAAAAGCTCAAATTGTTAAGACATTTATGATTGTTTGAATACTTGAACCTAAGTTGCTTTGGATCTAGGTAATCCTAGAGCTGTCCACGCCGCGGTGCCGCCGTTGTAGGATGGTAACCCTGTTGGTGGCGCGTTGGGAAAGTGGGGGAGGACAGAGCGACGAGTTAAATAAACCCTCTGACTCTCCGCTCAGCCTGACCTACCTCTGTCACATGAGGCTCACGTGTTGAGCGGCGCTGTATCCTCAGCCTAGGGACCGCCCACTTTCCACAGATAAGGATTCTCAGTGGGTGGACGGCGGCGCGCGTCACATGGGAGGGCGGAGCTACTCCAATCCCGTGTACCACCATGCTGAAGTGTATGGAAACAAGGCTGCGCGCGCCACACTGTTGGGAACGTGCTGGCAGCAAACCAGTGCAGGAGTTCAACAGGGCCCGGGGCACGAGTGGCGGGTGGGTATTGTAGGCTGCATTGTGCCAAAAAAAAAAAAAGGCGCAACACCGTTTTAAAGCCCGTAGTAGGAACAAAAGCGCACAAATACATCCAAGAGTATACTGGTCAGAGAAACGCCATCAAATAAAACTGAGCACGAGGGAGGACGCGCGCTCACCACGAACACACACACAAAAAAACAAGTCACTTTCCATTTTACGTTAATCTGATTCGATATGTTTTTGCAGAACACATGTAAATACAGCAGACTATCATTATTATTTCGACCTTGCTAATATTATCTTGTCTGCAAACAGTGGGGTCTGGGCAGGAGAAGCAGCAAAGCACGTGTACCTGTGCGTGGCCCTGTGCGTACGTGGAGTGTGTTCCTTTGTGTGTTTGTTGTCATGAGGCGGTGCTGGCTGTCACGTTGATGTCCTCATGGCCCCGGGAGCCTGCTGAGCATGCAGGGCTCATCCAGCACATCGAAACACACGGCGGCTGCACCTGTCTGCTGCAGGCTCCGACCACACATCAACATCAACCAACACTCACTGCCTTTAAATGCAGATTTTCAGTCATTCACTAACAAGTTTGTTGACAAGTGCCTGTACCTTATATAATGTTTTCCCTTGGAAGATGCCTCTGTTTTGCTCTGCAGAAACTATATCAATAAACTGAAGGCTTAAACTAGAGCTGATGTCATGATATAATTTAATACACAAAGTCATTACTGGACTATTACAGGAGCCTAATGACATGTCATCAGGGTGAACAGACCATAAATACCCTGTTTGTGTGACTGTCACTTGTAAACAGAAGTGGGCTTCAGAGTAGGGTCCCAGTTCACACAACAACAAAATAAGATGTGGAATTCCTCATGAGTCCTGTTAAACTCCACACACTGTTCTTTCAAAGCTGTGCAGATTAATGACCTCCTCATGCAGCCAAAAAGAGGCGGGTTTGTGGAGCTGTAAGCAATTATTTCTATCACAGTAGGAATTATGATGTGATTGGAGAAAAGCTGTAGCATTTCCTTTCCGCTCCCTTTTTTTTAAAAAAATTATTTTATTTTACCACATGTCCCTGAAGGGTATTCAGGGATTCAGCAAAAGCCCTGCAATAATAGAATTATATTAACTCATGCTTAAGGACATTTTAGGACAGTGTATTGACTTCAAAGACTTTTTTTTTTTTTTTTTTTTTTACAAGAGAGGAACATAAAATCTAAGTCAAGCAAGGCTGCAGGGGTGGAAAACATCTGCAATAATGGGGAAAAAACCCTACATGCACAAGTAACATATTGATATATGTGTCCAGTAGCGTTTTGTCTACTTTAATTCAGTATTTTTAGTGTGTTTTTCCTTTTTTTTTTTTTTAAGATAAGCCTCCAATAAATGTGTCTTTCACAGTTACAATTGGACTGCCTCACTAAAATCTAGACTGAAAGCTATTTCCAGGTCCATTAGAAAATTCCTAGAATGTATTGAATTAAATATAAATGGGATGGACTGCAGACTTCATTAACTAAATAATCACCTTAACACTGGTCACAGTGATTTAGCCATAATTAAATAACCTTTACAATGTTGGAAAGCCCCTTGAACACAATTTCGGTAAATGTGACATGATTAAATGCTGAATTTAATTTAAAAACTCCTGACAATAGACCATAGACACTTTGTTTTCATGTCTTCACTTGTAACATTCTTAGAGAAAATGAGGGGAATACTTTTATTGCTGTTTATTGTATAGAAAAAAGTACAGTATAAAGTAAAGGGATCAGTGTTGTGTTTCACTCAAAGTGAGTTTAGGGGCTTTTTCCTCTTAAAAGTATATTTTGGCTACTTCCTAATTAACATGAAGACTACAGATTATATTTAAACTGCTGGCAATTCTCACATCAACTTACAGTATAGTCTTTATTCAACTCTGGCAGTGCTCTTAATGAATAGTAATAAGCAGCAACGACAATAGTGGATTAACTTATTTAACACACTTGTTTATTTAAATAAACTCAGAGGATGGAATGTACAATCCAGACACAAACAGTCTCTTAGTATAAAAGTTTGTTTTGGTAAAGCAGCACCCCAAATGACAGCAAGTCTTCTTTTTCCTCACATACACTCAGTCATTCTCTAGTGACTCTTCTACAAAGTGACCAACAAATAATAAAAAAAACAACAATCATTTGTGCTACAGAAAATATCAGTGCTTAAAGACTAAATGAAGTAAAGGAAGATTAGATAATTCAGTGCAGACATATCAGAGAAAATAAGAAATCCGACTTAATGTTGCTCCCAAAGTCCTTTAACTTCACATGTGACTTCCATCCTTTTATTCAACACAACATGAAACCAGCTTCAGAATGAAGTATTCACATGATTAGCTCCTTCTTCCCAGAGTCATTTTCAGTATAATAATTAAATTAGTATTTTTTTTACAGGCCTGCATTTTTTTCAACAGACAACAAAGTCTGTCTATTTTTTTTTTTTTTAAATAATAAAGCATGTGGAATGAGAAGAATCTTCATTTGAGATTACAAAGACTTATAAATGCAATATAAAATGATTGCTCTTAGTATAATAAAAAATAACAATGTATGAGTTCGAATGTTACAAACTCTGGAAAATAAGATAAACTCTAGTAGAAGCTGTTTGTCTCCAAATGTTAAATATAATATAGTATCATTTTCAATATAAAAGTACCAGTTCCCAAAATAGTTTATTTTTCAGACATTGCATAATATCATCTATTTCTATTGCTGCCACATAGAAGCGAAAATATTAAATAATGTGTTGTAGAATTAAAAAACAAAACAAAACAAAAAAAAAAACCTTCAAATCCAAATGTGACCTGAGTTAGCTGATGTAACACTGAGGATTAAAACCTCAATACAAGGTCACTTGAGAAGAATAGCCCTGTAAAAACATTGGCTGAAAACTTTGGCTTGCTCTTGTTGTAGTACAATGTAGAAGGCATTATGGGTAGTTAACACAAAAGTCAGTGTCGTCGTCTCTTAAACCTACAGGACTGGCTTCTCAGGTCCTGAGGCACTTGGTGCACACTCCACCCACACAAATACATCCATGAGTAACATACCCAGACTCAAACCTCACTTCACACAGACTCTCAGAAGGAAAACACGCTGTAAAAACACTTATAGTGGGAGGATCTGGTGAGGAAAAGTCAGACATCGACCCAGGTACAAACTGCAAAACATTTTGGCATACTCCGATCCAACGTGGTGCACTGTCAGAAGTGCTAAAACCGGCCCCTCAGACCCTCAGGCAGGCTGCTGGGGATTAATGTTCATGTGAGGAGGATGACCAAGAAGACCAATTCGTTGCTTCTGCTTTCTTTGTTCAGTCATCTGCACAGGGAAACAAACAACAGCAGAAAGTTGACATTTTATCAGCTCTGTAATTTGTCACCGATTCCTACACTGTAATTACACATCTACAGTTTACAGGTACTTCTGCTGGAGTATTTACATTTGGTGTTGTTTTGGAATCCTGCTATTCAACATATCAGGGAAACACATTATATTTTTACTGCGTTACTTGTATCTGACAGCTCTTGCTACTTTTCCATAAAGCTGCCG
The DNA here is from genome assembly GCA_030068375.1 of Ostorhinchus rueppellii. Taxonomy (NCBI): domain Eukaryota; kingdom Metazoa; phylum Chordata; class Actinopteri; order Kurtiformes; family Apogonidae; genus Ostorhinchus; species Ostorhinchus rueppellii. The sequence goes on from JAQQZY010000023.1 coordinate 23,831,324, forward strand.
ATGAAAACAGATTGACGACGTTGATCAGCTGATGGACAGAAACTTCAATATGACTCTTTTAATTATGTCACAACTATCTGTATTTTATTTTCATCATTTAATCCGTCAGAAATTCATGACATGAATCCATCCAAGTTGAATTATTTACTAGCAACAGTAATTCTCACAACTTTTTAAGTTTACGATCTTAGTAACAGCTACACTGTGTCTGTAAATGTAAAAAAAAAAGAACAAAAGTCTTCCAAAAGCATATGTATAGAAATAATAAGTAAATAAGTAATTTAGTTCTTACTAGATCCACCCTGGTGATTGTGTAAATAAAGTAACTAGTCTTAAACAGTTTGTGCTGTACTCCTGTTTAATAATATATGATGGTGGTTTTTGTAATTATCTTTTTATTATTTTCAGTCAGCATTATCTTACCAGCACTTTGCATCATGTACATAACTTCTCTGTATATAAAGAAATATAAACAAAAACATACTCATACAGGGGAGCATTGACAGGAATAGTAAAAAATATGCTCAGTAACCCAAGCTAGAGTTAAAGGGAAATAACCAGTATACTTCACATTCCATTCTTTCCTTCCAAAAAAAAAAAAAAAAAAAAATGGACTTGCCTTTGTTTTCTTTCAAGTAGATAGTAGTTTGGTTGCATTTTGGAGCAAGGGGGGGGGTTTGATGCAAATATGCGACAATTGGCGTCAATGGGTTAAAGTGTGTAGCACAAACCCAAGGTTTACATGAGTCTATACGCATGTAACTCTCATCAAGCAGAATCAGCTCTTAATAATGTTATATAATCAACCTGTTTTTTCAATAATTGATGAATTTGTTTAAATGAAGTCTGACTGAGAAAGTCAACTTCTCCATCCTATAGTTGTCACCAATATAACCTCTATCCAATCCTCCATTTTTGGTGCATCATTTTTTTAGCCACTTCCTAGTATACGATGGTGCTTTAATGTTATAAATGTGGTTTGTCAATAATGTTCCTTCTACATATATAATATACATCTGGGATGATGTATTGCAAAATGAAGTGTGTGATTACCTGTTCCTTCAGCTCAGTCAGTTGTCCTGACAGGTTGGACACCAGCCTCATGGTCGACTCCAGCTTCTCCTGCAGGTTCCTGATTTCATTCTGCTCACCCTCTGCATCGCTGCTCACCAGAGACATGGCTCGCATCCGAGGAAACCAATCCAGGTTGTGCTCCTGCGGTAAGCCAAGCATGTCAGCCATGGACTTTCTTGATAAGTAATTATTCTAAGTATCATCCTTAGCAGAGAATACAAGAATACTTGAAATCAATAGGTTGAAGTACTTATTTATGAATGAAGTTGTCAACTGCTGCTGAATCATCCTGTGGGCACCAAAAGCTACATGACTGGGGTATAAACAGATATATATATTTTTTAAGTTTTAATATAATGTGTCTGTTTATAGAATGAATTATAACTGATGTTATGTTTTTATACACTGAAAGAGTCCTTGAATCTAGTTCTAACTACATTAATTCATATTTATGAACAATTTAAGCATTTCTTTGTTTCATAGTTTTGCATTTAGAGCGTTGCTCATGAAGTAAGCTGAAGTGATCAAATATTGTTGGTAATGATAGCCAGAGGATATTACTCTTAAGAAAATGAAAGTCATAATGTGAACTCAAAATGACACCAGTCTGTTTCAAAGGAACAGGTTTATAGAATAACAGAAGTGAATGTGCTTAGACTGCACACATACTGTGACTACACAGTAATGGAAATTGCACAAAAAGGACTATTTCTTATCACAGTTTTATCAGTTTGAGGGTTAGACTGCAGCTCACGTGTTGTCTTTTTCCAATGAGTTCCTGTTTGGCTGCACCGGTCTGTGTCATTAAATCTTCATGCTCAACATGTCAGTCAGTTGCGATTAAAAAACAGGAACATATTACTGTATTACGGTGTGTGTAGCAAGCTGGCACATGCTCAGACGTCTTACTCTGCACCTTATCTTGATAAACTGTGCACAGAGGCAGTCACTTCAACAGAGTGAGTGTCATCTATGTCATCAGCTTGAACCGGATTCTGTGGAAATGTTTTGACATGTCTGAGGTATTGTAAATTACATCATACTGGTGTGTGTTTCTGTAAAGCAGGCCAACATTTCTCTGTAAAAGAGTCTTGCAGCATTGCTGCTCTTTATGTTGCCTAAAAGATTCCTGCAGTGTTCTGCAGCTCAGTGATCACATGAACTGCACGCAGCATGTGGCTCACCATTGTTTCCAACACCGTACTGTATGTGCTCAGTTATATTTAACAAAAGTAGGCCAGCGCTTATATATGTCAAAGTTGATGTATATCTTAAGGGTGTGCCTGTGTACCTTGATCATCTCAGCTACGTAACTCTCAGGGCCGGTGTATTCAGTGGAATCCTTCACTTTCACCAAGACAATAAAGAAAAGATAGTGCCACATGTTGTGCTCCTCTTTGATGTGTTCCTCAAAAGTCACCGTCTTGTTGTCAAACTTGTCCCGTTCCAGGCCTGTAGAATGCGAATAAGTCATATTTTTAATGGCAAAAACCTGCCTTGAATCCAGAGTAACATGGCTAACACTGGTAATTTGTTTCTATAAGGAACTTTAAAGTCACTTGTGATAAGTTTTAAAAGGTAAAACAGCAAGAAAAGAAACAAAAACTGAGGAAAATTGGCAAATAATTAACTGGGAAATGCCAGAATACAAAAAAAAAAAAAAGAGTTAAAGCATAAATCTGGGTTCATACAAAAAGCAAAGCACATCTGCAGTAAATCAAAAGTTGTACTTCTAGAGAATTCAGCATTTTCCCGGACCGACTGTCAAATGAACAGCGCTGGTGTTGAAAGACCTTTCTTTTGTTTTTCAGTGTTTTGACAATAATGAATAGAGCGCAATACCAGGCCTGTATTGTGCTTGCATGCAGGGATTTTTAGGTGGATTTTGTTAGCAAAATATATGTGTAAATGCTCTGGGTCGCCACTAAAAACCTTGGTTCACCCTTTGTGAACTGACAAATATGCACTTCCAGAGAAATTTTAATTAAAAAAACACACAATACAAAGGCTAATCTTCTATGGAAGTTATTAATTTCTGCCCTCCAAACCTATAGCACTTCAAACATCCACACATAAGAGAATAAATCAATTGGATCCACACGTCTTGTTTGTTGGCAGTGTATTAGCCTTTTTGTCATGTTGCCAAGAGCAATGAGAGTGAGTCACACAACACGACACCAAAAAAAGTAATCCTCAGTCCTTCTGGCTCTACAGTTTTCTAAAAATCTGATTTACAGAACTAAATAATGGGATCATGCTGGTCTTTAAAAATAAATATGCAGATTCTTTTATAAATAATTTCTCCCCTTCATAATGTTTCAGATACTGAAATGGAGCAGGTAACTCCATCAACTGCTGCTCTTTGGCTGAATCTGAAAAATAAAGGTGGCTGCTAACTCTGCACGAAACAGATACTTTTGACAGATAACAGATAACAGAGCTGAACCAGGGGTAAAAGTAGGTGACTCCATTCAGGCAAAAAAAAAAAAAAAAAGGCTGACTCCACAATATTGCAATAAACTGGAACCTTCATTTTATCAGCCAAGATATTAAGAAGAGTTTCTTAACAAAAAACACCAGTCAATCTCACAAACAAAACACAGAACAGTAAGATAATTTAAGAAAGTCGATAAAGATGATGATAAGACGTCCCTAAAAAGTAGTTAATCATTAGAGAAAATAATCAGGTTTTAGTATTTCTTTCTTTCTTTCTTTCTTTCTTTCTTTCTTTCTTTCTTTTAACAAATTCAGATCATTAGTTGCAACAGATGAGAAAGATGTAAGGCTGAAAGACGAGTTGAGTTTAAGGAATTTTACTCGGATGTGAATAGAATAGAATAGAATAGAATAGAATAGAATAGAATAGAATGATACTGTCACAGGAACAATGGAAATCAGTTTAGCAGCAAAACATTTAGTGCCAAAGGGACTATATAAGAAAAAAAATGTAAAAAAAAATATTACACAGAATATCAACAAAAAGTAGGACTGTGCAAAGGCTTCAGAATAGAATATTAATACACACGCTACTAAAGTACTACTAGAACTTCTGAAGTGAACAAAATATACAAAAATAAATATACAAAAGCTAAAGGTATGTACAACGAATAGGATATATACAGGTAGTATTAAGAAGTAGAAGATTGTGAATTGCACTTTGCCGTGAATATCGGTGTTTATATTCGGCTTAAATGGGAGGTGAATGACTTAAAGAGTTTTATAAATGAGCATGAACCAATAGATGTTCCACTGCAACAAAGCACCTGAGAATAACTGAGCAGAGAATGGAAAACACAAGGGTGTGAGTTGGAGAACAGCAGAAGAAGAAGCGATTGTGTTCATTTGACATAATCTTCCCTTGCATGCTAGTCTATATATTAGGTCCTCATAAGTACACAAAGGGAGAAATGCTAAATTCTTCACCCGGCAGAGGAGTTGTCGTTAATAAAATGGCATATTCAGTAATCCAGATGTGTTCTGTATTTGTGAACCATAATGCAATGCTAAACCTGATCTCAAATGAAGGAAGATGCCATTCAGGGAAAAATAAAATCAATACAACAGGTATTGGCCAGGTTGCTTGTGCAGGAACTGCTTGACGTAAAATCTAGTATTTGCTACAGACCAGAGATAAAAACTAAGACGAGATTGAGAGAAAAATCGATGGCCAAGCTTGAGGATGGAGAGACACTTAAGCCTGTAGAAACTAGCTCCTAATCTCTACATCTCCTTTTCCCTTGTGGTCCTTCTGGAAACCATAGAGACGGCAGCCCCCTCTGTGGCCTGGCCTTATTTAACGTGAGTGAGTCAGAGCTGATGGCTGCCTAGGTGACATAATACTGTTCCCATTCCATATGCTTACCACTTGTCCTTACTGCCTGACCCAACAACATACACACATGCTCGAATAAAGCGTGTACTGGTGGATGCTAATGATACAAAGATGCAGAAGTACACACACACATACAAACACAGAAGCCTGTTTAGGACCTCACACGTACAGTGCTTATAAGGAAATGCAGGTAATGACAAAGTATAGGCGATCAGTAAAATTGAACAAAACATATGGCAGGAAAATGAGAATGTGTGGGAGAAAATGTCTGTGTGTGTGAGACAGACATGCATTGTGGAGGCGAGCAGAGCAGTGGCAGGAAGCCCTCATGACTCAGCCTTCTTTGGAACAACAGCAAAGTGAAAAAGCAGGAGGAAGAAGGGGAGGAGGAGGAGAGGGGGGGTGAAACAAACTATACCTTAAGATTTGTATTTACCAGAAACCACAAAGAAACCATGAAATCAAGGGCAACATGGGAATCATCCCAGTGGCATGGAGTTGGTTATGGTAGGACGCTAGTGACGCAAAGGCTTTGAAATCTGGAGCCGCTCCCAAGAAACAGACGTTTAAAGCTGGCACAGTCAACTAATAATTAAAGAAGGCATCACCTCAATGGAAAGTTTGATTCCCATGAAAATATTCCATTTCAACCACACATTAGGCTGTGGAGAAGATAAAAGGCACAAATACAAAACAAACGTCTCAGGTGACATGGACTAAAAAGCAACTGAACTCACCACATATGAAACAAGTCGTCTTCAGAACTTCTTCTTTTTTCTGTTTTTCACTCCTGAGGTCCGCAAATGTGTCAATGATAACACCAAAAATAAGGTTGAGGACGATGATAATGACCATGAAGAAGAACAGTAAGTCATATATCACTCTGGCTGCAAACAGTGGCTCCTGGAGACGCAACAGGAAAAAGATATAAATACAATGTATGTTATCATCCACAAGATGAACCACAGACACTTTGTATGATTAGATCATTTACTAAACAGACTAAATGCTTCACTGGTGCACTCATGAAAAGAAAAATCCAATAAAGGTTGGAAAAGCTGAAATCAAGTGTTTTCTTTTCTGGAGGATTAGTCCCCAAAAAATGCACTTTTTGGAAACAAGATTTTCAGTGTTTGATATAAAAGTAGAATATAAGCTGTGATCAGTTCTAAAGATCCTCATACTTGGTTTCAGATCAGATTTGCCTTTTGAGGAAAACACAAACTTGGATTGGTCTCCATTTAACATCAACTTGAGTTGAATTAACTGGGACCAGTTCACACTGCTACTGAATGCAGTGGTGTTAACTGGAAAAAGGATAACTGTATATAGAGGCTGGAATGATATTAAGTGACCAGTAGATTTAAGAACAGATTCATGGAAAACAGTGTCCCATTTAAATGTATGACCCAAAGGGCAAGCCTTTACATAAACATGTGCCGGGGATGATGTTATGAGTTTAAAACCAGGTTAACCCCTGTCCTCATGGATATTAATGGAAACTCAAGAACACAGGTGTGGCCTGCCAGATGCTACAGTAACAGAGACAGGAGAAAATCGGTCAACCTCATGCAGCCACTTTTAGCTGAACATGGGTTACTGGTTTGAAACTAAGAAAATAATTACTTATTAGTAGTTTAATAGTGACAGAACTAACCCCACTAAATATAACTTCCATATTACACATAAATAATTTTCAATTTCTAGTTCATTTTTTGTAGTAACATGGAGTTGAGTCTCACTGTATGAGATGAAACGGGGGAATACCCTGCAGTGGTCACCAGTTTAACAGTCACATTTATTTATGGCAAGCCTGTCTGAAAGTAAAGATGGTGAGATCTTGGGCCAAACATGTGAATATTTCCGTATTTCAAGAAAATTCCCTCAGCAGTCATTATTACTTTATGGTCAGACTGGCACTGCAGAGTGAGTGCATGCACGAGATATTCACATCCTCTTTTGACATCATTAGTGGTTGAGGCTGAATTCGGTGGAAATCTATTTTGAGGTTTATTTCTCACACAAGGCGGAGGCAACACAGCTGTGAGGAAACATTGTGAAATCTCTATTCTTTTCCAAGAAAAGCAAGTTGAGGGCATGATAGGCTCAGATCCAGAGCTCACATGACTCGTGCTGCAGCTGCAGGCGATGAACTCTCTGACACAGTCAGGGGCCTCATCGAAAATGCATTTACCTCTTTGGAGGGTTTTCGGAGAACGTCCCCGACACCCCCTCCACTTCTTAAACCGTGACTCAATACCGTGACGATACACATTAGGAGAGAGTCGCACGTCCTTTCCATGTCACTGTCCTCTTCACTGTCGCTGTCGACTTCTGATGAAGAAAGGAAACCTTTAATTTACTTTAACTATGATTAAATCATCCATTTTGCACAAGAATCCTAACATAATAAAGAGAAAGAGAAAAAAAGAAACATATCATGCATAAAAACAGAATAAATGCAGTATGTAATGACTTGAGCAAAACAAATAACTGCAGAAAGAAATGTATGAAAAGAGCAAAAAAAGAGTCAAGTAAGTGTCCTTCCTGATGTAAAACATCCAATATAATGACAGATATAACTTTTATGTAAAAGGTGTAAAAGCATGAGAAATATTCCTTTAGAACTAAGAGGTATAATTAGAATTATAATTGTGGAACCCTCTAAATTTACAAATATGAACATGTACACCAGAAGATAATATGAGCGATCAGGACAACTAGAACATGCACTGTTTATTCTAAGAAAAACATCAAAAACATGAATGTGTGTCTAACAACTACGACATTATCTCAGCCAGCTGAGAACAACAGAATTCTACTTTAAAACATCTCTGAATTATAAACAACTCTTAGTAATATAGTCTGTATTGCAACTTTGGTTAGTCTTCTGCTGTGTTGTGGAAGCTTTTCGCTGAACAGAACATGATTTCTACTGAAACATTGTTTACATGTTTTGGTTCATGGTGTGACAGCACTTAGTCAAAGCGCAACTGATAGTGAAAAAGTGGATAGTTTCAGTTACCCTGTTAAAACATGTCCAGAACCAAGGACTAAACATGATTTACATTTTTAGAGTTTTATCCAATATGATAAAGTTTATAGGTCACTGTAGAAAGATTAAGAAGTAAAAACATTGAATTTATGTCTCCCAAACAGAGTCAAATGAAGGTCAGGGTAGAAAATATTATGGCGTAAACACATCATGAACTGTGTTTACTGCCTGGTGGAATTATCTTCCATCTCCGGTGATTACATTTTCTTTTTCTATTGAACTGCAGAGACAAGAATCGTAGGTCTTTCATTTGATCAGATTGGTCTAGTTTATAGGACAGGTCCCTGAAATTATTTAGGACCTTGACTCCACAGCCTTGTTTCTGTTACCACTAGCTCTTTATGCTTCATTTTTGATTTTTGTTCTCCTTGATAACAGCTCGATACAAAATGCCTGAATGGACTGTGGTGCACATACTTTTACATGTAACAATAACACAGTGTTACAGATTAACTATATTTGCCGTTTTAGTCTAGAAGATGGCACATGTCTTGAACTGTGGGGAATTTCCGGGGGAGTTCAGGTTTTTTTGGAACGTTCACATGTTTTATCATGCGGGGTCAGTAAGGTCACATGTCAGATATTAGGGTCAAATGGACAAGAAAGTCACAAGTGTGGATTCATTAAGAACAAGGACAGCGCAGCGAGACACCGTTTCACCAAAGCAGTTCAGCAGGTTGAGTAGGTTTTATCATCAATACTTTAATTTATGCCTAGAATAATTAGTCACACCAAAACTTTCCAGGTGCTAGAGTTTATATCAAATCCTACCCACCATTATAAGAATGGATGCTTACAATAAAAAGCCACGCTTTATCAATGGCTGTGCTTTTGTGCATTAAAACTACAACCTGACTAAAAAGCTCAAGAATATGAAAGCAGCCCTTAACCTTTATGCTGCTTAGTTTCTTTGTAAATATCTTAAAGGTCAAGATATTTAGTCACAACTACTCATGAAGAAATGAAAATTCTTCTTTCCTTCATCCTGCAGACCACAAAAAACAAAACAAAACACAAAAACGGCCTTGTTAGAGCCAGGGTTTGTTTTGTCCAGTTTTGGCTTTTTACTTAAAGGGATATTAACTTTGGACTCTCCTCAGACGTTATAGGTGGCCATAATTCACATTAATGCTGGACAGCACCCACACATGAAACAGACAACAGAACAGGAAGTTCATTCAGAGGTAGAAACATAGTAGCTGTTCCCTCTGCGGATATACATGCTTAATCATAAGGTAATGAAAACACACTTCCCAAATCTTAAACCTTTAACCCCTTAATGCCTGAATCGATTTCCAATTATGGAAAAAAAATTTTTTGACTTGTCTTTTTTCTTTCCAGTAGATAGTATTTTGATTGCAGATAGACGGACGGACGGACGGACGGACGGACGGACAGACAGACAGACAGACAGACAGATCCCAACATTGATGAGCATCAGAAGTGAGGAAAGAAGACCTACAACACCCATGCAGCACTCCAGGTTTATGCTTTTTTGACTCAGTATTTTGGAGCAGGGGGGGTTTGATGCAAATTTGCATCAATAGGCATCAAGGCATTAAATGTCCAAAATACACCACGTTCAGCTCAGACACAAACAGTGCCCAATGTTTTATTATATTTCATTAATTATATATTATGTTAACTGATGAACCACAGTGTTGTACAGATGAGTACCTTCATGAATGGACCCTGCAGTGCAATTCTCCTCAGACCCTCCTCGACACGTTCCCGCAGACAGAAAGTCACTCGCCAGACTGGCTCCACTTTCTACAAAGCATGATGAGATGGTTTGTTAGTCATGCTTTGAAAAATGATCCATAATGTAATCTTCTGGGCTATTTGGAGATATATGGCCTTACTCAGTGTTGTGTTGGGAATGCGATCCACCTCCATGATGAAGTCGTCTTTGAAGAAAATGTAACCAACAATGGAGAACAGGTAGACCAAGATGAGAGCCAGCACAGCGGTGAGTACGATGGAGCGCCCATTACGTGTGACACTCTTGATTACATTCAGTAAAGTCTCCTCTCTGTATACCAGGTCAAACAGCTGCAGAGGGAAAAAAAACACATCATATGCATCATCTTAAATGGAAAAGGAACACTTTTTGGTTACATCCTGAAAGACAGAGAATTCATTTTGTGGTGACTTCCAATTGACTTTCACCACTTTTAACCCATCTTAAGTCATTTATCACCATTTATTGTATCCCCCCCCATGCATTTGTGATACACTGCATGAAGAATCAGCCTTGAGTCACTGAACTTTACCAGGTAATGTGCCATTCTTGAAACCCACATGCTTTCCTCTGCATGTGCACTATGCCATCAATGTCACAACTGGATGTTTCAGCAGGATAATGAAACACATCCAGGGCATGAGTTTGGCTATTTTTTCTTAACAAAAAAATATTTGCATTTATTTATGTCAGTCTCATGCAGCTACACCTTTTGAAGTATAAACCATATTTTTACAGAATTTTTTCATGATAATATTTGAGATTCTTTAAAATTTTCCTAAATTTTTTTCACATTACTGTAAGATTATCCTCTGCATTTTCAGGTTTTTGTATCAGTAGAGAAAACTGAAGAAAATGTGGATTTCTCAACAAAACATATCATTAACTGAACATAAATACCAGCATCTACACACACTGTCATTAGCCGATCATGGGTTTTATTGGTGAATCAGCATTGCAGAAGATGCTTCTCTGAATGTCCAATAAGACATATTTTCACAGAGTAAGTGCATTTTTCACCTGAATTATTCCCATTTATTGATACAATTAATAGTCCAAAGTTATTTAAGTAGATGCTTTTGGTCACCAGAGGTTGTTTTTGTTTTTGAAGGTTAATGTTGATTGGAATGTGAGCCTTATAAAAAGGTGTAAAAGACATATTTTCATGTATGAGGCATGTGGACTTTTTTCCTCTTGTTGGTTCATCTGTTTTATTTCTGTCTTTCACAAATGATTGAAGTGCTCAGAAAGCTATTTATCAAGTAAAGAAAAAAGAAAATATGTTGCGTTACATCTGTGGAGGTGCCTGCGCAAATGGAAAACATCTCCAAACACTGGTGACACATTATAAAGCAAGCTCGACACACCTACTCACAACACTTAACACCCAAAAAGCAACAACAGCAGCATCATTAAAGTGCCAAATAAGGAAACTTCTGGCTTACTAGCAGGATATGTCCTTGAATGCACTATGTTGGAAAGTTAGAGTTGCATTCACAAAGAGAAAAAACGTTTTACACATGGTTCTACTCAAAACCACTTTGGAATTGGAAACATGTTTAACCCCTTAACACCAACTGTTGCAAATTTGCATCAAACTGTTTCCATTATGGAATCAGCTGAGATAGTGTATGTATTACCCAAATGCCGTTTCAGAGATATTTGATATGTACCTAGTTATGACCCTGAAAATAATTTTGTGGCATCAATAAAACATCTCCCTCTCCCGAGACGGAAAAATATGTTTTTATTACATTTTCATGACTATTGACCATAATTCCTGTTCTCATAAATCTGCATCACACCCAAATTTCTATCTATTTTATGTGCTGTCGTCAAATTAACAATCTCCACCTCATTTAGCATCTGCTTTGAAGCAACAACTCGAATAATTTGTTTTTTTAATATGCTTGTATATGAAGGCGTTAAAGGGATATGCATGTGTCCACAGCGTATGTCTCTCTTACCAACAGACTGTAGAAAAAGACGTGGACAAACACGCCCAGGGAACAGATGATGAGGTAGATGAGATGGTAGAGAAACTCAAAGTCCATCACCATGGCTTTGTAGCCTCGTGTGAAAGTTCCTCGGTTGCCCACAAAACTTATCAGGAAGATGATTTTATTACACACCTGAAACATAAAATCATTTTGTTTTATGATCATAAACAGTGTCATCTATCATTGATTCTTATACTGAAAACTGTACCTGTGAAATACAGTCAGACACAAAGCCAAATGAGGACACATTTAGAGAATTTACACACATTTAAGATAATTATTGACTTTTGTTTTTTTTAAATGTCATATAAACAGGTAACCTGGATTTGCTATTTAGGGTAGGGGATTAACAGAAACCCGGTTACATACTGTGCCTGCAAGGGAAACCTGACTTCATGGTCATGTATACGTTTACCTCAGTTTCTAACAGGGATTTTGAAAGAGCCTGTGAGTGTGCGATAAAGTATCACTGTCATGGTTGATTAAGGGCGAAAAAAGAGGTCATCATCATGTCAGCTGTTTAATTCTAGTACTCTGTAAATTATTCTATAAACTGATAGTCTGGATACAAGTTTGGATTAGATTTACAATAAAATGGAAAAGTAAAAAGAATTTGTTATAGTTTTTCAGCATTTTCTTTCAAATATATTCAACATCTGTAAAAGTATAAGACAAAGCAAAAAATAAATAAGTTAAAAACACAGTCAAGGAGACTGACTACTACTAAATATAGGTTTCAGACTGTCAAGGATGCGCAACGTGATAACACGTTCTCTGATTTCCTGTCTTAACCTGATTTTTCTCAGTAACCCGGTTTCTTGTGCACATGTAAATGCAGGGACTGAAAAGAGACGGGACAGAGGTGTTTTCAAGACTTGTTTTGTGTGCATGTGTTTATTTTAAGAGCGCATCTAGAAAGTCTCTAGTGGGTGAAGGGGCAGTATCTCTCTCTAGGGTGGAATGACGCACTTCACACTCCATAACACAGCTAGGTGCTGCAAAGAGCTGCAGGGCCAGGGGCAACACAGGAAGACTGGGCATCGAACCGGCAAGTAGGCATTAGAGTCAGCAAGAGCCAAAAGGAGAACTGCAACTAGTACGGTGCAGATTTCTGAGTACGTGAAAGTGCAGACTGACGAATGGTAAAATAGAAGTGATGCGGTAGCATTCCCCTTGGAATTACCGACTAAACAACACAGAGACATTGCTTTGAAAAAGGACATTTGTACTTTACAAAAAAATCCACAACTAACATTCACATTCAGCTAATCAATTAAATTTAAGCGACAAAAATCTAAACTACAGCCACAATATCACTAAAGCATTTTGAGCTTGTTTTCCTATTTTGGATTTTGGTGAGTAAGCCTTTCAAAGCAATAGGAAACTCACATTGAAAGCCCCCAGAAGGAAAAGGGTGGGCTCAAGGCCGACAGAGAAGATGAGGCGTAGAATGGTGACAATGACCAGGGCTCGGATGCCCAGCGGTTGGGGCATGATGATAACGATGACCAGTGTCACCAGGACCCCCATCCAAAGTAGTGCTGACAGGTGGGGATCAAGCATACCTGCAGATCATAAGTTCAAACACACAAAACAACTAAGTCTGTTACTGCACACACTAGTCAACAAAATCTGTCAAAACTGCTGAATTTAGAAGCAAATAAAGAAGTGCCACATGTGGAGTAATACAGAACCATGTTGAGACCATGACCATGCAGTTTGCAGCTTAAATGAGGCCAGATTTGAACTGGTTTCTAATAAGTTGTGCCTCACAGACAAGCCTAAAGCCTTCATTAGTAAGACTTTGAACTAAAAGAGAGCCAGTTACATAACACCCTGAAGTATCTGACATACTTTCTTTATGTATGTCTGTGCGAGTGCAAGCTTTGGTGTGAGCCTACCTGATGCATCTCTTGATCACATATTAAATCCAGGATTAGTGTATTAGTCAGAGGTTTTATTTGGCAATGCATCACTGGCGCTACAAACAAGACCTGGTTTGAACACCAGAAAAATATGAGGCCACACCCAATGTGCTACTTCAGTAAACTAAAATGTATTTCTTAAAACACAGGACAGAATGTGTGCCTGTATATTTGTGCATTCAGGAATAGGACAAACATTTATTACTGAAATGTGTTTGATAAAGAAAAGGTGGAAAAAGTAAAGAAGTAAAGAAAAGAAAAACAAAACTAAGGCAGGACCCTGACTATTAAAAATAGTTTCTTTGTATGTGAGATAACATGTAGATATGTCAGGGTTACTGCGTTTCTGGGAGCCCCCCTTCAGTCCCCCTTGCCTTTTTCTGTCTCCTTCCTTTTCTCTAGTTTGCTCTCCCTCCCACTCCCTGTGGAGATCACATGACAGGTGCCACTTACATAACAGCCATCTCTAAAAATACCTCAGCTGAAAGATTCATGAGGAAAGAACAGGGAGCAACATACAGCCCCAGTGATGTGGCAGACAGAGGTGCTTTGGTGCGTCCACAGACCCTGTAGCTACCCTTCACCTCTGTTAAATGTGCATGTAGATGAATTAAAGTGTGTACAGATAAGATGCATCGGTTCAATCAACAGTTGGGAATAACCGAAGTACACTGTGTTGGTGTGAGAACATGTGTCATGAGTGTGTGATTCTAACCATAGCTATTCATCAAAAGGCAGTCAGTCATGCATGCAGGCAGAACACACTGACCTAGATCTCCTGCTCTTATAACCCTCATTTTAAAGCCCCGAGCAAAGGAGGGAGTGGCGTGGGGGAGGGCAAGCACACAGTATGTGAGGAACAGACAGAGGCCTGGGCCCAAAGCCATAAATGTCCCTGTAAGACTGTAGGTATGTTGGAGACTCACGTGATCCTGTTTTGCACACCAAGGTCTAGTATTCTAGTGTGGAGGGTGAAACACAAGTACTACTTGTGCTGAATGACCATTTAATACAACAAACAAAGATGAGTAAAGCTGAATTTCAATCTTGTTGTAACATAAAAAGTAACATAACATGCACTTTGAATATCCCTCGGCCAAATATAGTGTAGGATTCTGTTGAAAGTTACAGCTCTATAATACAGATCAGATTGTGTTTGTGTAAAACTTATTACATACAAATCTATATTTAAAAATACTCAAATATTATAACTGCACAAGGCCATTGGACCTTGAAAAAGTAGGTCATGGTCACTTATTTTCAGTAGGCTTCTGCTCCATGATAAGATGCATCCACAGTATAAATTTGGTGCGGATATCTCCATACATTCTTCAGATACTGAGATTATGTCACTGAATGGACAGACAGACGGACAAACAAACAACAAAACGATTAAAATACTTTTGCAATACCAGAAGGTTAATAACTGTATCAGTCATTTGTTGTGTATTCATCTCAGTTAGATTAATCTACACTCATTGTAGTAACCCTGAATTATTCCAGTTTAAACTTCGAGTGTAAAACATGTGAAGTGACAATTTGTTGAGTTATGTTTTACTCAAAGACAATTATATTTGTCTTTTTTGCATGAAAATAATTAACACAAAATGATCATTTAGATGGTTGATGATCATGTCTTATTCCATTTTTAAAATTTTTTTAATACATATTTTTTATGAAACATAAATATAGCATTTTCATCAAGGCCATCTCAGTCATCTGTCATAGACTGAGATAAGATGGATGGATATTAATGTAAGATTTATGAAGGAGGGGTAAGTGGTGTTTGATGAACTACAACGTGATTTGTGACGTGTTCACATGGGTTCTCTTGGTCTTCAGTGTTTTTAATGTCAAATATGAACTCGAGCCTTGAAGCCATGTGTGAAGATAAGTCTCTGTTTATGTGGGAGTATGTTTGTGGGCAACAAAAACAGGGGCTGCTCAGGTCATGCCCCTAATCCTGGTCAGGTGATCAGCAGCAGGTAGATTAGAAGTTTGTGAAAAATGAGATTAGTGGGTCAACGCTGATGCCTGGGAGCAGGACTCTGAGACTCGTCTTCGTAGTCGGTGGATAGCTGCATCATGTGACTTTACTTTTCAATGTCTTTTGTGAAACGATCACATGAACCTGATGTATAGCCCAATACGAAAGCTTTACTGCAGCCTGTGGCAATTTGTTCTTTAAATTATACATGGCCTTCTGCATATCTATTACAGTGACTTTTAGTTAACACACACTGTAAAAGTACTACCTAGAACACTCAGCAGGAGCAGTTTGTACAAGAAAAACATATGAGCAAGCCCCTGACCTTCCTGTTTTGCATCATTGCAATGAATAACCTTTAAGTGACCCCAGTTTCTGCAAGAGCTGTGCAGCACATATTAATAAACCTCAGAGATGAGCTAAACTATGATATACTGCACCAAAACGTTCTATAAAACTGCTATAGAATCAGTATGATTCTATAATGATGTAAAACTTTTAGCTAAACAAAGATGTGAGCAGGTAAAATATAAAAAAAAACAAGCATAACAAAAATCACACAAATATTGGGAAATATGATTCTGCTTGATAAGAGTAACATGTATTTTACGTGCTACACACTTTAAATGTTCGGAGTTCATCTTATACACGGGAAAAGGGTTATTGGAAGGAAAGGATGGAACGTGAAGTATAATGGTTATTTCCCTTAATTTATCTTGGATTACTTGTGTGTATGTATATGTATGTGTGTAGGTAGATAGATAGATAGATAGATAGATAGATAGATAGATAGATAGATAGATAGATAGATAGATAGATAGATAG
>JAQQZY010000023.1:23881352-23895423 GCA_030068375.1 Ostorhinchus rueppellii
ATAATTTGATTGACTGATTGATTTTATGGAGAGAATTCACGTGGCAGGCTCCCTGAGTAGATCAGCTTGCACTGACCAAAAATCAAAAAGCTCCCAAGAGCAGTTAAACGCCAAGTTTAACTGTATCACCATTTGTTGCAGTAAATGGTTTAAAACATGACAAGTGTTCTTGCCTGAACTACTATTACCTTCCACCAAATATTCCCTCTGCCTGCTCCTCTATGTGCTCAAAATCCAATGCACCTGAAATCACAAAAAGTCTAAGTTTAGTCACAGACTGGTCAGTGTGGTCATTGTCCAAAGCAGATGCAGCTCCATGTTTATCTGACCTGGCATATTGTTTGGCCCTTCCACTGCTCCAGTTACTGATATATCACTTTGAGAGTTACTCTCATCAAACTCCCTCTTAAAGATTGACAGCAAACAAGAGATCCTGTAGTCCAGCCGGACATTTAAGATGAACTGGGAACATAGAGAGCACAACCACATTACTGGAGCAAGGACTGAGAGGTGGTACTTCAGTAAAAGTACAAGTAAAGGATCTGTATTCAAAACATGCTTTAGTAAAATACAAAAACAATGAACAAAATGTATATAAAGTATTGTAAGATTGTATTGGGACAACGTTTACTATTCTTCTAAATGTATGTTCGTGCATTTGAAGCCTATTATTACACATTCTTCACCTGGAGAATCTCAATGATCTTTAGCTTGGTGTCCATGACTAAGATGTCCTGTTTCTCTGGTTCCGTTTGGGTCTTGACTATGTCTCTATTGGTGTTGCTTGAGGTTGTAGGAAGAAAGCCCCCTCCTCTCAGGACAACTTGGGACATGAGTTCTCCTACTCCATGAATGGATCGCATTACATTACTTCCTGGAAACAAGCACACACATACAGAAGTGTCAAAGGTACAGCCATGAGATACAAGCTCCATCATTGACCCACTGGATGTTTGTACCTTTACTCTCATCTCCTTTGTCCATTTTGTTGAAAGGAAAAATAGTGCTCACATGGACACAGTCAAGAATAGCCAAGAGGATCTTAGTAAGCCTCAGTAGGTCACTGAAGTTGTAGAATCCAAAATAAATGAGGTTTCTGGCCAGATTCACCACCTAATGTGAAAAAAGAAAGAGGTTTTCTAAGTTCTCCACCACATGTAACACATTGACAAGTAGGAGTAGAGATCTAGACCATATGAGACTGACCTCAAAGGTCAGCTTGTTCTTTTCTTTATCTGCAAAGGGGAAGCTCTGACAGACCACATCTCTCAGGTAGTTCTCAACAAACTCCATAGTTTGTGAGAATCGCTCTTTAATTTCATCTTTAGATGTCCCATCATTATCATAGCTAAAATTAAGTACAAAAAGGACACATTAACTCCAACCAACACAAAATCTTGGATTTTTACTATTCTACAGTGAACATAATGTTTATTTGAACTCACTCATCAATAGCGATCTCTGAGGGGATCTCAGACCAGAGTCGAGCATATTTGACAGGAGTAACCTGTTCCTGAGGATCACGGTCCACATGCATGTGCAGCATCATACGACAGAAGGAGGCTCGTAGGTCATAGGGCAGGTCTTCATCTGACATGCATCGTAAGATCAGGTCCACATCCAGCTGGCCAGAAATCTTGTTGATTGCCAAATACTGACGATCCAAACACATCCTAGCAAACAGGTTCAGCTGGTACCTTAAGCAGAAGACAAACACACAAAATCAGACTAACAAACTAAACAAAGTTTTCCATTTCAAAACCTATAATATTTTCATTTTGGAAAGTTAAACAGGGGATGAATATTAGTCACCATACATCTGACTACCACAATGAAAACAAAGCAGGCACCTGTAGTAACTGATCACCTCCTGATCCTCCTTCTGGCCCTCCTTTGCATCCTGAGCCAGCTCCCTGATGCTTTTACTGCGGATCTCTTTATTGCTGTCCTTCCAGAACAACCACACCTCCTCCTCATCCTCCTCTGACTCCAAAGAATTTTCCCCAAGAGGTGCTCCCTCGATCTCAAATCTTGATAGCACCAGTCTACAAGGAGAGTATGGAATGAAAATAAAGCACTTGACAAAATAAAAAACAACTCAAGAAACTAAATATTAGTTCAAAGAATGCATCAAAGTTTCTAAAAAAAAAAACTCTGATCCTTGCTGTATCCACTGAAAAGCTACAAAAAATCAGCTAGTGTTCAATGTAGCTTAATACACATCTTAATAATTAAGGACACATAATATGACTGACCTGTGATCTGTGTAGACTTATTAAATTTGACATCCTGAATAGAAGTACGGCTCACATGATTAAAAATAAAAACTTACTTCGTTTCTATGAGGATGTCTGCATTAGCTGGATCCAGAACTGCATTACAGATGAGCTCTTGTGTAACAGGAATGGACTTATTCATTGACACACACAGGTCTGACAGATAGTCCAGGAATCTGCACAGAAGATGCACAAAAAGACCATGCACACTCTACCTGCATTGTAAATTGAATGTTTGTATTGATGTAAAAAGGATGAACAGAACATATAAAACCCTTGATTTTTTCGTAAACGTAAACGTGTATATGACACAGACAAACACAGACCTGGGCTCACGGTTCTTGCGGACCAGACTAACAAACGTGTCAATCTCTGCAGCGGTGATATGCTTCTCTAGCAGCTTGCGGTTGTTATGGAGCAGAGCTGTGATCGTGTCCTCTGCCAGGACATCATAGCCGATCTGTTTCTGCATGAAGCGAAACTGTTTGGCTATATACTCCTGCAAGACAGACAGACAGACACCCTGAGCATACAGAAGCCATAACAAGATGACAGAGTGGTTGGGAAAAACATTGTGTTTGGCCTGACCTTCATTGTCATGTTGTCCATTAAGGTGAAATGAAACCTAAGTCTAGTACTCGTACTGAGAGACAAAGGTCATCTTTGTAAAGGAAAAAATTCTCTGTTTATCTGTGTACAAGAAAGTGCATACAAGGGCCTGACTACTACAGGTTTAACCTAAATGGGCCTTTTAAATGTTACAAAATACTGTTAAAATTGACCGTATACATAAACAGGGTGGGCCAGAAAGATTTACCCATTGTTTTTTCTGTACTATTCAAAAATGCTTGCAGACAAAGACAACAAACATTGAACACAGTTTCCATACTTTATTCTCAGCCACCAAAAAGATTTACATTTCAATACGACCGCCCTTTGCCTTTATCATAGCCTGGAGATGACCTGGCACTGCCTGGCATGAGCGCCAAAACTGTCTCTGCATCAAGTTTTGACCATGACTTCATCAAAGCTTTCTTCAAAGCGGTGACACTGAAACTCTTGAGACCTAGGAAGATCTCAAGAGTATCAGTGTCACCACCATCCATGATAGACCAGATCACAAAGTCCATTGGATTGATGTCCGGACTTGACGGAGGCCACGTTTACTTGTCCCAGAAGCCGGGAAAGTGCTGCTTGCACCAGGCCTGTGTGACACTGCATGTGTGAGTGGGTGCACCATCTTGTGTGAAGACATACTGGTTTCCAAACCCATTAGTACACCATGGCAACAGTTTTTCTTCAAGCATTTGAAGGTAGACCTGGCTATTCACTTTCACACCCTCCTGAATGAAGACCAAAGGAGACTTTGAGCCATCAGATGCAATAACAGCCCACACCATGACTCCAGCTGGCTTCTGACGATAGAAATGAGTTCTGCAGCCTTCGGGTAGGTGCTGTGCACTAGGTGCATAAACCCTGTCATTCTGGGAATTGATCGCTGCCTGAACGGTGAAGATCTTCTCATCAGATCAAACCAGGGCTTAGTTTGTGGCACTATGGATCTCCTGCAGCGCTTACCCTTCGATGCCATACTCAACGCTCATTGGGAATAAACAAATGAACTCAGGTACATCAAAAGCTCTGTCTTTTGAGAGAAATTATCTAAAAATTTTAGGCTTCTAGGACAAAAGCTAAGTGGACACGATAAAGATATACGATGAGTAAATCCTTCTGGGCCATCCTGTATGGGCGGCCATGGCTTAAGCGGTAGAGCGGGTTGTCCAATAACCAAAGGGTTTGAATCCCGCTCTGTCTTCACCCACTTCACCCACCTTGCCTCCAGTGTCACTCACACTAGTGTATGAATATGTATGAATGTTCAGTGGTGGTCAGAAGGGACATTTTTGGCAGCCATGCTTCTGTCACCTGTGGCTACAAAAATGCAGGTTACCACCACCAGAGTGTGAACATAAGAGCAAATGAATAATAATGAATCAATTATGTGCCTTGAAAATTGCTATAGAAATCTAATCTGTTACTATTATTATATAAAGACATCACATATATGCATGTCATAGTGTGGATTTTCCTTCTGTGGCTCTGAAGAGAGTAGTTTCATAAAGAGACAGGTGAACTTTACAAAATGCATCATTCAGTAACATCACTTGCACTCACAGACCTAAAAAACAATGTACCTGATTCTTGCGGTAGTCCTGCTGAGAATGACGCAAAACCCGGTAACACAGGCGGCAGATGTGTCTGAAGGGCGCATGACGCTGGTCAGCAAGCTCCTCCAGTCGCAGCATGGGCCCGTCGCCGCTGTCAGTGAACGGCGCCTGGAGCAGCTTGAAAATCTGAATACATTTACAAGCATTTTCAAGTTAAAGTCAAAAGAACACGAAGAAAAATAGGAAAAAGACCTGGAAGCCATGATCATTGGAGGGGTAAACCTAACATCCATTAAGGGATTACCTGTTTGAGAATATTCTGCTCTCTCATCAGTTTCTGTCTCTCCCTGTTTGGTTTGTTGACCATGATTTCTAAAACATCCTGTCCATTGTTGGGAATGTCCACCACAAAAAACACCAGGTCCTCTAGTAGCTTGGTGACCGCTCTGGTTGCACATGTAAGATACAAATACAGAAGGCATGAGGACATGGTTTTCTCTGCCTGTTTTAGAAATGTGCGATCTTGCTCCCACTGTACCTCCTTTCATTCTGTGTGATGGTGCCCTTTTCCAGCTTTCCAGCAATAGACGCTAAAACTTTGCTGGCATCATTGGCAAAGTCAAGATCTCTTACTTCAGCCGGGGAGACTGGCACAATGGCAAAAGCCTCTTTGTCCTCTTTAAGCGCAGAAGTGCCGATCTTAAAATAAAACACACATGTACAACCTTGTCCACCAGGGCAATAGCAGGCATTAGTAAGTAGCGATTCTAACGTTGGTAACTATTAATGAACTGCAATTACAGAGTCACTATGGAGAGAAAGATGCATATAGATGTTATTTTCAGTCTTTTAAGGTTTAATACTAGTGATCCGTTAATGCAATGTGTTTTCTAGTCTAGTGTTGTGTTGTTGTTACACAACAATGAGTTTCACTCACACGCAGCATGACAGGTTTTTCTTCTTCCTTGTCAATGGGTTGGTTTGTGCTGTGAACCCAGGTATTAGTGCACAGGTGCCTGAGGCGAACATATGAATTCCTGGAAACACATTTTAATACATGATTACATAATTCTTTTGGAACACAAAAAGTTAACTGCGTGAATTATGGAATATACAGCAAAACTCTCAAGACTGTTAGAGTTACAGACATCTTTTATGATCCACAGAAACATGAAGGTTCTTGTACAAAAAAATAAAATTAGATGTAGTAGTGAAAATGCTTCTAATTGTATTCCACAGTTCAGAGAGTCTAAAAGGTATTTTATTAGTGTTTTAGAGCTGTCATGATGAATATTTGCTGCAAAAGTGTGTGTAATTTTTTACAGCTGTAGAAGAAATCCATCTCCGCATTTCACCGAGACATGAATAGAGGCATCTGTTCACATACAACCACGGTAGGTCATGCCAGAAACAATTTTATTGTGCAATTTATTACTGTGAATAATGATCAGATTTAGGAGTCCAATCGTAGCATGACAGTTCACCAATCATCCAGAAGTCACACACGCTCACATTTACGCTCACACACTGAATCATGCATCCAAACATATGCTTGTTCTCTTCTCCTAAAAGCCTCTTAACATTAACTTAATTATTAATCCAACTGTAACCCAAAACCAAATTAATGGACAGTAAAAGCTGAGGACAAACCCAAATGGCCTCACTTTAAAGGTTAATATTCTGCTTCATTTTCATAAAAATCAGTCACAAATACATGGATTTTTCATTGTTCATAGTTTTGAAGCCATATTAAAATGACTTAATATGTAGTTGAAGTCTCCTATATGTAATGTAGTGGCCTGTTTTACATTTGTAGTGGCAGATCAGTGAACACATCATGTACATCTGTTGAAGCCATACATGTTTGAGGCAGTCTGAAACACTTCCCCTTCAGGTCACAGCCTTCCTACCTGGGTACCTGTGAGTCTCCCCCTCTTAAAGTAGTGGGGTCAAGCTCAAATATGGACGATATGTCATTTCCATCAGGAACAGACACAAGTGTGTACATGACTTTATCCTGGACGTTTCTCAAACGTGCTCGCAGGGCTTCTTGCTCCGAGTCCATCTGGAGAGAACGGTCAAAGAACAGTCCGATAAGAAATTAGCAGCTAACATAAGCCTAAAACCACACACAATAGGACACTTGGAGTTAATAGGATTAACTGACATCTGTATGTGTAGATTAGTGATAGTCAGCTGCAACAAGGAAATGTGGTACATAAAGTAATCAATTCTCAAAGAAGTGTCTTTGGTAAAAGAACAACTAATCATTTTCTTAAGTAAGTTGGAAATTCCCGGAAAAATGTCACATTGTGAATTTAATAAACTAATAACAGTCACCAGAGAAGACTTATGCCTAACCAGCTTCATTAAATCATTAAATCCATAGGAGTTTTAACTACATTTTGACACGAGGGACACTTAGGAAAGTGTTTGGTCTGAGTTTTTGTAGCTGCATTCCTTATATGTGTGTTGTTTATACTGGAGTAGTGAAGCAGGAAATGCAAAAACAAAGGGGTAGTTCACTGCCTTCTCATCAGATGTGAATAGCTAGAGCATGCTCTGGGTGGTGTTGTAAGCGTGGTGACAGAGACTGGATTCACAGTGAGAGGCTGACATCTGCTGGTCAATGACATGTAACTCCTCAAACGCTGCAGACATTCAGCCACACACACTGTTACTGCATAAAGTCAGCACTTTCACACAAATGTTAAGTAAATGTTGTGGATATTTCAATGTAAGGTGCATGAAATGTATTTTTTACAAATAATAAACAACTATAGAAATAACTTTTTATTATGGTGTACTTACTGAGGAGCGAGACTCCAGGCACTCTTCTTCATATTCTGGATTCACCTTAAAAATGTAAAGCAGTTTTACCTTATTATTATTATTTCTCTTTTCTTTTTTCTTTTCTACCTTGTCCGTATCTTTTGCTTTGCTAATTAAATGTTGTAAACCTGTCCAATGGAAAAGGTAGAAAACACTGTGACTGTACTGGAATGTAAAAGTTGTTGTTACCAAAATAAAAAATATGTTAAAAAAAAAAAAAAAAAGCAAAGCAGTTTAAAAATTTTCTAAAAAATAAAATAAAAGATGTTTAACCCTAAAACATAATCAAAATGATTGTCAGTGCACTGACCTCTGCAGCCAGGTAGTGTCCAGTCGCCAGATGTTTGAACCTGAACAGACTGTTCCAGTAGCCGGCCCCCCCTCGACACGGATCATGCTGCACCACCTGATGGAACCACACAAAGTATTGAGGTCTTAAAACACCATGTAGTAAACAGCTGCTTTGTATCTAATGTGAAGTGAATGCTTCAGTGTTCACAATGAATCTAGAGCAGACCGATACAAATGTTCAGAAATTCATTCATTCATTCACATAATCACTACAATTTGAACTATTAAAAATCATCCTCACCCCCACAGACAATCTACCTGGGCCTGATACCAGACGATGGAATACAAAGAGATGATTACCTATTTAAAATATTAATTCCAGCCTGGGAAGTGAACCTCCGCCTACCATAGCAAGGGTTGGACATAATAGAGGAAATATATACCATGGAAAAATGAACATTTCTTCTGAGGATTAAGATGGGAACTTTTAATCGAAGATGGAAGAAACCGACAATATTCAAGGAAACTAATTCTTGTTTCCAGTTCTGACGTAGAAAAGTCGATGAGTGCATGAGAAACAGCATCTCCCCTTGTTATTTTGTGCTTTATTTGTTTGTTTGTTTTTCTTTCTCTACTATTACTGTAAAAGTGGATCAAAAATTAAAATAAAAAGTTTAAAAAAAAAAAAAATCATCCTCACCTCGATCTCCCAGAGGGCTTTGCTGCTGGTTGCAGAGGTAGCTGACTGACGTCCAGTGGTGCGGAGAAATACATATTGTTTTTTCCGGTGATCATCACATGTGAGGAATTTCTCCTGCTCTGCATGAAATAACCGGACCACATCACCCTGGAAAAAGGAGCATTTGGTTTAGATGCAGGTTCTTAGGCACAGTGTGGAGCCATGTTTGTAATCTATGTAGACCGCAGACTGATTTTATTCATCTTACATTTCAATATATAATGAAAAGTGGTAGACTAACAGGTTAATCCAAACATTAAACAAATGCCCCAAACAGACCAAGGCCGACCAACCAAAGGACTCAATCCGGCCCATGGGATGAATTTGTGAAATTATACTGAAGATATCAACATCTAGAGTGTTCAAATCATTTTAGTTCAGGGGCCACATAGAGACCAATTCAATCTAAAGTGAGTTACACCAGTAAAATACTATCATAATAACCTATAAGTAATCACCACTCCATTTGTTTGTCTTTGTTTTACTGTGAATAAATTAAAATACATTAAAATATTCACATTTATGAACTATCTTTTCACATAAAATGGGACTATCACGAGCAAATATGAACAACCTGAAGTCTCTTGAGAAAACGGAGTGAATTTTAACGGTATTCTACCTGTTACTAAATGTTTTGTGCCTTGTAGACCCACTGTGATTTGTAATTTGTAATGCATAAGTATAAATGAGAACCCGAGGCCTAATATTGTTAAAATTGCACTTATTTTTCTTAAGCAATTTTAGATTATTCACAGTATTGCTTGTAGGTCTAAATATTTTCATAAAGTAATTGTAAATAACCCCAAATACACTCGCAAAATTCACTTTTGTAAATGTGTTTTTGACGTGTTTTTGTTTTTGTTTTTTTTTTTGTCTATGTGAAGCGTAATTTCCGGTTGGGATTTAGCAGACTTTTATTTTGAAAAACAACTTCTTTAGACAAAAAAAATAGCAGTTTAAAAAAAAGGACAAAGGAAGAATAAGTTTCAAGCAGAGTTGAGTTTGTTGTTTTGATTGAGCTGCCCCTCTGAAGAGGCACAAGGTATGTTTGTGTTTAATTACCTCCGCCAAGGTGGTTATGTTTTCATCGGCGTTGGTTTGTCTGTCTGTCTGTCTGTCTGTCAGCAAGATAACTCAAAAAGTTATGGACAGATTTTCATGAAATTTTCACAGATTGTCAGAAATGGGGTATCCTAGAGATGATTAGATTCTGGTGGTGATCCGTACATTCAGCACCATCGAGTGGATGAAAGTACAAACACTGCCTTGGCGGAGGTCTACGCTCTCCGAGTGCTTCTCTAGTTTGTATATGTAATTGAATAATTAATAATTTGCTTTTTTTGTGTGTGTGTTTATTTATTTCAGCTCTTACGGCAGAATTAGGGATTTACCTTGATGGGGGGGGGGGGGTATGTTACAGTATTTTTATTTTCTCACTCTACTACATAGGCAAAAGTTTGGAGTTGACATTATTTATAGGTTATTATGTTAGGATTTTATTGATCCAGTCCACTTGAAATAATATTGACCTGAACTAAAAGGACACTCCTGGGTTAATCAGTTATAAATTGCAAACAAGTCCAGAGGTCATACAGGTACATATAAAAGAGGTGTTGAAGGTGAATAAAAAGTAAGTACATATATATATATATATATAAAACAAAACAGATCTGTTTGATGGCTGCTGTGACACAAACCCCTTTTAGGATGATCTCCTGGTTGTCGCTCCATTTCATAAACAAAACAATCTTCCAGCTGGTGTTACAGTTGACCGAGTTCACCTGAAAAATAAACAATCACAGCTGACCTGACTGGAGGTATAATCTCTTGGCACCCATGCAGCACGGCAGCAGAAGAGCAGTAATAACAGCAAGGTTAAAGGGGTATTTAGTGTTTATATAGTTTTATTTTTTTACCTCATCTTCTAAAGTTAGACAAACACATGAAAGGTGAATGTTTTTACACCTTAAAGCCGGCCTAATTTTGCGTTACAGAAAAAAAGTCTCTGAAAGGCAACTGTAAAAACAGACTGTGGCCAAACCTCATTGCACCCTGGATTATCCACAAGCTGATGTGTGCTGGCATGAAGAGGCTGACCGGCATTCACAGGGTTCAGGACCACTTTGTCTCCAATCACCACCTGCCATCACATTAAAGATACAGAAGAATATTACATAAAATTCATTGGTGCTTATAACTCTGCAAATCTCAAAAGCCTTATAAGTCAACTCTACCACAGTGTGACCACACTTAAGATGGACTCAACAACGCACATAAAACAAAGATGGGAAAGAGAAATGAACATAGTAATCACAGAGGACGTGAACAAAGACATGGGAAGTACGTTTTCATCAACAAACTCCAACACATGGCGTAACTTTGGCTGGAAAAACCGTTTTTTTTAAAAACACCTAAACAAAAGTCCAAAGTCAGTGATGTTTCTGCACAGTGTTGGAGAGAGTGTGGAGAGGCCACAGCCGATCATGGACACATTTTTTGATTATGCCCACTTATTCAACCCTTCTGGTCGGAGGTATCCAAAATAATAACAAAAACACAAGGCTTTACCATCAGCTGCTCTTTTACAGTGTTGTATCTTGGTTACTTCTCAGAAGAACTGGATCCAGATGACATTTATCTCCTAAACATTTTGTTGATATCGGCTAAAAAAGCCATAACAAAACATTGGCTGCAGAAACAAACACCCACAATGGAACTCTTTAACTCAATTGTAGAAAACATTAGACTTATGGAAAGCATGACCTTCACCCTGCGGCTCCAAGAGGAGCTGGGAAAAAGACGCTGGAGAAAATGGACAGACTTTACAAATTATGACTGTGCTAACTAAAAACAGAAAAAGAAAAAAAAACACTTAAGTTAAATGCATGTTTATGTTATAATGGTCATCCCCAGATCTCTTTTTTTTTTTCATTTGTTCTTTTTTGTTCTTGTTCTGTAAAAAAAAAAAAATTAAAATACTTATAAAAAAGTGTCAAAAATAAGAATATTACATAAAATAATAGGAGGATGAAAAACAATAAAACTAGAGATAAAGAGGCTGTAGAAATGGTGGCATATCATCAAAACATGTTCTGAAGTGTTACCAGAATCAGCTTTAACTGCTGATTAAGTGGAACACACAGGGAATTTCACTCCCCTTTTAGTGGGGTCTGACGGTCTTAGGTAAACACGACATATGGGGAACATTCTAAGACAGCAGTTGGAGTTCACAGGGACAGAAATAAGCGGCAAAGATTAGCAGAAGGACCTTCTAGGGTATGAAGTAATGATCGTTATGAAACGTGTCATTTTTCTCCTCAAACATACACTGCCCAGCCAAAAAAAAAAAAAAAAAAAAGTCGCACATGCAATATTTGACTGCACCACCTTTGGTTTTGATTACAGGAGACGTTCACTGTCGCAACTTTTTTGCCTCGTGATGCTCCAACGTCTCCTGTAATCAAAACCAAAGGTGATGCAGTGAAATATTGCATGTGCGACTTTTTTTTTTTTTGGCCTGGCAGTGTATAAACGACAATTTCTATTAAAAAAAAAACAAAAAAAACCAAAAAACTTTGAAACAATAATTAAAAAAAGAAAATGTAGCAGCTTTTTTTGGATGTTGTACAAAGAACACTTCCTGCACAGCTTTCTGCTCAGTGCCGCTGAATCCAAAATGTCACCATACAGACACTGGACCTTTAAGTCACAGCCTTTTGTGATTTTATAATTGCACAGGCTGGCACTGAGACTGTAATTTAAATAATTGTACAGGTCTATAGTCAGATAATAAAAGCTGAATAAGTAGACGTATAAAGACATACACTGTCAGGCTAGAAAAAAGTCCCAACCTGGATTTAACTAAGCAAATCAGTAAAAGCCTTCCAGTGGATAATTACTGCAGTGATTAATACGTTTCCGCAGTAACGAGTTCTTTAACCAAAACTAATGCGGTGAGTAGCTTCTCAGTTATTAAACGTCCATCAGTTTGATACAGAGCATACGGAAGGAGCTGAGTTACAATGGTAAAAGGTCGTGTGGTCTCCAGACTGACCCTGTCCCAGAGTGATGGTTGAGAAGAGAGGTGGATGAAGTGATTACCCATCATGCCTAGTGCCTGGAGTAGCCTGTGGGGCCAGTGTTGGGATCTGAGGAGTCTTCAGTTGGTCAGTTTAAGGTTCAGCAATGTTATGTGTCCAAAAAAATGACAGAAATGAATGTGACATTGCATAAGTTTATTGAAATGGTGCCACTGTGAATGTGTGCTGTAATTAATTAACAGATCAAAGGATGGATTTATTTATGGCCATGCTGTTTATATACTATAAACACATAGCACAGAATATTACCAGCCATTAAAGAAATATAAGAATTACCCATGTTGAATTGAGTGGTTTAGGACTATATAACTGAGGAGAATGTGTCTGTCTTTTGATCTCATCTTCGTTGCTTCTACATACTGCAGTGATAAACCCTGAATCTTTCACATATGTTCGCACAGACACAGGTCGGCGAGATTTTTGCATGACACTGTTGTCTGTCCTGTCTATTCTCAGCAGGTAGGAAACGACTCTAATTTATGTTTTGTCCAAGGCCTGGTGCTTGGGGACTTAGAGAGAAGCCAAATGACTGCCATGATTCATTTTGTCCTTGGGCACCATCCCAATACTTCCTGCTGCAGAGAAAATTTGGTGCCAGCAAGAGCTTTGTGATCAGGTGAAGCCACACTCAGTGCTGGCACACGTCTACTTGGGACATGTGTGATCAGAGTGAGGCTTATGATGGCAAAGACAACCTGTGACCTGAAAGTCTGCCCCTTCATTATGCCATTTTCTACTCGTTGATCAAATAAGAATCTGCATTCTAAATTACATTCAACCAGCACCTTAACTGTTTATTTATTATCCATTACCAGCACCTTAACTGTCTTGTATTATTTATTCTCTATATATTCCATCCTAGGTTAATATGCATTCACACAGTTTTTTTTAGTTCATGCTAACTCTCTTATCTATACAATCATGTATATACTTCAATTCCATGTGTATATTTCACATCTCACATTTCATTTTCTTAGGTTAGCACTTATTGTATATTTTTAGTCTTTATTGTATATATTTAGCCTTTATTGTGTTTTATTTAAATTGTATTATATGTTTCTAATGTTGCTGCTGGAACACCAGAATTTCCCTGGTTGGGATCAATAAAGTCTCTCTGTCTGTCTATCTATATTCAGAAAAATGTCACAAAAATGACATGATTTGGGAACCAATATACAGTATCTTTCATATATATGAGCTACATGTATTGTGGTCGACTATAAAAAAAAAAAGTACAAATATGCATAACTACAGTCAAGCTTGAATCCTGTGCTTTGCCCATGTTTGACTGACTGTACTGGGGTGTAATACAATACTCCCACAATGCACTATTCTCAAAAAACATGCACATATTGACTCACACTGTCCCCAATGGAGCGAAGTTTGTAGAAAGGCTGGATGTAGAACCAGGAGCCTTCATTCCCAGCTGTGTCCAACATCACCCTCATGGCATTCTTCTCTAAGAGCGCAGGCAGACGCTTGTTCACTGTCAGGTATTTGTTGCTTTTCAGGTGGAGGAGCTGAAGAGAAACAATAGACTGATGACTAAACAAATCAATGGATGAACTGATCTGTCAGTCTATGATAATAATAAGAATAGAATAGAATAGAATAGAATAGAATAGAATAGAATAGAATAGAATAGAATAGAATAGAATAGAATAG
>JAQQZY010000023.1:23910017-23922263 GCA_030068375.1 Ostorhinchus rueppellii
TTTCATCTTACTCTTGACTTGCACTTTCGTTTTTGTACTACTCCTTTGTTCGGTGTTATTGTCATATCTTTCTGTTCTATTTCAAAAATGCCAATAAACAGATTGTGGAAGAAAAAAATAAGTGAAAATCACCTACCTTCCTATATTTAATTTACTGATCATATACAAGTTCAGATTAAAGATGAGGGTTATTATATCAAAAACAGAGAAAACTGAATAAAAAATGACTTTATCAGTAAAATATATCATTAACTGAACATAAACCCAGTGTCTCCATTTACTGCCATTGATCCAACTTCATTAGTATACTGCTGAATCAATGTTGTAGAAGATGACTGTATTTCCATGGTAACTACAAAGCCTCTGAACATCCAAATGGGTCATATCTGATGACCATGAAAAGATGAATAACTGTGTTTTACATCAATTATTTCCATGGATTGATAGGATTAGTGGATCAACAGTTATTTAATATTTTAGATAAGTAGATGCTTTAGGTTGCCGATGCATGTTTGGGTCTTTATGGGTTAAGTGCATCCAAAATAAACCGGACTAACAGCAACAGAAACTGCAATAGATAGGCTCGTCTTTCATGTTTCTGCAGGCGTGGGGGTATCAGTCTGTAGTCTGCATCCATTGTGGTGACAGCGATTGTCTCCAGGGGGTGATAACCTGTCCTGGGACACCAAAGCTAAGCTGTGCGAGTACCACTCAGATCAAAGCTTTTCACTTCATAAATACCATGCAATCTCATGACTGCTCTTGAGACAACAGATAGCATCCAAATCCAAAAAGCAAGTGCGTGTATTGGGAACGCTCAGTATCAACACTTCAAACAGAAACAAACACTTTAAAATTAAGTACTATAAGTTTACCAAGACCAAAAGCTTTGAGAGGGTCTGCTAAGGAGTGAAACATAAAAGACCAGATGGTGACATGTCTGCTTTATATAATGTATAATTCAATTATCTATGTCAATATACAGACTTATAGAGTTCAAAAGAGCGCATTATAATAAGATTTTTCTAATCAGTCAAATGTGATTCATCTACCAGACGTCTGGCAGATGAGAAGAACTTTTTTTTCAATATACTGAATATATTTCAAACAAGAACCTGTGAGATGTTGACAAGCTGTAAATAAGCACAGTGTTCTGCAAACATTCTCTCTACATTGTGAGCCAGGCCTCTCCCCAGAGAACTGAGGGTCAGGAGTTCCACTTCCTGTTTGAGAGCTAATAATAGCAGCTTCACCCAAAGAGGCATCTCAGTGCTTTTTGATTGTAATGCTGATTTCCAAGTGTTTTGTTCTCCCACAAACCAACATCAGCACCGTTTTCTCCATCTGCCTCTACCTCCACAAAGGAGGTGAAAAGGCCAAGATGCACAGCTGTAAATACATGCACGGCCGACTAAACCGCACACAAACAAATGCATAAACCATTAACAGAGTCAAAGGCAGCCTTGTTTGAAGTTCAGCGGACAGAGATATTGTGGTTGTCACCAAAGAAACACTGCATAACACATTCAGCAGTGTCTCTCACAGAGCGCTTCGTATAAACAGACGGCAGTTGCTGTGATGATGTAAGGCCTTAGGAGGACGAGGGGAGTCGACTTATCCTGCTTCTTACCTCTGAACTTCTTTGGAGGGTTGTTAAGGTCCCCTGCATCGGGCTGAACAACGCAGCGGTCATCCACCAAGCTAGAATTAAAAACCATAAAAATGTAATTAATACCATGCAGGTACAGTAAACATGCTCTTGTTAAATAATCAGTCTGTGTTCTGGTGTTTTTTGTCCGTACAGTTCAGGTGAAGTACATTCCCTGTGCTTACTTTTCTTTAATCATGTTTATACTAAGCTTTGTTTTTGTCTAGCTTTTTGTTTTTATCTGGACGTCTCCAATTAGAGCTACAGGAGCTGAAACTAGACGGGATGTAACGCCATCATTTAACAATATACACCTTATAACAATACAATATACACCTAAATAGAAAGACAGATGACCTGCCATTGTCTAATGACATCATGGAAAAGTGAAGATGCTTTTCCAAACTTCAGCGTCAACACACAGACTAGGAGAAGAATCACCTCCAGGTCACATCTGTCTGAGTTTAGTGAGTCATTGGCAATTACATCTGTCAATCATGCATTTATTCCCATGATAGTTTAATGATTAACCAAAAATTTGCTTGACAGAGTAGATTTTCTGAAAAGACACACAAGGAGGAGACACTGAGGTTGTGTCCTCTCAGGCCACATGAATGACAATGTGGTGAAAGTTTGTTGTTTGTCATTTATTGTGAAGTACTTTGTAACATCTTCTTTTGGAAAGTATTATATGACTTACAAGGCACATTTAAATGGGTATGCCATGTGCTGTATACTAAGTTTCAGCAGAACATTTCCAAGCCACATTTAAACACTTTTTACACATCCAAATGCCAAATATTATAACAATATATTTAGCTGCCAAAATGTTACCTAAAATATATCAAAGACATTTGTAAATCACATTTCAAAAGCTGGAAACAACCTCCTTTGCATACTTTGTAATAATAATTTGTAATAATTATCAACTCATTGCATTGATGCTTTAAATGTTTAGCCAACAAACTGACAAATCATCTAAGCACCATAATAAAGTGTCCCAGACAAACATTATTAAAGATGGATTCAATTTTTTACAAATACTTCCGCTTGTACAAAAAAAAAAAAAAAAAAAGCGTATGTGTCCTATTTTCAGTGGAAGCTCTCAAAAGCTCTCCCACTTAACACTGCAATGAAATAATTGTGGATTAGATGACCTGCAGGCAGACTGGAATTTCTGGTGACAAATTTAGCTTTTACTGGCTTAGAATAACACTTGACTGGACATAGGCCAAATCCCACATCCATTTCAGTCCTTTTTCCCGGGGAATGTCTAGAGCTGTCCAAACAGACCTGTCTACTCTTCTACTCTGTACAACTCAAAGAACAAGACTGCAGATTTAGATATGAAGTGTGACAGAGCCAGGGAGTGTTGGGGAGAACATATAAAACATGTGCACATTCATCAGAATACTTTACATGTGTAGTCAATCTATTCCAGAGCTGTCAGTCATTAACAGAAGTTTAATAATTACACCACTGAAGAAACACTACAGCACTCAATCAGCATTTATTACATGTAATATTCATAGAGCTAAGTACACTGTTACCCATAATGTTGCAATAAAGTATTTTTACCTCTTCTCATGAAATGATTGTGGTAATGTGATTCATTCTTGATATATAAAGTGTAACTGGGAGTCAGTGTGTAATCATTGTACCTGGTCAAAGGTGATTATTCATGTGTATAAATAGAATAAGAAGTGGAATGCGTCCGAAAACCAAATCATTCCCACTTTTTTGGTATTTACTTATGGAACAGTCACAGAGAGTGCCGCTTGGAACAGAGCGTTATAACGGTCAGTGAGTTTTCTCTCTTTTCTAAGTGGTATCTTCAAGGGCAGATGATGTGGAGACTGCTGCCAAGTTGGTGGTTATGCGTGGAGAAGATGGCTCTAGACCAAAACGGTCATGACAGTTTTGTAAATATATGCGCTTGAGTGTGTGTGTACGTGGGAAGTGCTGGAACTCGAGAAAGGCCACAATGTCTCTACAGTGACTCAGGCTTTGGTGCAGGCCATTCCATTTTTCATGAGCAATGGTGGGAGGTCCTGGCCATGAAGCTGATAGTCGTGATAATATTACTGATGCTGGACATCATATGTTGCTATGAATAGCTTGCGGTTTCCACCTGCAAGACTATAACTCAAGCTTTTTTCTCGTTTACATCCGGTACAGAAATCCTGTAAAATTAACATGATACTGCCGTGGGAGGTGATATAAACTGATATTTAAAATATGCATTGTGTTCTCACGCAGTCAGCACTCATGTTATTGTTTTCAAAACACAAGGTACATTTGATAAAAGGTAAACAATGCAATATTGGTGATACTGTGTGGGCGAATGTGAGGCCGGTAAGCAGAGATCTACCATTAGCAATGAGTGGTGTACACAGTGTTTCATCTTCTGCCTCTGCCCCCACACCCACCTCTGCCAAACACACACACACACTTTATCATTAAGAGCGCGTTTGCCACCCTTGTATTTCCTTTTCTCCCAGCATTATCAGTTCTGAGGTCAGTCATGGCCAGAGCACCACTTCAAAGACCTCCCACTGTTTTCATAGCTTTGTTCTGAAGGATAAACTGCAAAATTACATCCATTGATCTGTGCTTAACTACTTAATCCAATTTTGCCACTAACGGAGGAACCCGATGCCAACGGAAAATGAAAAAAAAAAAAAAGCAGAGAGACAGAACATTTTGGTGGGTACTCCAGCCATAAATGTGGTTTGGCATTACTATTCCATTCCAAATACTACTCAGCACACACTCAAGCAGAAAAAAAGTGTGAAATGAGCCCACACACATAATCATCTGACAGAAAAACAGACATACCCAAGGGTACTGATAAAGCCATTGGTGGAGCCCTCTGCGTACAGGGAGCAGATGTCCCCAATGTGGAGGAAGCTGGACATCTTATCCGACATGTTTGACACACACTAGGGCACACCTACAGAAGAGGAAAAAAGCAAAACAACAATAACTTATCTACTAATTTCAATTACTTCTGTTGTGAAGATGCTGAATATTAGAAATGTTATTACAAGAACAGAAAAACAGCCAAAACATCCTTTATTTTTACTTCTGCTATGACAACATTTATGTAGTATATAGTTAATAGTTTATATAATTACACAACTTCAGCTTTGGTTTATACAGCAACATGAAAGGATTCCCTAAACTTTGCTGATGTTACAATGAGACTATTTATTTTAAGTAATCGAACAAAATAACCTCAAGCAAACAGATGTTCCACTTAGATAGCAGTGTAATTTTTCAGAGGTCTTACTGCAGTCGCTCCCAGTGACAGGCGGACATGAATTTGCATAGCAGCTGCAGGAAACTGTAGTTTGGACAGTAAAATGTGGATTATGTCGGTGTCCGAGGGGTGAGCAGTTCATGATAGGAGCGACAGAAAGGCTTTGTGCACCTGCAACAGGTCCCTGCAGGAGCACAAATGTCTGCAAAGGAGCTTCACTTCACTGTCTGTCACAGTAATCGATTAAATGTTAAATAAATACACCAACACTGGCTTTTTTCTTCTCTACTACCAATAATAAACCGACATTAGTGATCTGATACTATACAGCAGAAGTGCACATATTTCCCCGGGTTTGCACGTAACAAGGAGAAAATTGAGTTAACGTCAACAGGCGTTTTAATCTGCATCCGCAATCACACTGTTTAACACTCGTGCGAATTTGGACGGAGTGAAACATCCAAAGCACTGTTCTAGAGCGGTGATCTATTTAAGTTACCATTTAAGGAGAACAGACAAACGCTTAATCCTTTTCTTCGCTGATACTAGGAAGAGGATGGTAAATTGTTCAAGTTGTGTGCTCAACTTTACCTCGGCCGTGGTAAACGCTCGGATGTTCAACTCTCACTGGAAGACGACAACATGACTGTGGGTCTCCCCTCCGCCGGACGATGGTGAGATCCACCCGTCAGCGACTGTAATACTCCAGTTTTTTGACAGCTCTCTCACCTTGGGTCGCCCGTGGGTGCCGCGGGGCTGTGTTCACAGAGGCAGCGGCAGTGGAGCGGACTGTCCCTCTTCCACTTCTTCTTCTCAAGCGGCTGCAGTGTTGATGTCTGGGAAATGATGTCCACGTGGTGTCATCCTACCACAGAGGAAATTACTAGTGACTTATCTCTTCCACTGCAAGGCTTTGATTTATCTAGTGCAAAAAAAATAAAAAAAAGTCTAGAGTTACTTAAATGTAGAGGGAAAAATCTGTTTATTTGACTGCTTTTTACAGTTAAAAAAAATTAATGATAACTAAAATATAGTGAATTCAAATCCATAAACCAAAATTTACATTTTTAAATGAGTCAAAATAAAAATAATAAATGTAAAAAAAATACAGCAGATATGTACTATCTTGGGTATGAAAGAGTTACGTCTTGTTACGTTGCAGTCAGCTGACAGACCACGTGACTTTACGGAAGTGGCAGTAGTAATAACATGAGTAGATTTTGAGCTGTGAGAATGCAGCGCAATTTTGCCCTGTTTTTCGCGTTGACTTGTACAAACACTCTGTTAACCTGTCAGACTTCATGTGGGGCTGAGTCGGGAAACGCAGCCCCGCAAACAGCGGCGGGCTGCGGCTGTGAAAACCTGAAGAGAGCCGCTGCCGTGGAGCCCGTGGGGGAGAACACGGTCCACCCAGCTGTCAAATACTCCAAAGAAGTCCACGACAGACCGCCTGAGGCCCAGGGAGATGAGACAAGAGTGCAAAGTCAGGTAAAATGAGTTAGATTTGACATTTTTTTAGTCGGCACTTCTTTCTGCTATGTGTCCAGAATAAAAACCCGCACTACTGAAGTTCCCATGAGCAAGACACTGAAAAATGTTGACGGTCTTTCAGTGCAGATTGTTACTGTAGTAAGTAAGGAATGCACTCATGACCTGCTATTTTCTCAAGTGGTGTTCAACACACCAGGCTCTGTTTGGGGGCTTTGTATTCAATGTATACATATTAATTGAATTTCCTTATACTTGGTTCCAAGTGTTTTGGAGGATTGTACTTTGAGCTAAGCCTATATACTTAATACTTTTGTCTAACTTTGTCAATAGGTTATTTTAAGCTTATCTTAGAGGGATTAAAGCTCATGAATAGGGTTTGTCAGTCTCCTCAATGGTGAAGACAGGATATAAAGGCTACTGCATATACACCTGCAGGTGAGGCATCAGAATGTTTTCAAGATTTGCAAACTCCCTGTGTAATAAGTGCAAGAAATGTTAGACTATATGCCATACACTATTCACAACATGTTCAATGTATCTCTGTATTGGAGATATTACTAGTCGTATTGTGTAAAACTGAAAGATGGAATGAGTTGATAAAATGTCAGGTTTCTACATGTAAGGGCTAACTTTTATTATCTATATAGATACTGATATAGATATCCATTGTATAGCCTATCTATACAGGTATATCTAGTCATTGTGGCTTTACATGCTGTTGCTATGATTACATAATACCATTTTTAATTGCACTCCTTGTACAGGTATTGTGCATCCTCACATCATTCCCAAAACAGTCAGTGCACTCAAATGAGATTAAGTTTTCCAGTCTTTTTAAAGGCTCTTAATCCTTTAAATTATCTAAGCCTTTTCTTCAAACTGGCATGCAGATGGTGTTGATCACTGGAGGAGAGTTTCTGATGGGAACAGACAACCCAGGCATCCCTGCAGATGGTGAGGGTCCACAAAGGCTGGTGCATGTGGACTCCTTCTACATGGACATCCAGGAAGTCACAAACCAACAGTTTGAAGCCTTTGTCAATGCCACAGGTTACATAACTGAGGTACTGGAACACATTTGATACGACATAAGCCACATTGTTAACTTCATCTGAACATATCTGATTAACAAAACAAGTAAAATAGGGTTTTTTTTCATGTGCTTCTTGGAATAAGGTAATGTTAATGGCTTTAACTTTGCTAACAATGTTTATATCTTTGTGCTAGGCGGAGAAATTTGGAGATTCATTTGTATTTGAGGGGATATTGAGTGAGACTGTAAAGAATCAAATCACCCAAGCAGTAAGTGTATTGGTTATTGATCAGTCCACTAATCTATATCACCCACCATCTCATGTTACATTTGTATGAAGCCCTGTTTTTAGGAGTATGCCTTTGTAGTCTTTCTTTTGAAGCACTTCACAACAGGAAAGGTCTTACTGCCTGTTTCCGACATACAAACATTTACACATACACTTTTGTACATGTGACCATGTAAATGTTCACAGATGGACACTCACTCTTTGCAGTTGCCATGGAAACGTGGAGTATATGGGGCCAGGGGGAGAACTTCACACATTTGTTTTAAGCACTACTTCCTGCTTCTGGAAACTACCCATTTATTAGGACTGCATGAATTGGATGAAATATCTGTGT
This sequence comes from Ostorhinchus rueppellii, assembly GCA_030068375.1. Lineage (NCBI taxonomy): Eukaryota > Metazoa > Chordata > Actinopteri > Kurtiformes > Apogonidae > Ostorhinchus > Ostorhinchus rueppellii. The sequence goes on from JAQQZY010000023.1 coordinate 23,918,075, forward strand.
GTTTATCTGTCTGTCTAGAGTAGATTTCATTCAGTTTGTTTTAGACTAAAATAGGCTTTGAATGCTGTCATTTACAAATCCATATTGTATTCACATCACATCACACAAATATCTGTCTATCTGCTAAGAAATGCTTAGTTATCTTATCATAGTTATTCAATGAAATATATTTTCCCAAGTTAATATGTGGCCTCCAACTACAGGAGTGATTATGAAGGCAAACTGTTCATAAACACTCCATGTCTGAAGGCAGTGTGATAAATAAGAAATCCATATGCCTTTCAAGTTTCATTTTGAGTGAGAATGCTACAGTGATTTTTCTTTCATCTTTTCAGCCCAGCAGGATGTATTTGGAGTCTTTACAGAAATATATGTGCTTAACCCTTTATCTGGACAACTTTCAAAGTACTAGCCTCAGGTTGTGCATATTTTTGGCTTTAGATGGACATTAAGACACACAGTACTGTTATTTAAGCGCTGGTTGTAAGAGGCCTGATCACATAGACGAAAGCCAGGGAGCAGGGGATTTACTCAGCTGTCATGTGCAGCCTGATCATATGTCTGGGATGGTGCTGTGTATCCTTTGGTTCAACTGTCCCATAAACCGACACTAACTGGTCACTTAAGACACTAACAGACAAACACAAATGGGTGCTTATATGAGAATTGGGACAAGTGCATGAGTTATGTTTAATGTACATCTCAGTACTTTTGCTTTGTCATTAGGTGGCTGCTGCCCCCTGGTGGCTTCCAGTCAAGGGGGCAAATTGGAAGCACCCAGAGGGTCCAGACTCAAATATCATTGATAAGTAAATGAAAAATAAAATTGCCTATATTGTATTATGTATTAGAAGTTCTATTTTTGTTAGTATTATTTTTTAATCATCCTGTGATTGTTCAGTTCAATATTACACCCCAATGAAGCCTTAATTGTTCTCTTGTTTTATTCCTGAAAGTTGAGGCTGCCTCGAATGAATGCAGTACAGTATTTAACTTAAACCTGTTTCTGGTAGGCTGGATCATCCAGTTCTGCATGTGTCCTGGACGGATGCTGTTACATACTGCTCCTGGGCCAATAAGAGACTTCCTACAGAGGCAGAATGGGAGTTTGCCTGCAGGGGTGGCCTAAAGGACAGGTAGAATATTTACTAATTATGTGACTGTGCCTAATAGTGTTCTATGAGCGGTATGCTTCATTTTTTATATTAATAGAACAGCTTCTGCATGTTCTGCTTCTGCAAATAGACTTTACCCCTGGGGGAACAAGTTGAACCCTAAAGGACAGCACTATGCTAACCTCTGGCAGGGAGATTTTCCCACATATAACTCTGAAGAGGACGGTTACATCAAAACATCCCCGGTAAGAGACTGTGATTTATTGTGAAGTGCTGTAGAATGGAAATGTTAGAGACATCGTGGTTCCTTTACAGTACCGTTTTGATTTATCACCGACTCCCTTGTTGTGGATTGTTCAGGAAATTAAAGGTGCTAGAGATTAGAGCTCATTTTATGTCCATAAATGCAGCCGTTTCATGTTCCAATGATTAAATGAAACAGATATTAATCACATTTCATTCTCTACACTTATGAATGTTTGTAGTCAAATTCCTAAAAGGCTGTGAGCTGCTTAAATTAAATAGTCTCTCTGATTGCAAACAAATATAGGTTTATGCATGTCTTTATCATTTTTAGATCCCACTCTATAACAGTTTGAGACTAGAAAACAACCAAGAAAAAAAAAAATCTAGATTTCACAATAATTCTTAACCATTTATTCTTCCAAGTTCCAGTCAGTCAGATGATTATACTGCGATAACCACAAATATTTTTATAGGTCACACCCCTACACCCGCAGAAACACGAGTGTAGTTACAGATACAGATGAAGTGTGTTGAACTCCAGGGGGACAGTTACTTATTCGGTTTGTCTTCATATTCTTTTAAAACCACAATCTACCTCATTGTTTTCTTTATATCCTGCAGGTTATGTCCTTCCCTGCCAATGGATTTGGCCTGTATGACATGGTGGGAAATGCATGGGAATGGACATCTGACTGGTGGACTGTGCATCACACCACAGACCAGAAACATAACCCGGTAATAACAGATTATTATGTTATCAGGAATTTGAAAGGTTTCGTTTTTCCACTTATATCTCCCATTCCTCGTTTTCAGAAAGGTCCACCATCGGGCACAGACAAAGTGAAGAAAGGAGGATCTTACATGTGCCACAAGGTGAATCCAACTATTTCTATGCTAATCTCTATAGATTTTATCTCAAGATACATTGTTAAATTCAAAAGGAGAAACTCCAAAATCAGATGCTGAATGAGGGACGTGAACCAGAAATGTTATTTACAAAGGTCACTGTGTGGATGGATTCTGTGGGCTGTGAGGACATTTTATGAATGCTATTGTCTAGTGGTGAAAACCTGTTTATATCTTGTATTGGACTCTTTAACAATTGCTCTGACATCAGCATTTCCAGTGAGCTATCTGTGAGCTCCTTGTCTGTTAGAGCGCAGAGAGAAAATGCAGCCTCTCCTCTGTTCTTTCTGTTTTAATGCTGGGAAATGAGAGGCTAAAGTTTTTTCCATGCCATGACATGCCTTTTGTTCACTTTTTATGCATGTTTTTATGCAAATTAGGGACATCTGCAGCAACAGTCTTAACCCTTGTGCGGGCTTCCACATCCACATCCCATAGATGAAGGCAGCGGAATAGGGTCAAATTGGCCCCAAGGACTGCACAAGGGTTAAATAAAGCTAAACCTTTCTGTTGATGCAGACTCCCAGCACTTTATGTACATGAACATAACATTACTTTATCTATTTTTTATTAGTGTGAATGAGTTTTTTTTTATGTACAGTTGCGGAAAATATTATTAGACCATCAAAGTCATCAAAAACAATGGTTATGCAATCAAATATTAACTCCTGTGTGTATCATGTGACTAAAACAGACTAAAAGCAAAGTTTTTGTCAGTATGTCATAGATATTAATGTAAAAACTGAGGTGATTTTGGTTATCAAGAAAACATGGAAAATGGATAGATATCAGCTCTGAAATTAAACTCTTATGAGCTGTTTTTGTTGTTATCATGATGTATATTAAAAAATGTACCTTTAGTTGTATCAGGTATTAAAATGAACAAGAAACTGAAGAAAACAAGGGGTGGTCTAATAATTTTTTCTGCGACCGTATCTATCTTCCTTTTGTTTAATTACACGGATGCGGTTATGTAATGAAGCATCTTACTGGAGGGGCATTCTTTAAATGTATAATAAAAATAATTAATATGAAGAACTCATATCAAGACAGTTTGTACATTTTCTATGTTACTCCATTTAAGACTAGTGACCAGTACAGCTCGCTTGCCGCCACCAGTGGTTGAGAAGTCCTCCACACAATGGGCTGTTTGTTTCATATGAATACACTATAAAAGAGAGCAAGGGACAAGCTTAGAAAGATCGAAATAAATCTCAATAGAAAATTTGTCTCCTGTTTCTGTTTAATATAAAACATTTTTCTTTGCTGTATGTATTAATTGACATGAAATGATTTGCGTCCTTCCTTTAGTCATACTGCTACAGGTACCGATGTGCAGCCCGAAGCCAGAACACTCCAGACAGCTCATCCTCCAATGTAGGTTTCCGCTGTGTCTCCCAGGAACAGAAGTGACCTGAGCTGCAACATGGAGTCTAGTAACTGCTGAACCACAGCGTGAGCAGAAATGTATCCTTAAATTAACAGTGGAAGTATTGAAAACAAGACAGAGACTTAAACCATGCAAATCCAGGATATTTTATATTCCTGGGGACATTGTCAAAATGCTTCATTTTATAACATGATGTATTTTTTAAAACTTTTTGATGTGAATTAAGTCTGATATTTATGCTGTTTATAGCACAGTGAAAATGTTGTAAAAGTATTGTAATGTATTGTCATGTTGGATCAGACTCCTTTTTTTCCCTTTGTGTGTAATTTAACTTACCTGAAAGGGTGGCAATTTTCTACTTGTTTTTTTTGTAATTAAAAAAAAAAAAAACTACCACAATCAATATGGCAGTGTTTGCATCAATGCAGTCTAAAATATCCACCAGAGGGCAGCACATGCATATCTATCTATCTATCTATCTATCTATCTATCTATCTATCTATCTATCTATCTATCTATCTATCTATCTATC
>JAQQZY010000023.1:23922363-23933126 GCA_030068375.1 Ostorhinchus rueppellii
ATCTATCTATCTATCTATCTATCTATCTATCTATCTATCTATCTATCTATCTATCTATCTATCTATCTATCTGTGCATACATTGCAAAGTTAAGATGTCATATAAGCTCTTTGAGGATGTTTCAGCCCACTGAGCACTGTGACAGTGTAAAGCTGATCCAGTCAGTTTTAAACTGAAATGGGCTTAAGTCGTTCTGATACATGGGATTGAGAATCCACATGAAACCAACAGGATGTGTCACTAGTAAGTAACGTAGCCTGTCTTAGCTGAAAAAAATCTTATAATTCTGGGGGGAAAGAAAGACCAGATGTCTCCAAAAGATCCAAAAAATTATTTATTTTGACGTCTTCCGTATACATATTGCATGTGAAAATAATAAACTAAGCGGTAAATGAAAAAGTCAAGCAAAATATGTGAGATTAAATGGAAGAAGGGACATTTCTAGTGCACTTCAGTAAAAAAAAAAAAAAAACATCAAAATGTTTTGAACAAACATTTGTATTTCTAGCATTTAACAGCACATTTATAAGCAAACTAAATTCCTATTCCGCTTGGAAGTTTAAATCATAAAGTTTGAAGGTATAGTTGATACAACATTACTGCACAATTGCTAACATTCAGTAGACAGTTTAATAAATCTAAACCCCACTGTCAGCTTTTAAATGAAGTTCATACAAACTCCATTATCTATCAGTGCACAACAGATTACCTGTTTTACAGAACAGAGAAAGAAACACCGACCTCTACTAATGTTGCAATAAGGCCATTGGCCCTGCTGCTGTATTATTAACCTGAACAAAAGTGATTCAAAAATGCACCACAGAAACAGCATAGCAACTAAGACAACCTGGAGGCTAAGTACAGCTGCCGTCTTGGAGAGTCCAAAACACTTAAGAAATAAGAGAAAAGAATCAAACAAAGGCGATACGCTATACTAATAAAAATCCTGTCCTTGTTCACTCTGCCTCTTGTTAGCAAAGCTGAGAGTACAAAACATTTGCAACTTTGACTTTTGCACTAAAATGGCAAAAGTGTGTCTTTTTGTGCTGCTTGAGAGGCAGCCAGGCCTCCTCACTAAATCCTCACCACATGTAATAGCTACGTGTCGTGTCAACAGGAGAGGGTTTTCCCTCTGTGTTGCCATCCTTGTCCTTCTCACCATCAGCTTCCCACAGGTTGATGAGTGGAGGGTAAAGCTCATTCAGAGGGATGGAGGAGGTCTTCAGCATGTACTTCTTCAGGGAGTGGTGGTAGTTTTTTCTCTTCCATCTACGAGCCATGTAAACCCCCACAGTGGCCAGACTAATGAAAGCCAGCATCGTTGCCATGACAGCCAGCACCGCAGCACTAGGGTGCTGGTCTGACAGGTCCAGGGCAAAGGTAGCACTGCGTGTTGTCACATTTACACAAGACTTGTGTGTCTGTAGGTGGATGTTGGAGACTGTCAGGCACACTTCATATTCAGTGGCTGGCTGAAGATGTGTCAGGTTGTACTCATGAACATCTACAGGGACACGTGCTGTATAGGTGATGTGGGGGTTGTCAATCTTCATGGTGGCTGATGCCCACTTTAAGTTGGAGGTCATGACATTAGAATTGACTTTCCATGAGACCAGAATAGAGTGGGACTCAGTTTGTTTAACATAGATTTTCATCACCTGGGCACTTTCAAGCAGGGTCCCATTTACTCGAATGGTGGTAACACGTGTGTCGGCCCCCTCTGTATTCTGGGCTACGCATGTGTAACGACCAGAATCTTCCACCTGCACATGGGAAAGTCGTAAAGTCCCCTCACTACTCAAGTGGTATCGCTCTGAGACAGTGTCTGTGGTGATTTTATTACCAAGTGGAGTCACCCAGTAGATCTCAGGTTCTGGCTCAGCCATGGCCCTGCAGTCGAGACTGACACTCATGCCTAGCTCAAGGTTCAAGTGGCTGGGGAATGTTTCGTGGGATATGAGAGGTAGGCACTGCTCTGGAGACTCCACCAGCCGTAGCTCTCGAACACGCTGGCCCCTGAACTCTGGTGGGGAAGTGCAAAGCATGGCCAGGGGCTCCATGAAGCGCACTGTGGTCCTGTTGGAGCTCATCCACTGAATTACACAGTCACAGCGCAATGGGTTGCTGTGCACACTGATCTCCCGCAGATTAGGCAACACTTCCACATTGTGCTGATAAAGGGCAGTGAGAGCATTACTGTTTAGCATCAAGCTCTCCAAGGAGGGCATGTCCCTAAAGGCCAGCCTATGGACATATGACAGCTTAGGGTTATTGGTGGCCTCAAGCTTGGTCAGTTCTGGTAGGTTGTCCAAAGCATAGCGATCAATAGACACTAACTCCATCATATTGTTGATTCCCAGCTCCTTGAGACGTAACATGTTCCTGAAGTCTCCTTCCTGGATTTTGTGAATTGGATTTTTGTTTAAATCCAAGAATTTCAGATTGGGAACTTTCTGAAGGGCCAGTTGAGGGATTCTGACCAGCTTGTTATCATAAAATGAAATGCTCTCAAGGTTTTCCAAGCCAACAAAAGCATTAGCTGGAACATCAGTGAGGTCCATGCCAGCCAAAACCAGACTCCGCAGGCTTCCGAGAGGCTTAAAGTTCATGTCAAGGAGACCGATGACTGGATTCTCTCCGATCATGAGGATCTCAAGGTTGGGTGTCTCTTCAAACCAGCGACTGTCGATGACCTGTAGTTTGTTGGAGTTGAGATGGAGGCGCAGTAAGCTATGCAGTCCACCAAACGCCCGAGGGGAGATGGTACTTATCTGGTTGTGGTTGATGTAGAGCTCCTGGAGGTTGGAGAGGTTTTTCAGGCAATGGTCTGGCAGCTGGGTGATCTGGTTCTCCTCTAGATGCAGTGTGGTCAGGTGGTTCATGCTTGTGAGCCCCACAGCTTCCACAGTGCTGAAGTTGTTCTGGGACAGGTCTAACTCTGTCAGGTTGAACAGCACCTCCAGCTCCCCGTTGGTGTGAGAGATGGCATTACTCTGAAGAAGCAACACCTGGGTATCTGTGGACAAGTTGGTGGGAATGTGTGTGAGCCTCAAGTCATTGCAATCCACAGTAGTTGCCTCCTTGTAGGTCGACTGAGGAGTAAACCAGGGGCGGACCTCACATACGCATAAACGAGGACACTCTTTGCCATGTGCTGGTGACAGAAAAGAAAAAAACAACCCCACATACAGCCAGATTAAAGGAGGCCAAGGCAGAAGGCTGAGCGCCATGTTGGCTGCTCTCTCTGCTCACAGGAAGCTTAGATGAGAGGCAGTGTTCTAGAGAAGGGCCTGTAGGGAAGTTTCATGAGCATTAGTCTCCTTTGCTGCTACCTAGCTGCTGTAGGCACTTTCCCAAGTGATGATGTCTAATCCAGAGAAATGTACTTGCAGAAAGAATGCCAGTGGAACATCTGGTCCAAGCCTCCTCTGAGATTTTTATACTTATCTCACTTGCACACCTCAGGGTTTAGCAGAATACACCTGAAAGACAAAAAAAAAGTTGTTAAAGCTCTTCATAATCAATTTGCAAATAGGAGGATTAGATACCACAGCTAGAGAGAACAACAAAAATGACAACATCCAGAAACAAAGAAAGATATTTATTTTTATTACCTATTTACTTATGAAACTAATAGACCATTTCTAAAGCATGCTTTCCAAGGTTTTATATGACACAAAATGCAGCAATTGTAATATAAAACACTTTTGACAACACAAAGCTAAATTCTATGATAAAAAAAAATATTAATCCTAATATAAAATATAGAAAGAACAGTAGGGACGGGGGCTAAACTAAGGCAAGTGTCAATTTTCCACAGTGTCATCCCACGGGCCGTCAGTACCAGGCTTTTACAAAACCAGTAACAGTTATGAAACAGTTATGAAAATGTTCTTGAAAAGCTAAAATTAAACTAAAGAATGCTCTGCAAATGCCAAAAATGTGGGTGTTTTGTAAGTATCTGTTGGTTCTTGTTGGTAGCTCTTCTTTTCTGATGTCCATGTATGTCCATATGTATCTCTTCAGTAATTACATACATGTTTTCCTCTGTGTGCTGGCTAGATTATCTGCGTACCAGCTTGGTATCAGTGATCCTCCCAAATTAGTGCACGGGGTGGGCACAGTCGGCATCTCTGGCTGTGAGCCCATTACACAACAGGATTAATATACAGGGAGTTTGTGCTCTTCACTGTTAATCACTTAGTACTTATGATACTGCCTCATGGGAAGCAGTTATACACATGTTAAACATCTTTAAAATGCACTTTACTATAAACAAATATGACAACATGAGCAATGGTGACAGTGATTCATGTCATCATTTGTGCAAACAATAATAAAAATTTATCTTTACCCCAGAAATTGAATTTTCAGACAGATAGCTAATAACAGAACATTCTGCTTAGTTTGTGTGCCAAGTATCTGTGTCTGTGTGTTTCCGAATGAGTCATTTGATGAGTGTAATGGGGGAGTTGTCAAAAATGGCAATTATCTACAACAGCAAAAACAAATAATTATCCTACAGTACACAATAGCTTACATAAGTAAGAGAGGAATTAAAACATAGAAACAGAGAAGCTGCTCTTGTTAACAAAAATTAAACACTGTGTCTAAGCTTGTGCTGTGATACACACTCGTTCCCGTAAAATTCACACTTTTTGTTGCAAAACATCTTCAAGTTCAGGATCCAATGTATGTAGTTGGGTCTATTTTGTTTCACATCAAAACTGACATGTTCTTTCAATATTAACATAAAACAGATACAGACTGTTTTCCTTTTCCTTTCATCTGCTGCCTGTTCTCACCCTGCAATGTGCTGACAGTTTTCTTCCCCATTTGCATGTACAGTAGTAAAGCAGCTTAACAAACAGGAACACTGAACTATGCAGAAAAAATAAAACAGGAATCTTTCTAGAAATGTGAACATGCCAGCAGATCCATGCTGTACTACAAAAGCAGCTTTTCTCAAATACGCCAAAGGGAGGGAATTCAGATATAGGATACATTAAGCATGACAGTACATCCATGTGTATTCCTCATTGAGTAAAAAAGCATTAGACACCTGGGATCTCTGTGATGACCCACACTCACACTGATCTAAATGATCCCCTCAGTGTGACTGAAGCATGGGACGGGAACTTTCTCTAGTTGAAATGTCACCCCCTTTTCTCCTTAATTATCCATCATTACACCTCTGAAATATTCCATTCAGTTTGCCTTTCATTTAAACTTTTCCATCATTATCTTGGTAAATAGAGCTACTTAAGAAATACATTTGTCTTTCCTCTCTCTTTCTCCATGTGTTTTGCTGCTCGAGTATTAAATTGAAGGAGACAGGCGGAGAAATCGCTGCTTTCATGCTGAGGCCATAAAACTCAGACACCTGGCACCAGGTTTCTGGCAGGCTGGCAGTACTGTGGGGGTCTGTATCCGGTCCCACCTATCTCACGCTGTGTGTGTGTGTGTTGACCTGATTGACCCAAGGAAGCTCTGCTGAGCACATATGCTCTTTTTCAGTAATGGCCTAATTCATAATCACTGTAGTCAGACTTAAAAGCTGCAGGAAAAAAAATGTGATTAAGTGATATAAAATGATATACTGGTTATATTTCATGTATATTTGATTAGTGCAACTGCTTGACAAACCACTGTTGCAGGAATATTTACCTATCTGTATTTGTTACCTTTTTACTAATTACCAAAAAATACACTTGCACAGAGAGTTGGAATAATTTTGTTTTGAGAGACATTCCCCTATTTATACACATCATATATCAGAGCATACATACTCAGTTACACTTTATCTATCAAGAATAATCCTTTTTTTTTTTTTTTTTTTTTAATGTGAAGGGGTGAAAATATTCTATTCCAACTTTATGGGTAACAATGTTTATCCTCAAATTCAAAGCTAAGAGTGCAGTTTGTTATAGTAGTATGTTATATAGAATTCTTTTGGTCCAAAAAACACCTTGGTGCACTCTTGTACTCTGAAATGCAACACAGATTATGCCTCAGATTAATTCTCTTGTTCCCAAAGCAGGGTTGGACCAGTTGTGTCCCTGTTACTGTATCCTGAAAATCTATTGTTAATCTGTTGGCAGAAGCAGCTGAGAGCAAAGACACTACACAAAGAACTGAACGTAATAATACGCATGAATACGCATGTATCTACACCACACACCTCGCCACAGTTATACAGAATACACCATCAGTTTCCTCATTCTAACTTGACTTATACACTGTGACATGCATGCATACACACCCGCCTAGACGGAGACAGAAAAATCCCTCAACAGCTTGGCATTATCCAGCTGACTGTCTGAATTGAAGCCTCTAGCAAGAGGGATTTATTCTCTTTGCTCACCCAGTCCTTATGAGGTTTTCGTCTGAGTACACATTACATATATAAAACACATATCATCTCGCAAGATACAATGAACTTTAAGAGAAACACTGGCCCTGGGGTTCAAAGAAAGACTGGAGATGTAATTGGGGGACATAATGAGCTTTCTCTGCTTCATGCCAAGACCTCATAAATGCATTTATGCGACAGGATCTCTGGATAATACATGGGGTAATGAAGATAATCATAGTCACCAAAGACACACAGACCTTCAGTCAGATGCAGGTCTGAGTTTTTCTTTAAATCAAAGCAAGCGTATCTATCACTGTTCTCAGACGGAAAGATCTTTGTTTGGTGAACACTGACAGAAATAGTATTCTATCAAAAAAGGTCATTTTTGTATTCTAAGACATCTTCATTTTTTCCACACATCCCAGCTTTTAGGAGTTTATCAGGAATTCTGCTTTTACTAGATGTGTCACTGGTGCAACCAAGAGGAACCTTACTTGAAAGCATGCCGCATAATTTTTCATAGGATGTAACGCTTTCCCCCTCTCTTTAGGCCCTTTTCACTGGGTGCAAAATGTAAGCAGTGTTTCTGAATCAGCAGCCACACAACAGGCTCACAGACATGCTATCACCATAGCAACGCCTATGCCACCGGCATGTCTGTTTCATAACCAAATGAGAAGAAATGAGAAGACAGCTATTAGAGATATCAGGCAGTTAAAGGAACATGAGAGTTGACACTGGTACATGAAGGTGACTACAGCACACACCTGTAAGATAAAATAAGAGTGTGTGCAGGGTACAGCTGTGTGGACACCTTGACCGCTAAGTGCACCTACAGTATCATGCACTTACGCTCACATGTCTGAATCCTTATCCGTGTCATACTGTATGAGATTCCAATAAAATATTTCCACATTTCAACACTAAAGCTGTCTGTTTTGAAGACAGTGTTGATAGTTTGTATGAGGAGGCTGGACACTAAGTAACACTGCCTGATGTTTTCTCGCTGTCCTCACTGCACTGGCCTGCCTGAGAGACATCCTGTTCCTACTCCATTAGTATGCAAGCGTCTCACTTCACATCACACAGGGCTTTGGTGCAGCTGCTGATGGCAGAGGTGTAGAGCCGAGGAGGAGAAGGATGCACGTCCACTGAGTCAGAAAGGAGAGAGAAAGTAAAGAGGGAGAGGAAGAAGAGCTCTGCTTCATTTTGAAAGCCACGAGAGGAAACCCCTGAGCTGAAAGTGAAACAGAGCTGCTGAAGGTACAATGAAAAGATTCTGTAGTATGTCTGGAATGTACAAAAGTGCGCCGAATGCTGTAATTGTGTTTTTATCCGGCTCTATAAAGGTTTAGAAGTTGCAGTGTGGTAAACTGTCTCTGTACTCCTATTTACTGCAAATCCATACAGTTGCTTTATTTCCCAATGGAACTGGGATAGATGTTGACAGAATTTTTCTTTACTGAGTTTCATTTTTTCCTCTTCCCTTTTTACCCTCAACCTCCCCCTTCACTTCATCACTTCTTACAGTTGCAGGGTCTGTGAAAAGCCAATACGTTGTCACTGAAGCATTGATCAATCATTCTGATTGTGCCAAAGGGTCTAATCTTAGGGGAATCCCTGTTTGAACACTGCAGAGGTCAAGGGAAATTAACTTGGACAGGAAAACTGGCCCCTAAAGGAAAGTTATTATGCCATTATTACTGATAGATTTTCAGTCATTTGCATATATTTTTTGACTAACTTTTTCATTGTTTTAGTTGCACTTTGATTTTATCCATGGAAGTCATTTTAAAATGTTTATTGTAACTTTTTGAAGTAAAATAAACATATGGAAACATAATTACAATCACAAAACCTTAAAGTAGCTAGTCCATGGTTTTACAAGTGTAAGTAGTATACAAAAATGACTCACTTTTTAAAGTTTATTCCTAATAATAAAAAAAAACAAAACAAAGGAGGACACAATAGCAGACCTAGATATAACATCTTAACAAAACCTCCCCATGTCTCCATGTTCATGCTCCTTTAGATAATGCTCACAAAGCAAGAAGGTCAAGCTGGCGACATCTGCCCCACCTCCACTGCTGTGGAAACCCAAGATCCAGCACATGCTGCATTTTAAGGACCTATGTCTGACAATGGCTTCAACCCAAATTCACAGACACACCAAGAGGGGCTTTGATTCAGCATGTTTTCACACTACTCATTACAGCTGGTGAGATACGCCTCTGTGCATTGTTGAAACTGGGGGGAAGCTGCCACAGTTTCTCTGACTCTCATGGTATTGTTATCTAGATCAGTTGTTTAGACAAAGTTAACAACACTAAACTGTGTGATCAAGAGTGCTAGAAGGCAAATTGTGAAATGCACAATGTTGCACGGCTCTGACTGAAAGTCCATGAAAGCTCTTTTAGTGCTGTTTGAGATCTTGGTAACAGGTGGTGCTGTAATGCAGCAGCTGAAACAACACAGCCTATTTGACAAAGGTGACCCTAACAATGGGACTCACCCTGTTCTCTCAAACTTCTGTGTAGAAACACTGGATGGTCTGGTCTTTTACTATGTGTTTGCAGTTACATCTGACAATTTCCTGGCCCTTAAGCGTACAAATATATGTGATGAAGCCCTTATATATGCAGTAGCCCCTACTCCACTGCACAGGCAAGTGATGCTGCAGTTGGTGTAAATGTTACTACATTGTTAGTTCAGCCCGTTATCACAGTGCAGTATAATGTCATGGATGCTGCCAGGATTGCAGCTTTAATAATGAGCCCTTCAGACACTCACTACAACCACACTAACATTTACCTTGTGATCACCAAAGTGCAGTGGTTTGCAATGCATAGATATCTGCTTCATACTGCCTTTGTTTCCCTCCAGATCTTAAGTCAGTTAGTATTTGTCAATATCATCGATTTAGTAAAGGTTCACATCATTAATGCATTTTATCTGTAGGCTGACTGCAAACCAGTGTCCTTGCAAATCACACCGCTCCGGAATGATTTGTTTTATTGAACCAAACCAGGCTGCAATGTGCATTTATCGATAAAGGTCGACCACTCACTGAAAATGTGAACATTTTTTTTTTTATCTCAACATTTTCTGTTTGATTGAGATCTTTTGTTTGTTGAAGCCCGTGCGACTTTCTACCTTTCGGTAGTAACACGCGCTGAACAAACCCCACATCGCTCGGACAGAAGGTGTTATTCTTTCCTTTAATCTTTGGTGATCATTTGCATTTCTTAAAGCGTATAAATGCTGATTTCATCTACTTTATCATCGTTTCGCTGCAAAAATTGTGGTCCCTTTACACCAAGCAGAAAAGCAAACTCAAGAAATAGTTGCAGAAATTCGATGGAAATGTGTATCTTTTTTTTTTTTTTTTTTTTTTTTTGGAGCATGCATTAAACAAACAAACGGATCTCACCTATGAAGCGCCGTTTCTTCCGTAAACCAGATTGCTGCAGGCTACTGTATCTGACCCATGCAGTAAATCCGCAGCTCCGAGGTGATAACGCAAGGTTTGCAGAATATGTTTAGGAATGTGAATAATCAGCCGTAATACAGCAAATAAATCTTATCAGCGGCCAACAGTAGCCGGATAAGAATAAAGCTGCTGTGATTCCTCTGCTGGAGACGCGGTGATACTTCAGGAGTGTGGACGCTGCAGCGCACAGTGACGAGCATCTGCCTGGTGCAGGTCAGCTGGACTCAAACGCGTCTGACACCGACAGCAGAGCCCAAACAAGCAACCTCACCATCTGTTCTGTCATCACCACTATACACAAGTCCCACCCTACCGGCCACGAGCCTGGCAAGTGCAAACCAAGCGATGGAGCCTGTACTATAACCAATGGCATCCGCCTGAACTGATAGAATAGGAGTGTGTGAGTGTTTCTTTTCGTTCCTGTCACCGTTTCTGCAGCCAAGTTTGTTCATGATCATGTAGGAAGAGCTTGAAGCGCATTGGAAGCGATGATATCAAAAGAAATGGGACCCACGGATGATATAAATTTAATGTGAATATGAATTAATAATTTAGAATCATTTTTAAATGAAATGGACTTTAAAGTAGATCTAATGAGTCTCTGTCTGTCTGTCTGACACAATGCACACAAACACACACTCTAGTCTGTATAATATATGTGGGGACATCTTACTAAATAACATATTATCATCCTTTTAAAATAATTGCCTCATTTTGGCATATTTGAAAATTTGCCCAAGTCATTTAATTCTCTCATGTTCCATGTTTGTCTGACTTTGTTGTTTGTTTGTCAGTAGGCATCTGTTGTTATAACTGTTTTGACTGAAATTGTTAGTAAATATCATTCATTCATTCATTCATTCATTCATTTTCTATACCCGCTTTATCCTCACTAGGGTCATGGGGGTCACATGGAGC
>JAQQZY010000023.1:23972215-23983766 GCA_030068375.1 Ostorhinchus rueppellii
TCAGCAGAAGGGTGGAGCACAAAGTTTACTTAACTTACTCATCTGTCAACTTTGTAAAATCCTTGTCTGGTTAAGATCTGCATATGTTGTGGGAAGATGCACTAAAATACGCGTTGTTCCTTAACCACTGTCGCTGAATAACCTACTCGTGATTTTCGCTGCAGATCGCCAAGGTATCCTTCTACCTGCTGAAACTATGCATCATTAATTCCGGGTAACAAAAATAGCAAACGGAAAAGCACTTTTGGTGTAATTCCCAAAACTGACCACCAGAGGGCAGGAAACCCACTTGGACTAAACGGAAGGAGCCGTCTTCTTCGTTGGTATTAGAAGATGCATTAAGAAATGTGGTAAACAACTAACAGAACGGGGGCCTTGAGGAATTGCCATAAATAGCACAAGCCCTTTTTTGTGTTATTTGCATAAATATCTGGACACGTTTTATTCTCCCCGTTGAAGTCGCTCCGCTGTGTCTTGCATCTTGCTCTTCATGTATATCTGGTATGGTATCATTAGCATTTAGCAGTTAGCCAGATGACGTTCGTTGGCTAATGTTAGCACGACGACAGAACCATTTTAGACTCACCAAATAGGAATATGATACCGGGGAGTGCACTTTATATCACAACAGGCCACCAGGGATATTATTTGAATGTTTCACAATGGTAATTTTGTGTGAATGTGGTGTTTATTTTGCTACAGGGTAGTTTATCCGTTGCTACTGACTATTAAGCAGTTATTGTCACGTGTGATTGTTTCCGTTTTCTTGATTATAAGCAACACCTTCGTGTTTGTTATTTTCTCCTAACTAATACGTTCATATTTTAATGGAAATGAATATTTCCTTCTTGTATTTTGAATAGAAAATGTCTCTGTTCCAGACATTTATACTTTATTTATCTGCTTGTGTGATTGTTTGCAGGTCACGTCAGCCCCCCCTTAGACACATGAGTGCTGTATTCTCTTCGTGCTGGGCCAAGCGCCATGCCTGACCGGGACAGTTCCTACCTGTCAGGTGGTGGTGGGAGTGGTGGGAGTCTTGGGGACGAAGGAGGACCTGGATCTGGTTTGGCTGGGGGCTCTACAGAGGGCAGAGGGGGTTCAGGAGGAAGCGTTGGTGGCGTCGCTGGATCTGGGGGAATGGGGGGTGGAGGGGCTCTCGGAAATGGAAACAGTTGTGGGAATGGTGGAAGTGGGGGGCCAGGTGGACTGGCACTGGATGGTATCTGCAGGGACTTCATACGCAATGTTTGCAAGAGGGGGAAGCGCTGCAGGTTTAGACACCCAGACTTTAATGAGGTCCCCGACCTGGGGGTGCAGAAGAACGAGTTCATCTTCTGTCATGACCATCAGAATAAAGAGTGCATGCGCTCCAACTGCCGCTTTGTCCACGGATCTAAAGAAGATGAGGACCATTACAAGAAAACTGGCGAGCTACCCCTCAGACTACGAGGAAAAGTTGCAGCAAGGCTGGGCCTGTCCCCCATGGACCTCCCCCACAGCCGAGGAGAGGTCCCAATCTGCAGAGATTTCCTGAAAGGGGAGTGCCAGAGGGGCAATAAATGTAAATTTCGTCATGTTAAAAAAGATTATGAATATGAGCCTAGCAGAGTTGGGGTAGGTGGTGTTATGGGGCCTGGGGCAAGTGGAATGGTAAATGGTGGTGGGAGCATAGGTGGGGGTGGAGGAGGTACCTGTGGAGGAATGCCAGGACTTGTAGGTGGGGGAGGCGGAAGTAATATAATAGGAATGGGTTGTCCCAGTCTTGGTGGCTGCAGAGACCCAGGTATATCCGGGGTTGGAGGAGTTGGAGGAGGAAGTATGAGTGGTTGTTTATCCATAGGGTCTTCAGGACAGCGGCGCTATGACAGGAGCTCATGCTCTGTGTATGACCCTATACTTGAAAGTGGGCTCTTTGATGCTGGCTCTCTGGAGGCCTCTATGGACCACACTACTCTGCAGTTGAAGCGCAGGCGGCTGGAGGGACTGCGTCTGACAGATGGCAGTGGAAGTGGGCATTATGAGCTGGGAGTCCAGGCCACGTTACCACCACGTCCTCTGGAGTACAGGTTCCTAGAGGAGGAGAATTCCCTGCTGAGGAAGAGAGTGGAAGAGTTAAAGAAGCAGGTTAGTTTTAGAGATTGGAAAAGCATGTGCATAAAAAGGGGGTATGAAATAATGTATGATTGGTACAGCTTTGCAACACCAACAGCAGCATAGCAGTAAAGTTAGTGTGTCAGTGCTGTTTTTAAATTTCTGTTAAAAAATATCAGATCTGGGTGCACAAAATGAAAGTCACACTTTTTGAATAAATGATCCTCAAACATTGTCATTTATTAGTTGAAAATCTATATCATTATACCTGAGTTCAACATAAGTAGTTAGTTATAGGTATAAATACTGTCGTGTCTCACTGGATGATATTGACTGTCACTCAAGTCACTCCCTTTATCTGGATTATTTAATATGGTCATTTCACGTGATAGTCACAACAGCTAGGATTAGAGACTGTAATTCAATATATCACACAGCTGAGGGTTATTTTCCTGAAACACATCTTAAGTCTCACAAACTTCTTCAGACCAACATGCCAACCTTCCCGCTTTTTTTATTTGTGAAATTTTGAGCTACATGTACATAAGTTTTAAATCAGGAGTGTGTTACCGGGTTCTTCAAGAAAAGAAACTGTCCACAATAACAAATTACATAAAGACTTTTTTTTTTTTCCATACAAAAATGTGTTCATCGTGGAATTCACCATGTTTTTAGGACTGAAACAAGGTTTATCGACACACTAATGTTGAGACTTCGAGTTATAATCGCAGTGTTAATGTTGGAAGGCACTTAAATATATCAATAAGTAAAGCTTAAATCAAAGTACTGTTAGGAATGTTTTTATTTAACATTACATTTTTATTATACAATGGATTTTTTTGTAGCAGTGACTTCTAATATACATGGATGGAGATCATCAACCATACAAAAACATACTGCATCAAAGCCAAAGCATTATTAGTCAGTAATAAATGTATTAAGACAGTTAATGGAAGTAGTACATGGGGAATGTTTTGGGTGCAAATAACATGCATTTTTCACTGATAAGTGTCTTCTAGCAGTGGACTTTGCAGTCACATTTTTTTAATCCATATCTAATCTGTTCATCAGGTTTCTAATCTCATTGCCACAAATGAGGTTCTCCTGGAACAGAACGCCCAGTTCAGAAGCCAGGCCAAGGTGATGACGCTGTCTTCTACTCCTGCCCCCACAGAGCAGAGTCTGGCGCCCCCTGTGGGTGCAGTAAGTTCCTACAATCATGGCA
Source organism: Ostorhinchus rueppellii (assembly GCA_030068375.1). Lineage (NCBI taxonomy): Eukaryota > Metazoa > Chordata > Actinopteri > Kurtiformes > Apogonidae > Ostorhinchus > Ostorhinchus rueppellii. Next base: position 23,975,535 of record JAQQZY010000023.1, read on the forward strand.
TTGCCCAGACACACACCACCCTGAGCAGTGCTGGACTGCAGCCTCGTCCCGTCACTCAGCAAGACCTGGTAGCTCCCACCGGGGCCCCAGCAGCACCCCCCACCAATGCTGCCCCTCCTACAGCTCCTCCACCCCACCTCAATCCTGAGATCACCCCCCTCTCTGCTGCCCTTGCACAGACCATTGCCCAGGGGATGGCACCTCCTGTTTCTATGGCTCCGGTGGCTGTATCTGTGGCACCAGTTGCCGTCTCTATGACTCAGCCTTTGCCTGGTATCACCATGAGTCATGCTACTACCCCAATGGTGTCCTACCCAATTGCTAGCCAAAGCATGAGGATCACCACTTTGCCTCACTGAGACTGGAATGGTTACAAGACTGACTGTACCATCGTCAAAGGAGATTTTTAGCTTAGAGTGTGCCCTATTATTTGTATGAGATTTTACTGATGATACAGCAGTGACACAGACACTCGAACCTCTCCACCAGAAGGCAGGATAAAGACATCTCTGTTTTAACCCCCCCTCCCATGTGTCAAGAAAAAGACAGTTTTCCTACAGGTCGTCTGTCCTGTGAACTTAGTGTGGCAAATGTCTGTGCACCAAAAATGGCATAAAACTGAAAACATTAGAGATCATCCGTAGTGTCTGAAGCCTTTCTGCAAGACTGCTCTACCGTCCCCTATGGGTGGGGGGGGGCATAAAGACTAAAAGCAGTTTGTGTTTATATTTTTGTGGATTGCTTTGGTGTAAATGAACTTTGGTACTTTGCACATTTCAGAAAAAGAATAACAACCACTCAACAATGAATCTTGTCTGTTGTGTGTCTTTTTTTTTTCCACCTTTGTCCTCTGCTGTTCACCATCACTCATATTCACAACATAGGCACTGGACAAATAACACTGCATCCTACATTGTTTTGTTTCTTTAGTTTTGTTTTTAATTATCTGCCTCAGAGATTTAATATGATGATCCTTACTTGCTTTTAATAAGATAAAGTGGAAAACAAATGATCGAATGCTGTTTAGTTCGTGTTTGTCTTATTACACACGTATAGGTTTATGTACACTTATATAGTAGATTTATAACTTTTCTACAACAAAGAACCTGTAAAGTGAATGTATTTTAATGTACTGACTGTTTTGAAGTCTGAGACAAACATTCATTTTGAGTAAAACCCACTCTCATTCTCATAATTCCACATTTTGACCTAAAACTATCTTGGCAACCACATCCAACCAGCATTTCTGACTTAATTTTCTTTTTTACTTTCTTTACTACTTTTATTTTGAACCTATTTTACATTGCAGACCAGTCGTTTCTTGTGCCATATTCTTCTGTTTACATTATTTGGGTGGAGTCACATTGCGTAAACCTGTAATACCCTCATCTTCTTAAGTAGACTAATATCCGTGTAGCTCTATAAACAACAGATCATGTGGTGTTGAGTTATTATAAGTGATAGTAGTCATTTTGGCCCGGACCTGTGCGATCATGCCGGATTTAGGGGATTGAGGAAAGTGCGCAGTCTGCTCATTTAAAGTCAACGGTGCAACATGGAGTATTGTCCGACACCAGCACCAAACACTGGCGGATACGCATTGGACACGGAGCAGAAACATGCACATAATGGCTGAAGAATACGTGTGTTTGTTGTTGCCCTGCAGTACTCTTTCCATCTAATTAAATGTGATGACTCCCGCTGCAGCAGGGAAACAGCCAAAGATGCATATTTGGTTCCAGTGGGCGTGTTTTCATTCAGATAACGGGACTGGCTGAGGAGGAGCACGACGCGCTGGTGGCAACTTCACCGGAGCCTGCGTGGGACCTGGACCAGCAAATCCACAGAAGTCAAAAAGAACCGGATTTTAACAGAAGATGCATTTGGGGAGGACGAGCTGCGATTAGGAACCACCACTCTGGTATGCGTAAATGTAAAGACTAACCTGCAACTATTCTGATCTGAAGTCAGTGTTATTCAGTGGGATCGAAATATAGGAAAATGCAAAGCGACAAACCGGAGTCGAGTGAACCCAAAGCCGCGGAGAATCCGAGTCCAACCGACATGGAGAAAAAACCACAGAGTCATGTGGAACCAGAGGCCCCCAAACCCAAAGGGATCAGCGCCGTCGCGGTTCTCTGGACATTCGGGAAGTGTCTGAGCGCACTGCTGCCCGTCTACCTGGCAGGGTACTACCGGGTCAGTACCAGCCTGCTGGTGTTCGGGATGATGGTCTACACCGGATGGAAACATGCCCGAGAAGCCAAGGAAGCTCGTCTGAGGTCAGCCATACAACTGATGGACGATGAGCAGGACTACACATCCACAAAAGTGTCCAAAATCAAGAGAGAGCTTCCAGCATGGGTAAGAAAAGTGTGATCTGTTCAACACAAGCCCACCTCCAAACACTCTGTCCTGAAATAACCCCAGACTAATATTATTGAACACACTAGACTTACATTTGGAGATCCTAAAATCACTGATGATGATGATGATGATGATGATGATGATGATGATGATGATGATGATGGTCTTTTCAATCTTAGCCTTTGTGTTGATTTAGCAGCACTGATATCATATAATAAGGTCTTATACAGGATGGAATATGTGTAATAAGGTATAGCAAAACCAAATATTAGATTTATAGCAGCAAACATGTAGAAAAAAATCAAAGAGAAAAACATAAGATAAGACTTTATTGACCCCACTATGGAGACATTTCACAGTTGACAGCAATAACATACAACACAACTGTGAAGAGAAGAAAAATATGAAAAAAAGAACATGAGTAATGTGGTGTTTATTTAAATAGAGATGTAGAATTAAACATTTTGTGATTGATGAGGATTTAAAAGAAAATAAAAGACATTTCTTGGTGAGTTTGATACTGTAGGTTAGGTACACATATATGCAGAGTTATACAGCTGCAAATCAACTGCCTTAAGAATAATAACACAGCAGGTAAGACTGAGAATAATACACCAGGTTTTGCAGTTTTTTTCCTCATTAGAATGGGTGTACAACCGTCTAAAGCTTCCAAACGTAATCACCCGTACAACAGGAACAACCCTGTAGTTATTCGATCCTGTCTGTAACTGAATATTTAAGTTACTTTCAGGTCCGACTCATAACTATACACACATATGCACCCAAAATGGAAGTGCTGAAGTCCACATGGGCCTGTATGGTTTGCGAACATGTAGCCACACCCAAATGAGGTTCCTGTGATCTTTCACCAAGGGAATTCTGTGATGTTCTGGTGTAAGCAGACAGCATACACACACTGTTGTTAAAATATTAAAAAGGGTCGTATCAGTGTAAAATATCATGTCTAGTGTACAGAAAAATGCATGTGATGCTATCAGACATGTAACGTGATATTTTCACTGGTAGTTGTTGCACGTAGTTGCTTTGTTTTTTCTGTTTTTCCTGAGAATGCTTTATCTTCTGGGTAGAAACCTAGTGTGAAAAGCACTGCAATGAAAATAGCTGATCTACTGATGACATTTCCAGACCTGCATCTGTTATAGCTGAATCACTTCCTTATCCTGTCATTTATGTACCAAGATCTATGCACCATTCACGCTTGAACCCCTTTTGTTTTCTCTTCAGGTAAACTTTCCTGATGTCGAGAAGGTTGAGTGGCTAAATAAGGTACGGCATCTGTGGTTTCCTTTTTTATTTTTTCATTTTTTCCAATATGTAACTCCACAGAAACACAATATTTATTATTATTAATGCTTTAATGAGCCACAGCAAACACACATGACTATTTAATCAGTGGCTCAGCTGTTGTGTTGACTGACACTGGGTCATGTGTGTGTGCTTGGATAATAATTGGTGCTAGCTGATAGATGGTAGCACTGCTGTCTGCTGCCATGTTCTAGACAAAGCCACTCCCCCATCAGAGTAGCCATTCTGTCTGTACTGCAGAGAGCCGGCCTTCTGCCAGGCAGCTCTCTCAATATTTCCATTTCATTGCAGCCTTGCTCACAGGAAGGGGGAGGAGCCTCCCAGGCCCCCAAACTAAATAAAACTGCAGCCATTGTCCTGCCCACCCCTTGTTCCCTTGTATCCCAGAGAAACAAGAGCCACTAATACAGAAACACAGAAATAAAAGTATTCAGGCTAACAAGACCACGAGATCTGAGCTCCTCAGAGCCGGACAAAGCACAGATTTGAGACTTTTTCCTGGAGGGGAGATCAGCAGATTCCCTTGTTATGAAGGCTTCGTCTTCCACAGGAGCATGCAGCCGATGACTCATTCTTTACTTATGCCAGGCTGTAACCAAGTCTTTTTTTTCCTCAGTCACACAACTACACAACCAACCACTGCCTCGGATTTTTCCCAAATAGGGATAAATCACAGACTAATTAGGTTTATGTAACAATGTAAGCGTTCTATAAAAAAATGGATCACAGACAAACATGGAGCACATTATAGCATATGTGAATATCCAAGTAAGAACACTTAACAGCTGAGGAGGCCCAGCTGCCTCCAGCTGTCTCTGTCATTCTTTAAGTTATGGCTTTCTGAAGCCGAGGCCTTTGACACATATTTTTGATTCTTTGTGGAACTAAAATGACACTATTTGATTTCGTCAGCCGCCTCTGATTGGAGAATGTTGAGAAGCACAGTTTGATACAGAGTGTGTTGTGTTCCCAACTTTTAACCATGTACGTCCTGGTCCGTGTAGGTGCTGCAGCAGGTGTGGCCTTTTGTTGGCCAGTACATTGAGAAGCTTCTTGTTGAAACCATTGCTCCTTCTATCCGATCTTCAAGTACGCACCTCCAGACCCTCAGCTTCACAAAGGTGGACATGGGAAATAAGGTGATGCTTTTACCCTTATAGTTTACCTGTAATCTGACTCTGCTGCACAGACTGAAACAAATGATGCATATTTTTTTTATATTTTACAAACAAATATGCTTCCTGTTTACTTCAGGCTATGAAGGTTGTAGGGATCAAGGCACACACAGAGAATGACAAGGGACAAGTTCTGCTAGATCTGTATATCAGGTGAATATGTTTGTATTGTTTCTTGGATATGATCCCTGCTACACCTTTAAGAAAGCTTTATTGTTGATGACAGTTTTCTGTTTTATCCTCAGTTATGTTGGTAATGTAGAGATCGATGTTGAGGTGAAGAGATACTTCTGCAAAGCTGGAGTCAATGGAATACAGGTGTGTCCTTTTATCAAGCTTAAAACTAATATTAGATCAAATAAAGAATACCATATCAAAGAAAATATTTTGCGGAGGAATACAGTATGTAAAATAAAATTAGCTAAGGTATGAACATGATTCTGTTTTTCTGTCTTCAGCTACATGGGATGATGCGGGTGATTCTAGAGCCTCTGATTGGAGATGTTCCTATCGTGGGTGCAGTCACCATGTTTTTCATCCAAAGGCCTGTAGGTTCAAGTCTCTGCACATTCTCCTTCATTTGTCCTTTTTTTTGCATTTCCTTGAACCATATCCTGTGCCTCTCGTATATCAGAGTTTAATCCCATGTGTGCTTCATGTTATGGATTTCCCTTTGGTTCTGATTGATTTGCTAAACGCAGCACATTCTTCTGTCTTATCTGTTCCCAGAGGCTGGACATTAACTGGACTGGACTGACTAATTTGTTGGATGTTCCTGGACTGAAGTGAGTCATGCAGAGATAGCTCCACTTTGGGCTGATAATGTGTCAGATGTGTGAGAGTATCATTACAGCCCAAACACTAACTGATAAATGTGCAGCTGGAGATTTCTAATGGACCATCGCTTTCTCCTTTGTCCTAGTGTCATGTCAGACAGCATGATTATGGACGCCATTGCCTCCTTCTTGGTGTTGCCCAATCGCCTGGTTGTCCCCTTGGTTCCAGGCCTGCATGTGGCCCAGTTGCGCTCTCCTTTGCCGAGGGTAAAGCCTTAACACGCATCTGCAGATCTGAAAGAACTATCATTTGTGTAATAAACACCAGTGTATTACATCTTCATGGGTCATTTTCTTTCTCAGGGTGTGGTACGCATCCACCTGCTGGAGGCAGAGAAACTTGCAGCTAAGGACAGCTACGTAAAGGGGGTTATGGCTGGTTTGTCAGACCCTTATGCCATATTGAGAGTAGGTCCTCAGACCTTCACCTCTCAACATGTTGACAACACAGACTCTCCCAAATGGGGAGAGATGTATGAGGTAAGAAGAAGAGAACATTTTCTAGTAAGCGTAGGGTTTTCATGGCCATCACACTGCATACATAGGTGTATGAACTGTGTTTTTCATAGGAACATTAAATATTACATATCATTTGTCTTTTTGGCGTATTTGAGGGATTCGTCTGTTACAGTAGTGAGAGTGTTTGTTTCCAGCAGATCACAGCCATCTGTACTGTCTGTCAGTCTCCATGTCCCTGTGTGTGTGTGTCTGGTACATCAGGTCATAGTCCATGAGGTTCCTGGTCAGGAGTTGGATGTGGAGGTATATGACAAAGACCCAGATCAAGATGATTTCCTGGGCAGGTACATATTGCACAGTTCATCTATATTTGTACATGCCTTTACTTTAATTTCACATTTTCGCCTTTCATTGTCTTGTTTTGGGGGAAAAAGTCAGCCATATGGTGCCTTATCATCTTTGAGTTTATATGGAAGAATAGTTGCACAAGCTGTTGTCTATGTGTGAATTTTATTTTCATGAGCATTTTTATTTATTATGCCTTTCACTTTACATTGTGTAGGACCAAATTGGATTTGGGCATTGTAAAGAAATCCATAGTCGTTGATGATGTAAGTAAAAAGTGTTTTCCGTTCAGTTTGTAAAAGCGTTTTGTGAATATGTGAACTGACGCTGTAGTTGAATCCTGTCTCTGCAGTGGTTCACCCTGAAAGATGCTCCGTCCGGACGAGTTCATTTCAGGCTGGAGTGGCTGTCCTTACTGCCTTCCACCGAACGCCTGGAGCAGGTGCGTCTTACTGAATTTGACTCATAGAGAAGATTGTAGAGTATGATTTATGCAGTGCTGTGATATTGTTATGTGTGGTGTGTCCTTCATCATCTCGTGTTCAGACTAACTAATGCACATTTCTTTACCAGGTCATAGAAAGGAACCAGAGTGTGACGAGTAAGACTGCAGATCCCCCTTCCTCAGCCATCTTGGTTGTATATCTGGACAAGGCTGAGGCACTTCCTGTGAGTCAAATGTCTCTACCTTCTGTGCCTATGTTTGTGCTCAGCTCTGAGCTACTTCCTGTTTGTGGTTGAGCTGAGGCAGAGCTGTAATTCCCATCTGCTTCACATTCCTCAAAGTTGTTACTTTGCCCTCTGACCCTTGCAGTTTGGATAAGTGTGGCTAACTTTATCAAGCTGACATTTGCCACTCTTCAAAGTTACACTGTTTGCAAAAGAGGAACAAAAGCAACTGAATCGTTGGAATGACACTCACGCTCTGTGGTTTGTGCAGTGCAGATTTATACTTCCTGATTGTGCCATTCAGAAGTGGTACCATGGTAACCTTACTTATTGTTGGTTACATCAACCACATGTTATAAAAAGGGCGTTTATTTTCCCCTGCCTATTGTTACAAAATGCTATTGCCCATAAATCTTATTGCATATTAATATTTGTTTGCAACTGTGTATGTTTTAGATGAAGAAGGGAAAAAAAGAGCCCAATCCCATGGTGCAGTTGTCTGTGCAGGATATTACCCGAGAGAGCAAGGTAGAGTACATCCACAGGGAAAGTTCAATAAAAATCTAGATTATTTTTTTTATACAGTATGCATCTAACACATCAAGTTTCTATTACTAATTGTTTGTTCTGGCTTTAGACCTGTTACACAACTGTTAATCCAGAGTGGGAAGAAGCTTTTACCTTTTTTATCAATGATCCTCGCAAACAGGACATAGACATCCAGGTAACAAACTTTAACAGCAGCTTCTCTGCATGAAATAACTTGTTTGACAATTGACTTTTTTTTTTTTTTAACTTCATGTGAAATTATCCAGGTGAAGGATGCTGACCGTGTGCAGACACTGGGCAGTCTGACCATCCCCCTGTCCCGTCTGCTGTCCACTTCTAATCTCTGTCTGGACCAGTGGTTCCAGTTGGACAATTCTGGATCTGCCAGTCGTATCTATATCAACACAGTTCTCAGGGTAAATGTCAAGTAAACCCATAATCTATTTTATTTTATTTCATTTCATTTCATTTCATTTCATTTCATTTCATTTCATTTCATTTCATTT
>JAQQZY010000023.1:23996969-24019598 GCA_030068375.1 Ostorhinchus rueppellii
TCGATATATATATATATATATATATATATATATATATATATATATATATATATATATATACAAACACACACCAAATATACATATTGAAACACTATTAAGACCCAAAAATTGGACAAATTTGTACAATATGCATTTGACAATATATTATCAATAGGATAATAAGATAAATATACAAAACAAGTGTGTAAAATATAGTTGTGTGTGATTATAATTGTGTGGTTATAACTGATATCGTCCTGGACATGATTTAAATAGATACTGGATTCCAAGATGGTGGACATGATCAGTGCAGGGACACTGCCCTGTGCTGCCTCTGGTGGTGGATCTGGAAATGGACAGGTGAAGTTGTCCATTTGTTATTCATCGGAGAAGCTTATCGTCATTGTCCATGCCTGCAGGTGTGTTTCCACAAAATACAAAAACACTTCTTTGTCCATGTTAATACTAAGCATATAGGCGATGATAAGACCAAATAATAAACTCAATCAGGAATTTAAACACTAATTTTCAAGAATCCAGTTATTAGAATAGACATAATTGTATTCATCTTCTTCTATTTTCTTCTGAAATGTCAGATGTTATTGATTTTACTTGCTCATTGCTGACGTGATCAAAATAACTAATACCAATGTAGCCTGATGGGAAACATATGTCGTGTAAAATCTGACTTGTGCTTTGCCGTGTGTGTGCAGGGATTTGTTGTCTCAGAGTAAGGACGGTGTAGACAGCTACGTGTCCCTCATGCTGCTGCCAGACAAAAGCAAGTCTACCAAGAGGAAGACAGCTGTGAAGAAGAAAGTCCTCAACCCAGAATACAATGAGCGGTAATTACATACTGTCTGTATGTTATAGCTTTAATGACAAAGGTAGTTATCCTAAATACAAAAATTAACAAGTAATGCCAGAAACAACAAACCCCACCCTTTGCACATATTGTAGTTTATTTTGGCATCAATCCAGCTGATGTCATCATGTCTATGCATGTGCTGATGTCAGCATATCAGTTGTCTCTATATATGTGTCAAATCTGAAGTAAATTAAAACAAATTGGATGTTTTTATAGACGTTTGAAATTTCACCCATTATAAGTAAATGAAAGAAGAAAAAAGATTTGAAAAATTCATTCAAAAAATTGAACTTAGATCTACTTTTCCCAAATTGTAACCACACCCGTTCTGGGTCACTGGTAAATCTATAAACCCAATTTGATATGAATAGTTTTGCTGCTAGAGTGTTAACAAACAAACAAACCGAACCAAAAACAATTCCCCTTGCCTCCACTTCAGGGGGAGGGGTAAAAATTAGTGCTGTGAAATGATTAAATTTTTTAATCAGATTAATCACAGGGTTGCTGTGGATTAATTTCGATTAATCACGATTTCATATCATTCATTTTTAATCTATATTAATCGTGGGGTTCTTTTGTGATTTTGTTTTGCATGAGTGAACAGACTCAAGAAACAAGGAAATATCTGTGCACTAAACATATTTATTAAACACCTTCAACAGTTTCAACAAAACAACTGTTCCGTCTTATTTTTTTTATCTTCATATTTCTATCCAGTGGCCAACGTGCTGTTTAGAGTCTTCCATCTTAATGGGTTGGTTCTGCTGCCTGTCACTACAGATCAACTGCCCATTTCATCTTCAGAAAAACTGCCCCAAATGCATTAGCAGAGATGTTCAGAGTCATTCTGTGCTGTAGATGAGTTAACTGAGTTAAAATTTTTAATCAGATTAATCATGATGATGGATTAATCTGCGTTAATTTTGACAGCCCTAGTAAAAATATATAAAAATCTACATTGTACTGGAAGAAACGTTTCAGTTTGTCAGTTTCTGTTTTAGATCAACTAGAACATTCCCACATTTAATCAGATCTCATGGTTGTCGACCTGAATTTGTTACTTCGTTCTGTTTCATCGTTCCACCAGACTTTTCCTAGTCGAATCAATAACACAGTTGGATTGTTAGTCAGTTTGAATCAGAAGCGAAACATTAAAACGGCACAACACAAGCTGTAGAATTACTCTTTTAGTTGGAGAACTCTGTTGGGTCTGTAGACCGTTTCAGAGGTCTGTTTTCTCATGGGAAAAGATTTGACATCAAGGAAAAAGTTGGTGTAATGTTAAACTGATACTGACATTTTTAGGGTGGGTCTTTCTCAGGTCATGAAGCAGAACAAACTGAACTTTTTAGACCCTCATATGAGCCTGTATATTTAAGCATTTTATGATTCTCTGTCCGACTGATGTCCTTGAACATCTCCTGTAACATATGGACATCCAGCTTTTCAGGATCATTCAGTCAGTGGTGTTAAACCAAGAGCAGACTGACCTTACACTCTAATATACAGGGCTTATCATATAGTATTAGGATTTTGTCAGAATATGATCATTTTGTTTGTTAAATTCTTGAAGGTTTGAATATGACGTACCTGTGGAGGAGACAAGACTCAGACGCCTCAGTGTATCAGTGAAGAACAACTCTGCTTCATTCAGAAGTCCTGATGTCATTGGACAGGTGAGTCTGGACTGCACCTGTTCTATAAAGATGCCATTTTGGTCTAACTTATCCTCTTATATCTTCACCCATGTTAACGTGTCATACTGTTTTTCCCTCAAAGATGTTATAGGTTATGATGAAAATAAGAACACACATTTACAGCATTTAGTCTCCCCCCCCCTCCCCCCCCCCCAATTCTATTAGGAAAATATTTAATTCATAAACAAAAATGTTTAGCCTCCAAACCAGCTTTTCCTTATATTTAATTGAATTCAACTCACTTTATAAATCACTTGTTGAGTCCGAACTCAGGACTAAGACCCAACTGCAGAGACAGACTCGGAGGAGCAGGATTAGGAGTTAAATGCAGTTTATTAACACAAACAAACAATTAATATTGTGAGCTTCATCGTGGTCTGGGGAGAATCCAAAGCCGTGGTCAGTGGCCTGGTCCGTGGTCAATACACCGGGGGAGCAGGATAATAGGGATAGTACCCAAAGGATTACACAGGCTCTAGTCAAAAAACAATCGAGAGTCATGCACAGGCAGGCAGAGAGATCAGACAAACTGAGGAGGATGAGGCTGGGGCAAATACCGTAAGCGATGCGTGGGTCAAATCCAGAGGTCCGTCCAAAAAGGCAAAGATACCGGTTGGGTTTAGGCAGGCTCAGTGGTCCAAAAGGCAGGCGGTCGGTCAAACAGCGGACAGGCAATAAACAGGCTCAGTAGTCAAGAAAAAACAGGTCGAACACGGGAAGACAAAAACAAGGCAAATGCTGGTACGAAACTCTCGGATTAGTTTAACGAACTGACACTGAACTGGACAGAAAACAGGGCTTATATTACACAAGAGGGTGGGGATGACAATTAGGCACAGCTGGTTAACAAGACACGGGTGGAGTAATTACAGGAGCGGGAAAACACGAGGAACAGGAAGTAAAGATGGAGGACATGTCACAGGTGGAGAAACTAACAAAACAAAACAGGAAGTGACAAGACAAACAGAAAACTAACATCTGGTCACAGACGTGACATCACTAACCTACGTTAATAATATTATTATTTTTTTTAAATTTCTTAATAGCTTGATAAAATATTTAAAATATCATCTGACGTTTAATGAAAATTTAGATAATAAATTATGTATGTATGTATTAATTTATGTATTTATTTTTTAAAAATTCATATGAATTAATGAAAATGCAATACTTACATATATTTTTTCCTTGATTATTTTTTATTTTTGTATCTGTTTAATCTCTCATGTATTGTGTGTATTAATATTTGATGTATTTGTAAAATGAGATTTAAATAGTTATTAAAAAACACTGTTATATAAAGATCTGCTGCACGCACATCTGCAATTCACAGTTTACTGTTAATTGACCATGTTTTATTCTATTCTATTCTATTCTATTCTATTCTATTCTAGAGTATGATCATGTGCAGTGAGTGTGATCTGTCGTAACTTTTATATTCTTTAACAATAATTATCGTATTTCTTGTTTTTAGTATAAATGAATGATGAGACGTTAAGGCTCAAACTATACTAACATATTATTTGTGTTCATTAGGTACAACTTGACTTGGCTGACATTGACCTGAGTTCCGGTGTCACAGATTGGTAAGTAGAACTGACCGTCTCTGTATTATTGAGTTGAACCGAAAGTCCTCCTCCTGACACTCACCTGACATCATATCTCTGAATACGTGTATTTTATAGAAGAAAGGGCTTATTGTTCCATTTGTTTATTCCAGGTTCCCTCTGAGAGATGAAGACGAATAATCGTACTGACGTATATTGCCATCTTGTAACTTGGCACTGTGCTACTGCTGCAACTCACACCGATGCCTTTCCTTCAGACCTTCTGCACTATCACAGCCTTACATGCATCCACCAAGTTCTATGTGTATCTCTGTTACATACAGTTGAGCTGCACTATATATTTAGATCAATACTCTCACCAAAGATAAGTAAAATAAGGTAGCTGTAGTTGTGAGCCAGTCATGATTGAAGGTTACTTTGCCATATGAAGTTATAGCAGTTTCACAATTATATGAAACAAGTGAAAGATATATTGTCTATGTTACTTTCTTTTTCTGTGACTAAGATTTAAGTACAGTAACATATTTTCATGTATTGCTCACAGATTCTATTGCCATTTCAGTATTTCAGATCTATCAAATTGAGTTTTTTATATTTCACTTGAATCTGTTACACATGGTTCTGACATTTTTTTTAAATATATATATAAAACCTATATCTGTTACACTTATGTCACAGTTTTATCTCAGTTCAATTATATGATTTTGTGTATATTTGCAAAGACTATGGATAAGATCAGATACTTTTTGTTGAAAGATGGCAACAAAAATAAAGGAAACAGATTTTACACATCTAATATTTTTGCTTTCTGGTAATTTTCTTGTATGAATATTTCACTCCTGTTTATATTTGTGTCATAATATAATAAACAAAGCTGCGTCATCATTGTTTGGAATGGTTCTCAGGGCAAAACCTTTTCTACATAAAAAGAAAATGACAGCATGGTTTACAAAGTTACATCTGAACAAATGACAAGACTTGTGGAGCACATGAGACCAAAGTGGAGATATTCAGCCAGAATGCACAAAACCACATTTGTCAAAAACCAAACAGAACATATTAACACAAACACATCATGCCAGCTCATGTGCAGTGATGAAGGGGTGATGCTTTTGGGCTTGTTTTGTGGCCACTGGTCACCTTGAAGTCACCGAGTCCACTATGAACTCCTGTGAACTCCAGTTTGTTCCAGTTACATTATGTCCAACGGCTAAGTTTTGGCTGAAATTAAATCATGCAGCAGGACAATGATCCCAAACATACCACCAAATCTACAATAGATTGGCTGAAAAAAAAAAAAAAAAAAAAATCACTGTTGCCATGGCCCAACTCAAGTCCAGACCTCAACCCTGAAGATAAGAGAACTGCTTCAACAAAACCCACAAACCTCAGAGAACTGAACCAACACTATCAGAAAGAGCAGGACAAAAATCCTCCACTATGAAGTCACACAGAAAATAATTACTTAAGAACTATTACTTAAGAACTACTTCAGCTTTGTTCAAAACTACCAAAGGGTCAGTTTTTTCCGTAATTTATAGGATGTTAACCCTTTGAACGCCATTTTGAATGTGCAGTTTGTTTGGTTTTTTGGGTTTTTTTAAACATCAGCTTAAAGGTGTCCAGAGGATAAATTTGACACCAAATAAATAAAATAAAGTAATGTAATGAAATCCGTGTTGTTGCTCATTTTTGACACATTCAAGATTCTAATCACCAGCAAAGGTTGACACCCAAAGAACTCCTCCAAGAATGTCCCAAGTTGTAACTAAATACCAAATATGAAGGAGATTAGGTGATTTGATGAAGCATATGATGTCACTGTGTTGATGCCAAAGGACACACACACACACATGCACACACAATTTACTGTCTAATTTTGTTTTTCTTTTTGTTTCCAAAAAATAATAACATTAACATCAAATATGCACTAACATTTAAAGGGTTACAAATGTTTTTTTTTAACCCTTTAAATGTCAGTATTTTAACCTAAAATACTAAAAATTATGGAACATTTGGTAGTTTTGAGCAGAGGTGAAGTGGTGCAAGAGTTTTATCCAGATATGTAAATACAGATATATGATGATTTATTAGCAGCTTCTTGCTTTTATATTTTTGGCTTGGGGTCCCCACAGGGTTCAAAAAGTGTCTACGGCTATAATAGACCTGTAAATAACATTAGACTCAGTATATCTAAAAAGAAACATTCTCCTAGAAATTCATGCCATACATCAAGGGTTTTCAAATCCAGTCCTTGAGGGCCGGTGACCTGCATGTTTTAGATATTTTCCTCTTCTGGCACACCTGGTTCAATTCATGATCAGTTCATTCTCAAGCCTGATAATGATGTAATGGTTTCCAGGAGTGCTGGAAGAGGGAAATATCTAAAACATGCAGGATACCAGCCCTCAAGGACTGGATTTGAATACCCCTGCCATCTAGTTTGCATGTATGTGGGAAGGGTGGGAGGGAGAGGATTCTGTTGGTGAAACTGAAAAACAATTCAAGACATTTTATCTAAAATGTATTGCTGGGTTTTGAATTTAAGCAAAAAAAAAAAAAAAAAAAAAAAAAAGAAAAGAAAGAAAGAAATTAATACCATAAGCTGTACAAACTAGAATGTTCACCAAATAAAAAGAAATAAAAAGATTATATTATTATTTTTATTATTATTATTATTATTATTGTTGTTGTTGTTGTTGTTTTTATTTTATTTTATTTTATTTTATTTTATTTTTTATTTCCAGAGGACATAAACTGGACACACCCACAAGGGTTAAAGTTACCACTACTGAATGTGGTTGAACTGTGGGTGTACTTCTGGTTTCACCCGCTGCTTCTCCATTTTGGCTTCATTTTTTCCTTATAAAATGGTGGAATTTGTTGTCATTTCTTATGTCCTGAAACGTAAAACCGTGTAGATTAGTGTTGTCGTGACGTCACTGGGGTTAAAACCTGTAAAGGCAGTGTAACTTTCATTTTCATTTATCACGAAGAGCTGCGAGGTAGGTCAGATACGCCATGTCTGTGCATTTTAACTAAATGTTTATACATTTAGCATTACCATAACATGTTCTCAAGTAATATTCTTCAGCTAAAAGTGTTAAAAATAAAAACATCTTTAAACGCAAGTGACTGAAATAGGTTCGTGGCGCAGCTTTGTAACCGAAAGTAAATGCTTCGAGCCACTGTTTTCCATGTCATTGTACTGTTTGTTTTTTCTTTTCTTTCTTAGTTCGTATATGAACACACCGAATAAGTTCATTGGTTTGTCCAGTTAAAATGATATTTCTTTTTTTCTCTAAGTCGTTCAGCTTCCGCTCCAATATGTGTCTATTTTTCTTAAAGGAACAAGACACTGATCATGTCAGACCAGGAAGAGCTCATGGAAGTGGTGAGGACAGTGTTTATATTAGTCTGTAACTGCTATTGACTGAATAATGTGGAAAAAACAGGGTTCCCACGCATCCTGGAAAACTTGGAAAACCTAAAAATGATTGACCAATTGTCCAGTCATGGAAAACATATGAAAAAGGAGGAGAAAAAAAGCAAATGTCCTGGAAACGGTTGTTATCCTTGAACATTATGTATCCTCCCCCTGCCTCGTGACCTCATGTGCCTAAAGTGAGCTGAAACAAATTAACAGTTTTTCAGTGATTTGCTGGAAATATACAACTATTTTTAGAGGACGTGCAGGAGAGAAAGTAAAAGAGAAGAGAAAGTTGAGTTGGGAACTGCCCAGTTGAAAATTGAAACTCCAGTTTGTCATGCTAGTGTTAAGCTGTAATCTGTGGGTGTGTTTGTATTATTATGGTACATTTGTCATAAAGTACAGCCATAGACTACACATCAAATGTCAGAGTAATAAACATAGAAACAATATGGGCAAATGCAAGTTACAAGTGTAGAAAAGAACACCTTCAAAGAATGAAGATAACGTGTGTCTGTAATGACTGAGAATGTCCAGGAAAATAATTTCAGGGAAACAGTGGGAAGTCTGAAAAAATCCTTGGAATTGAAAAGAAATACAGTGTGAACATATTCTATTCTCTCTTCTAATTGATTGAATCAGGTTCTGCTTTGTGATACTTTTGAGCTTGTGATACTTATGTTCTTAATTTAGTGTTTTACATATGGTTTTATTGTGTTTTATGTGTATTTTTAGTGAGTGTATGGCTGTGATTTCTATTTTGTGTAATTTCTGTTTTTCTGTCTTGACCAGGACGCTCTTGAGAAACAGATTTTTAATCTCAATGAGCTTTTTTCCTGGTTAAATAAAGGTTATAATAATGAGGTAATAACTGACTGAGCTGCTGTTTGTTTCCTGTGTAGGACTCCTATGACTACAAAATGCAGGCAAGTCCAAAACCTGTGGATGAGGCTGCAGTAAGTATGTGGAGTCTGTGTGTGACTGGTATTAGATCAGAAACAGTCTGGTTTAACCCATAAAGACCCAGTGCTACTTTTGTGGAAGTTCCCAAATGAACTTTTCTCTATTTCTACCTTTCATAACTGATTTATCACAAATTAAAACAACAAAACAAAAAAAAACAACCCAAAAACAAATAAAAAATTATCCTCTTTGTTTTGTATTTTTTTGGATGTAAATCATGTATTTTCCTATAATTCAAAGCTCATGTAGGTGTTCATGAAAACTCAGTAAATTTAGAGTTAATTATATCAAAAGACTGTAACGGTCAGAGATTGAACCCATGTGCAAGAGCACAGGTTGAGTTAAAGTCTTTAAAGGTTTATCGTACTCAAGTGCAAAAAACACAAAAAACCCCCCCAAAAAAACACAGTTCGAACAGAGATAAATTCAGTCCAAGAAACAGTCCAAGGAAAATCCTCTTCGGTACTGTACTACCTGCACAGTACCGCTTGTCCAGGGTCCTAGGGGCGAGGCAGGGGTCCAGGTCCAGTTCGGTCTGTGGTTCGGTAACCATGTAATCCGTACGAGGGGCAGGCTGAAGTGTGGTCGGGGAACAGAAGGGCTGGTCGGATCTCCAGGAGGGGCATAAACACACGGTGGTCAATAAAGGCAGGTTGTTACCAGTCAGGATGAGACGGCAGGCGTAGTCAGGCAGGCATGGGTCAGAGCGAGGAGACTGGCAGGCAGGGCTCATGCAGAGATGGTCAACAAGGAGCTCAAGTAATCACAGGAAAGACAGGTAATATCGAACAATCTGACGGAGAAATGACAGGAAAGGACTGGTTAAATAGGCCACACCTGACACCTTGCTTGATTACTGGCAGGAAAGGGAACTGGGATTATGATTTCACATTAGCAGGGCTTCTGGGTAAATCTGCAGACAGAGTACAGTATCACATTATTCAGTTTATTAAGGAAATTGAGTTAGATTGTAGAATTTAGTTTTTTGTTTTGTTTTGGGGTTTTTGTTTGTATGTTTGTTTGTTTTGTTTTGCTCCTGCATAATCTCTTGTCCACACTCCAGTCCAGTTGGTGGCGGTAATGCACCTTTAGCTGGTTGCCAACCGCCAATAAATCTCAAAGAAGAAGGGAACTGGGTCAGAGGTCAGAGGAGGACAGACAGAGAAAAAAGAGCAGAGATATGACAAACAGAAAAATTAAGAAAAGGTTACTTTTTCAGCAAAGATATGACTGAGTGTAAAAACAAGTGTGTCCATCCACTGTCATTGAATTCAACTCCATGGGTTTTCCTGGTGAATCAATGTTGTAGAAGATGAAGGTGTTTCCATGTTCACTATGGAGCCTAACTTTATGTTCTTAATTTAGTGTTTTACATATGGTTTTATTGTGTTTCATGTGTATTTTTAGTGAGTGTATGGCTGTGATTTCTATTTTGTGTAATTTCTGTTTTTCTGTCATGACCAGGACGCTCTTGAAAAAGAGATTTTTAATCTCAATGAGCTTTTTTACTAGTTAAATAAAGGTTATAATAATATTGCACATCTGTATGTTACACTGTGGTAATAACTGACTGAGCTGCCGTTTGTTTCCTGTGTAGGACTCCTATGACTACAAAATGCAGGCAAGTCCAAAACCTGTGGATGAGGCTGCAGTAAGTATGTGGAGTCTGTGTGTGACTGGTATTAGATCAGAAACAGTCTGGTTTAACCCATAAAGACCCAGTGCTACTTTTGTGGAAGTTCCCAAATGAACTTTTCTCTATTTCTACCTTTCCTAACTGATTTATCACAAATTTAAAAAACATAACAAAAAAATTATCCTCTTTGTTTGCTTCTTTTTTTTGTTTTGTTTTGGGTGTAAATCATGTATTTTCCTATATTTAATTCACAAATCATGTAGATGTTCACGAAAACTCAGTAAATTTAAAATTAATCCTATCAAAATAGAAAAATTAAGAAAAGGCTACGTTTTTAGCAAAGATATGGCTAACTGAACATAAACCCAGTGTGTCCATCCACTGTCATCGATCCAACTCCATGAGTTTTACTGGTGAAACAATGTTGTAGAAGATGACGGTGTTTCCAAGTTCACGATGGAGCCTCTGAACATCCAAATGGGTCATATATGATGACCATGAAAACATGACAAACTGTATTTCACATCGGTTATCTACATGTATTGATAGGAATAGTGGATGATATTAAACATCTGTAGATGGGTCTCTATGGGTTAATGCAGTACAGTCAGCTTTAATGTTCTGATCACAGTTAAGACAATTAGACAAATGTATAAAGTGAAATAATGAAAGTGTCACTGACCTGTTTTAGAGAAGTACAAAGATTTTGCTTTTTTATTAATGCTGAGTTAATGAAAGCTGCATCATATGGACAAAGGTATAGACTATAAAATTCAACTGTTTCATTCATAACAGGACAGGGCAAGAAAATTGTAGTTTTATATTTAAGGTAAATATCATTGTAATAAAACATTTTTCTTTAGTCTTTCAGACAGATTTTTTAACTATATTTTGCATGTGATTATCAATAACTCAGTAACACATTTAAGCAATTCTGGTGCAGGCTTATTTTTTTATGTAATATTTTGCTCATATAGTCAGGTAAAACAAGTAGAAACTACAAGTTCAGGATAAAAAAGGCTTTGGGAAATCATGAAAAAAAAAGAAGGGTCTTCTACTACTGATATGCTAAAAGATAATTATTTTTTCCCCTTAATACATCATATTTGTTGTTTATGATGGATGTCTGAAAATGCATGAAATCATGTCTGTTATGAATGGTGTGGTTGATTCAGTGAGTTCAAGTGATGTGAACTTTTTTAATCACAGAATGAAGATGAAGATGAAGTCAGAGTTATTCTCTCGGTGGAGTGGCCGGCTGATGTTGTACCAAAGAAATATGGAAGTGAGCTACAAAAAGCTCTTCAGTCCCTGTTCAACAAAAACAGTATTAAAGTCGACCTCGAAATCTTAAATGTTTCACAGGATGGGACTGCTTCAATAAGCCTTAAGCCTTCATCAGGTGCAGTATAATCTTAGTTGTATTTTCAAATGACAAATTTAAAGTTATTACTGTACGCTTATAATGTAATGTAACTAAGGTATTCTTTTGAGAATTTTTTTTTTGAGGGGAGGCAAACTGATTTTTGTGTTTGTTTGTTTTTTTTAAGCCAAGGAAGAGCTTCATAGTGGACAAGTGCTGGTTGGCAAAAATGATAAAAAGTTCAAAATAACCTCAATTGATCTGATGCCATTAAATGCAGTGACACCAGTAGACGACAACGTTTCACTGCTTAGTTCTGTGCCCACGACTGCATCACAAAATGTATGTACAACATAAATACATAGAAATGAAGTCCATTTAATGATGTTTATCTCCAACTGAATATATTGTGTGTTTTCATCCAGGAACATGGGCCACTGGGGGAAAAAAATATGAATGATTCTGCAGTAGGAAATGAGGAATATGCGAGTACACTTGGAGTGAGCCAGTTTTGGTATGTCAACCACATCTGCAAGGATGAAATTCAACGTATTGAGAGAGAAAATGGAGTGGAAATCATCTCAGAAGTGAAGGTGAACTTCAGAGTAAAGCGGAAAGATGGAAATGCAGAAAAAGCTTCAGCAGATTTCACAAACCTGGTCCAGTCTCACGTCCGTGAATTAAGTTCCTCATCTATGCCTCTGAAGAAAGTAGGCTCACAGGAGTGGGAAGACACACTACATGTTATGAAGAGAAATGATCTCCAGCTTCTGCTTACTCTGTCCTCAGAGGAAATTGTAGTATTTGGGCCTGTACAAAGTAAAAATGCTATTAGTAAGCTCTTACAGAGAACCTCAATAAGTACCAACATTCAAAATGAAGAGTCTGCATCATCATTTCTAAATGTAACAGAGAAGACACAGCATGACATGACATGGCACGGCATGAGCATCAAAGACCCTGGCATCACTGATGGACTAACCATTGACGAGGACAACTGGAAGCTGCTAACAACCTCATACAGTAAGGATTTAGAGAAGATTAAAGCCAAGTTTGGCGTGGATTTCAAAGAATCAGGCATCACTCAAGGCAAAACCACAATCAAGACATGTTACAAGAGGTCTGGAGGAAATCTCTCCATGGAGAGTCACGCTGTCAGAGCTCTTCTTCGTCTGTACCAGAAGGTTGTAATGTCACCTCTGAGTGCCCGTTGGTTGTTGGGTGATTCATCAAAGAATCGGTCCAGTGTTGATGAAGAATCAGAAAGAACCTCCACTGGATCTTTCAAGAACGGACCATCAAGAAACACTGAAGCATCAACAGTAGGAGGGGCTACAGGAGGAGAAGAGGAAGAGGAGAACTGTCCCATATGCATGGATACATTTAACAAAAAAACACAACTTAAGTGTAAACACGAATTTTGTGAAGAATGTCTGGAACTTTCAAAGAAAAGCATTGGAGCCGTGTGTCCAGTATGTAAAGATGTCTTTGGTTTGATCGAGGGGGACCAGCCTGATGGACAGATGAAATGGAATAAATGCCGCACATCCCTCCCTGGATTTCCACACTGTGGCAGTATAAATATCAACTATTATATTCCAAATGGCATTCAGACGGTAATATATCAATAGCTGACATTGTATCAGTAGTGCGTTCATTTTTGTATCCTTTTAGGTTAACCTCATGTACAGTTCACTTACAGAATGTTGGTCTGTTTTTACCATTTGTAGAGCAAACATCCCAAACCTGGGCAGTCTTATACTGGACTTTCCAGAACAGCATACTTGCCAGACAATAAGGAGGGCAACGAAGTGCTGCGCCTTCTAAAGAAGGCATTTGACCAGAGGCTCATATTCACTGTTGGGATGTCCAGAACCACTGGCATGGACAACCAGGTGACCTGGAATGACATTCATCACAAGACCTCTATAAGTGGTGGACCACAGAGGTATGGTTATAAGAGTTCTTTTAAAACTATATTATTTTAAGTGTTAATCCAGCTGGAGGGCCCTACATGTTTGTGGTTGAACATTGCCCACAGTTTCTCTACAGTGAATCAACTGGTCTGAAAATGGAAGGAATTGTCCACACAGTCAAAGTAACCCAAGTATATGATGCACTTTCTGTTTTCAGTTTTGGGTATCCTGACCCCGGTTACCTGACCCGAGTCAAGGAGGAGCTGCTGGCAAAAGGCATTAAGTAATGTGTTTTAAAAACAAGTGACTGGAGGGTGGTAAACCAAGTGGAATCAAAAAGACAAAATCTGATCATTTACAGCAAGACAGTTCAATGAAGATGACATTGTATTGTATGTTTTCTGGTTTCTTTTATGAATCCTGTTTTGGGATGAAGGGTTTGTAGTTTCTACTGCTCATGAATGTAGGACGATACTTTCATCACAAACTGATAAGATATAGATTTCTGTGATGTATAGTTCACTGACTTGTATAATCAGCATCTATAAGAATATGAAAACTATGTAGATAGCTTCTTTGCCTGCCATACGCACGTCATTTACAGTTTGCCTAATAAACAGTAAAACCAACCTATAATCCAGTTTCATAATTTACATTTATCAGAAAAACACACACACACACAAAGCACATTTTCTGTACAATTTTTAAAATTTTATTTATAACAATATCTGTTATTTAGTTTGTAAAGTACTCCAGCGAAAATTAAACAATATTCTCTTTCCAGAAGAAAGTCTGAGCCTCCATGCATCGTGTACTATAAAAGCTATGTGTCATTTTTCATTAAAAAAAACAAGGACTAATCAAAAACAATTCTGAAAATGCATGTATGATTTTGCAAAAATGCTCTTTAGGTAAAATGATTGTACTTCTCTCTCAATTAAAGACAAAACATACACAACAGCATAAAATAACACTTGCCGACAATAAGCAAAATAAAAACTTGTTACTGTAGTTACATTAAAGATTGGTGTTACTTTTCACATGCATTAACATATGGCTGACACTTTTCTGACAGAAGCAGCATTTTGGGACAGAGGCTGAGCGTAAGGACATGTCAGAGCGACCAGAATGGTAGCATTAGCAGCAGCAGGGCACAGAGGAGAGTGAGAGATCAGAACAGCTCAAGAGGAACAGAGAAACGCTAAGGACCAAATGAACGTAATGCACTTAAGACCGAGTCGTTACAAAACTGTGGATGTACAGACTTTAAACCTCTACAGGTTAAAAGAGAAATCTAATCACCAAACCAGACTGCTCTAATCTGGTCTTGGGAAATAAAGAACTCGAGAAATAAAAGACAAGCAAAAGATCCACCTTGATCTTTTTTTTTTTTTCTTTCTTCCTCCCATTTTACCGTAATTGCAGCCTCCCTCTTCTTCACCTTGAGGAAGACGCTTGTAATAGGCAACTAAATGGTGCAAACATGACACTGTCCATCAAACTAGCCATCACATTACTGTACCTGCCATGGCCTCCGAATTCTTAGTGTTGGCCAGCTGATGCCTGGGCCTGCATGCACAGCCCATCCTTATCTCATACGTCTGTAATCTCCATCAACCATTTCACTGGAATGTTTAATCCATGACCAACTTACTCATTCTCCAACTCCACAAGAAGACCAGAGTGCCTTTCATCCTCTCACATCAACACATAAGCTCCACCTGTCATACAATGTGACAAAAACAAACATACCTGCTTTACATCTTACGGTATAAAGCCTACAGTATTTACTATACCATAAAATATGAATTCTGTGCAAGGAAGACAACACAATCATTTTATGAACATTGTTCTCTGAGGAAAAAATATGTGGAAATACTGTAGTTGCCATCTGGTATTGACATTTTACATGTGCTATACACAAACGGTGCTATCATAAATCTGTCTCGCACAATCTTGCCGAGAAAGCCAGCAAGACAACATATGTACCGATTTAGAAAACTTTGAGTTTTGCCTTTCCCACTCAAAGTCAAAACAAACAACAAACAGTTGGCACTGGTGAAATGGAACAATGTTTTTTTTTTCTATACAATTCATACAAAAATAAAAAATTAAAATTGCTCCAATGATAGCATCTTTTCTGATTTTCTTGTTTCCATTTCATTTTGCACAGAGGTAGTGGCTATTTAGGTAAAGGGTAAGGGACAAGTGTAAATTAAAAATCTCTCATAGAAAATGTTATTCATTTTTGACCAGAGGAATCTCAAAAGAACAAAATATAATACTGCAATCACATACAAAAGTAGTCCTTCATTTTTGTACATTTTATACAGTGTTCACACTTTTTTATCAATTTTATCTCACACTTTTTATCATTTTTTGTTTTGTTTTTCTTTAAAAGGCAAGAACAGGGATGTGTTTGGAATAGCGTGATCCAGGCCAAAGGACAGTCTATGCCAGAGGGTCCACAAGGGGCTCCTCATCGCCACGTGATAGCAGCTCCTTCTTCTCGTCTGTGCTGGCCAGAGAGTTGCGACTGTTGTGGGCGCCCATGTACAGAGTGGCGTATACGGGATTAGTGAAGTTGGTGGGCTGCGAAGAATCAAAATGTACATATTAGATGATTTATAGGAAGATAAGAGCATGGATAATAATAATAATAATAATTATAATAATAGATTTTATTTGTATTGCACTTTACATTTTTAAAAAATCTCAAAGTGCTACAGAAAAGTTGAACCAACAACAACAACATGACTAATAAAACAAGTGAGAGCAGCAAGATTAAAACCTACAATTAACATGACTAGTAAAACGTCAAGTAAAAATAGAAGACGATGGAAAGGCTTGTGTAAAAAGGAAAGTCTTCAAGCTGTTTTTAAAAGAGTCCACTGTCTGAGGCGCTTTCAGTCGATCGGGTAGGGCGTTCCAGAGCCTGGGAGCGGCCGAGCATGGATCTATTTCGTTTCAGCATCGACATCGCGACATACGTGTGCACATCAGTCACACTGCAAGTCCTGCACTGTAGGAGGCAAATGAACTCAGTGTGTTCTCATCTAAGTTCACGGCTATGTGACACACACTGTGCCCTCATCTAAGTTCACGGCTATGTGACACACACTGTGCCGAGCAATCCACCAATCACAGTCGTTCTTAATCAGTTTGGAGTGAGTCGCAGGTAACAACATTGAAAAATGAGCAACAAATTTGAGGATAAATGAAGACTTGGTGCCAAAAAGAAAAGCATCATCAGTTATCTGGAATTATTTCAGCTACAAGAATAATATTGAAACATGTTCTGTGTGGACAGTACCTTACACCTGTTACCACAACAAGAGGAAACAACTAATTTGTTTGACCATTTATGTCGGACCCACACAGCTTTTAAATATGATAATACTTTATATACTTTTTATATGCTAATATATACTCCTGAGTATTTTTTCATATCGCAGAGTTTTAAAAAAATCACCATGTCAGGTTTTTCCAATATCGTGCAGCCCTAATCTGTGCAAAAAGAGGTGTTTGTACCTTATCTGGGTCCAGCGTGAAGTCGGCATCGAGCAGCTCTCCGGCGTCATCATCTGGTTCGCCCTCATAGATCTTATAAGCGGGGTTTCCAATCTCCACATTCATGGCCCCGTTGGTCATCCTTTGGTGCTGGAAGCCCTTGGCCCTACAGAAAGAGTTTCACTTATGACTTTATCTTATACAGGAAAGAAGGCGTGTTAACATTCCAGCCACAGACACAGCCATAGTACGAAGGGAGGGAAGAGGCTGGACATCACTCTCACCACCACCAAGGCTGAGGGGGCTAAGCCACAGCACAGGCACCAACAGAAACCCAGCATTCATCTGTCTCAGGACAGACCCACAGAGGGACCACAGTGGGCACTTTGTTTTTTCTGAATGCTTAAAAAATGAACGGCCATTATTGAAACACTACCTCTGAAGTTATTAACACTTGTGCTGATTATCAAATGCTGTGCACATTCTCTACTTGTAATTTCAGTTTGTAGATTTCTAACACGCTTTTTGCAAAAATTCTTATCACAACTTACAGGTTTAACCCATAAAGACCCAGTGCTACTTTTATGGGGGTTCCCAATGATTTTTTCCTATATTGAACCTTTCTTAAGTGATTTATCACCATGTATTATAATATTATCCTTTGTATTTTGCATTTTTTCAGTGAAAATGGTGTATTTTCCTATATTTCATTTACTGAGCATATACATATTCATAAAAACTCAGATTGAAGTTGATGAATAACAGAGAAAACTGAAGAAAAGGTGACTTTTTAAGCAAATATATCATTAACTGAACATAAACCAAGTGTCTCCATTCACCGTCACTGATCCAACTCCATGGGTTTTACTGGTGAATCAGTGCTGTAGAAGATGATGGTGTTTCCATTTTCACTACGGAGGTCAGATTTGATGACCGTAAAAAGATGACAAACTGCATTTTTCTCCAAGTATTTACATGTATTGATAGGTTTAGTGGATTAACAGGTATTTTAGATCAGTCGTTTGATGGTGGATGTTTGGGTCGTCATGGGTTAAGCTCAGTTTGCAATTTAATACATTATTAATAAAGCTGTAAACTTTGGTCCTGTTGCCTGTGATTGAGATAAAAGCACATGATCAGAGACGAGCTTTTGCTTAATTGTTCTGTTTTTGTTTATTCTATCATACTTGAATACTAGTATAGAAGTACATAACTTACTCTATACATTTTTCACTCACTTGTTGATAGTATATCATGTTCAGAATTCACAAACACACTTAATACCTGTGTGTAAGTATTTAGTACATATGGGAAAACATTACTTGCACACAGAAATAACAAAAGCCACAGTGGTTTTTGTTTAGACTCTGTGCTCAGTTGGTGCATCATGTGCTTATCTAAGGTTTGTGTGTACTGCATTGATGCAAAGTTTGGATGAGTTTTGCAAATATTAAACGCTTTAGCAAAATATGAATGAAGTTTTGTTGATTTGAACTAAGTGGAGTGTGAAGAGTTTTGCAAAAAAAATAGTCCGTTTGTAAGGAAGATTAAAAAACAAAACAAAACCTAATCTATGAACCTTTCAGACTATAGATTAATTGTCAACCAAAATGGAACCTCAAAACAGATTCTCTAAAATTCAATATGTCGTTCCACATCTGCATTAACTATGGTTTCATCCTGTAGTTAAATGCTGTATTTTTCAGTTACATTTTCCAGTCTGAGCTTGGAAGAATGCTGTTGCACTGTCCACCTCTCCATTTGAGAGACTCCACCCACAATACAAACACAGCACAGTGCAGTACAATATGACACAACATGAAAGACAATAGTATGAGATCTACAGCGCTGGCTTGCACATAGACAGATCTATTCAACGTGTCTTTCAATAGATCTGCCCGGTCTGAAGAAGGCAGCTACACAGGAGAGATAGCGTAGGAGAAGGATGAGCAACAGCTCCCACGGACATCAGAGAGAATGAGGCGACATTCACCACAGGACCAAACACTGCACAGCAACCAATACTCATGGAAGAGGGAAAGAGTTAAGAAAGAGGATCATGATGCGGATGGAAATGGGAAAATGGAGGTAAAGTGTAATCCTGGCAAGCGTTACCGCAAGCGCCTGGAGCCGGTTTTGCCGGGCCGGCTAGACCTGAGAAGCAGAAAATATGCCATTGCAGATAAGAGAGGAAAGGATAAAGAAAAGTAATAGAGAATGAGGAAGGAGAAGACGGAATATAAAAGGCGAAAATAGGTCTGAACAGCCGCCTGCTCTGACAGCGCTAGACTCACCCTCTCATCCTTTTCCGGTACCAGAACAATGCTCCTCCAACCAGAAGAACCAGCAGCAAAAGAAGCAGAATGGGAACCACTATGGAGGCTGTGCCTGTACACACACACACACACACACACACACACAGAGGAGTGCGTTCAAAATGGTGAAGAGAACATACACTGCCCGGCCAAAAAACCAAAAGTTACACATGCAATATTTGACTGAGCCACCTTTGGTTTGGATTCCAGGAGACGTTCACTGGATTTAACTCAAATAGTTCCGATCCTTCCATGGGTAAATACTGCAGTGGTTCCTAATGTTTGAGCTGGAACAGGTTATTGAACTCTAACTGCAGTGAGTGTCCTCATGTCTAATGTCAGAAAGACTGGACAATGCCAGGACTGATCAGGATCATCAGGTATGTGACAGAATGGTTCAGGGAGAATCAGACATTATTTACACACATGGATTTATTATATTCAACCAGCACCTTAACTGTCTTGTATTATTTATTATCTATATATGTCATCCTAGGCTAATATACATTCACACTGTACTTTAGTTCATGCTAACTCTCCTTATCTATATAATCATGTATATACTTCCATTCCATCTGTATATTTCACATCTTATATCTCATTTTCTTGGTTAGCCCTTATTGTATATTTTTAGTCTCTATTGTATATATTTAGCCTTTATTTCTATTTTATTTTAATTTTATTATATGTTTCTAATGTTGCTGATTGAACACCAGAATTTCCCTGGTTGGGATCAATAAAGTACATCTATCTATTAGCCAACATACAGTCCAGACTAATTCAGGATGTGATGAAGACTTGATGCACATAATCAGAAATGAATGCAACTATGGATGAAAAAATACTATGAACTTTATTGTGACACTACATGAGCATTATGAGGCAAAAAAGATGTGACTCCTGTAATCCAAACCAAGTGGTGCAGTTAAATATTGCATGTGTAACTTTAATTTTGGTCGTGCAGTGTATAAGGCCCTTCTGTCTCTGAAAACCTGGTAGAAAAGTCCACTTACGTCCACCTGTACCCGAGCCACTGTCAGATTTGGCCACAAACTCACAGCGGTGCCCTGTCCAGCCTGGGGAACATCTACTCAAACACACAAAGAGAATGTGTTTCCAAATGCAAACCTTATAATAAATATAGCTGAATATACTGAGTTTCTGACCTGCACACTGGAAGTTGTGTGAGAAGGTTTATAGAGCACTGGCCATTTGCACAATACTCATTTGTATCACATGTGTAACAGCTGGGCTGGACTCTTCCATTTGTGCATCTGTTGAGGACAAACAGGGTGAGCAGCTGTGTACAGTTGCAGGTGGAATTCTACCTTTAGGTCTGCGAGCGCTCTTACATGCAGGTGAAGTCTCCTGTAGATCTAAAACTGTTGTTGGGAATACACCTGCCATCGCGACAGTAGTGACATTTGTCGATCTCACACTGGTTGCCGGTGTACTGAGGCTGGCAGCGGCACATTTTAGAACCATCAGCACTCTGTAGACATGTGCCTTTGTTCAGACAGTGGCCTTCACAGCTGCCTGCTCACACGCAAACACAGAAACATGTAAGTACAAAGCCTACCAAACAAAGTGGGACATGAGCTGCAGTCGTTTGGAGGAACACTCACTGTACTGGCACTGGTCACCCAGGAAGTCTGGCGGGCAGCTGCAGGTGGGCTGGTTTCCCGAGCTGACTGAACAGTTTCCTCCATTCTTGCAGTAATCCTTACAGATGCGGAGGTTACAGTTTGGTCCTGTAAACCCTGTCTGGCACCGACATGTGGGAGAGCCTGCAGAAAGACACACAAATGAATGCACAAACAGATTTCAGACTAAACAGTCGAATTTCATCTGACTCCGATAAGAGAAGCAGCATTTGACTGGTTCAACAGAAATATACAGGTGTATGCAGTTCACTCCAACCTGAGGTATTTACACTGCCCGGCCACAAAAAAAGGCCCTCATGCTATATTTCACGTGTTCATGTTGTTTCAAATCCAGTGCATTTAACAGTCTTAGATTCTCAAAACACAAAATGTAGAAGTTTGGGCTGAAAATGAACATATATATTACATTATCAGTCAAGTTTGACATTATCGGTTTAGAAAAAAAAAAAGACCCACCTGAAAATGTAAAAAAAAAAAAACCCAATAATACAATGTCAGTCAGGATATTTGATGACATTATTGGTGAAGTTATTACATTATTGGGTTTTATTACATTTTCGATCGGGTTAAGTGCAAATTTTATTACATTTTCAGGCATTATTACACTATAGGGTGCTACAGGCCAGCGCTCAAAACGACCTTTGTGGTGTTATTACTCCGAAAAAGGGTTGAATATTAATGATGAATTCAGACCCAAGTAGAGCATTTACAGTTTATGGAGACCACAGGGAAATGTTTTAAAATAAATAATAAAAAAAAAACAACCTAATTCTCACTTCTTTAACTACGATCTCTCTAGTTTTACCTGTAGGAGAAGGCGTGCATGTGCCTCCGTTCTTGCAGTAGTCTCTGCACTGGTCGATCTCACATCTCTCTCCTCCGTAATTTGGCTGACAGCGACACTTGGGCTGCTTGTGAGCGTTCAGGAAACAGCTGCCTCCGTTCATGCACTCCACCATGCAGGGGCCGCTGGGAGGAGCTGCAGATGATGAAGCTTTTAGTCGCACAGAATGATTTAGGAGTCGGTGTCTGGGTGCAATCTGTCTGTTTACTCACAGATAGGTGACAGTGTGGGAGTGGGCAGTTCCACACATGTGCCGTTGTCCAGAGTGCGTCCATTGGGACAGGTGCAGACTGGTCCACTGGGGCTCAACAGACACAGCCATTCACATTTCTTCCTGTCACAGGGGTTAGTCACTGACAAAGACACACACTTATTATTATCAATGAAAAACTACAGGCTCCCACCGGTTGCAACCAGACACACCCATGATAACAGAATAGGAGGAAATAATTCATGATTTGTATTTAATGGGAAAAAAAAATCACATTCTCACATCGATTCCAAATGAAGTAATTTGTCAGATTGTGGGCTGAATGGATACCTCAGGAATAGCAAATATAATCACTAATGGAAGTCCTTGTGGTATTGCTTCTGTAACCTTATTATCACCTGGTCTGAACTTCTTACATTTACTTTTGTTTGCTTGGTTGGATTCTCTCCTTATGCATATCTCCTCTGGGGTAGATAATAGTTCCTCCTAACATCCCATGTTCATGTTGTCATGTCTGGAGACAGACGCTAAGCCTGTTTTGTCTCTTCCTGTTTTATTTTGTTAAGTTCCCTTCTGTGTCTTGTCCGTTGTCTTTACTTCCTGTTCTCTGTGTTTTCCCGCGTCTGTGATTACCTGCACCTGTCTGTCATTTCCCAGCTGTGTCT
>JAQQZY010000023.1:24019698-24034277 GCA_030068375.1 Ostorhinchus rueppellii
GTAGCTGGGATAGGCTCCATGCGACCCCCGTGACCCTAGTGAGGATAAATCGGGTATAGAAAATGAATGAATGAATGAATGAATGAATGAATATTACTTTTTTTTATTATTGTTATTATTTAAAGAAAAAACAAGATAAGAGAAGATGAAAAAGAAGAAAGAGAAGGAAGAAGAAAATCCTCACATTGCCAGTTGCTGTCTTCTATAACATTTTGGACTTGGCTATCATCAGTGTATGTATTCTTAAACGGTGCTGCACAAAAGGAAACATCTTTGGTGTGACTTGTGTAAGGACCACATACAAATGAGCAAGTCAGCTGAGACTGTGCCACTCCAACAGAGGCAGAGCAGCTTCAGCAGAAGCAAAGGCAGGGGAAAGTGAAAATGCACTGCAATAAAAACGAAACAGTCACATGGTGCATCAAGTGCTGGTGACCTGTGTGCGGTCCGTGTTCTGTCAAGGTCTTTAGTGTTAGAGGTGACTCAGTTGAGTACCAGAGCATGGTGCAGAATAAGCCTTTGGTTCCCAAACAGCTTCAACCAAAGTTCTGTTTGTTTGTACATATTTCTGATTTCATGTTCATTTCTCATGAGACCAAGTGTTTTTTATTTTAACCCCTTGACGCCTGAATTTATTTCTAATTATGGAAAAAAATAAAAAAAATTTTCACTTGTGTTTTTGCTTTCAAGTAGATAGTATTTTGGCTGCATTTTGGAGCGGAGGGGGTTTGGTGCAAATTTGCGACAATCGGTGTCAATGGGTTACTGTTCGATGTTTACGAGGAATGTTAATTTTTTGTGTGTGTGTCTTTTACAACGCCTCATATTTTATCCCTCCTATTTGTTTTACAGTCAAACCGAAGTGAATTTCGGTTGTTATTTTGCTAAAAATAAAATTAATCTTAAATCAAAAATTCATAAAATTCTGATGTTATGTAATTTACAATTTTTATCAATCATTTTTGACATGCTATTTTGACAAAAATGCAGACATACACACAGGTTTTAGGTTGTAAATGTCTAAAATATGTATTACAAATTAGTATTAATTTGGACTGGGTATAAATACACTTGCTGCCTAGTATATCCCACCCACTGAAAGGTGCCACTGGAAAAACATGATCAACATTTTTGCCATGTCCAAGTGTCATTGCTGATCATTGCATTCCATGTTGGTGAATAACACTAATGACATTGTTGGGTTTTCATTACTTCAAGATGAACCGTTTTTATTTGTAAACTGGTGCTCCTCTATGGAGACTCCCATGATGCACTACCCTATTTGTTTTTTTTTTTCCCTTAACCACAAATCCCAGAATGGCCCAAAGCAGCATGGCTTCAACAAGAACATTACACATGTCATGTCTGGAAACAGACAGTAAGTCTGTTTTGTGTGCTGTGTTGTCTCTTCCTGTTTTATTTTGTTAAGTTTCCTCCTGTGTCATGTCCGCTGTCTTTACTTCCTGTCCCTCATGTTTCCGTGTAATTAATCCCTGGTGTGTCTTGTTAACCAGCTGCTGGTAATTGTCTCTCACTTTGGTGTATTTAAACCCTGTGTGTCTGTCAGTCTAGTGCGAGGTTGTTAACCTTGTCATGAGTGTGTCTTTCGAGTGTTTATTCCGGTCGGCCTTTTTCGTGTATGACCTGTTTCTCCTTGTTGACCACCGAGTTTGTGTTATGCCTGATTCCCTTTTGTCCAACCGCCTGTTTATTGGACCTCCCGATCAGCCTGAATCCAACCTGTGCCTTTGCTCCTCTGGACGGACCTCAGATCCTGACCCACGCATGCTCAACGGTATCAGTTATTGTCTAATCCCTCTGGTATTGTTCGCCCTTGTGTTCTGCCGGTTATTGAACCTTTTTTGTCCTCTGACCAGAGCCTGCTTTAACCCTTGGATACCGTTGCTGATTTTCTGCCTTCCCGGACTTCTGACCTCGGACGTGATTACTGACCTCGGCTACGATTCCAATCATAATTCCATCTGTGATTGTGTTTCTGCATTTCTAAATAAACTGTACATAGTTCCTGAAACTTTCTCTCCGCGTATAACTGCAGTTGAGTCCCCTTTCTGAGCCCAGGCGTAACACATGTTATATAGCTCTTATATGTGTGTGTAAGGAAACAAGGGAAGATAAATGGACAATGACAAGTTTTTCTTTGTGTGTGTGCATGTGTGTGTGTGTGTGAACATAGGTATATGCATGTGTGTACATATAGAGGTATATGTATATGTGGGCGCATGTATATTGTTTACGTTTTTTTTTTTGTTTTTTTTTTTAAATAGGCTTTCCCTTTTGGTACTACATTTTCTGTACCTTACTGACACTGAAGCCTGACATGTTAACTACTCATTGCCCA
Source organism: Ostorhinchus rueppellii (assembly GCA_030068375.1). Taxonomy (NCBI): domain Eukaryota; kingdom Metazoa; phylum Chordata; class Actinopteri; order Kurtiformes; family Apogonidae; genus Ostorhinchus; species Ostorhinchus rueppellii. The sequence goes on from JAQQZY010000023.1 coordinate 24,022,058, forward strand.
AAAATAAAGAATTGAAAAAAAAAAAGAAAAACTGCATGCTCCCATTCTCTCTTGCATTTTTTTTTTTTTTTTATAAACTATGCATTCATAGCTCCAGCTATACCACATGATTTGTCTACTTACTCTCAGGTTGTTTGTAGCGATGGTACAAGACTAAATCAGTGGCATGATTCATTCCAGTTGTTAAATTCTCTATCGGGCCTTTGCCAAACTTATTCACTCGGAAGACGTAGTTGTTGACATAAGTAACGCCATAGATGTAGTCTTCAAATACATCGATGCTAAAGGGGTGATGGAGCTCTGGGTTGAAATAGAAAAGACACGTATGAATGACAGACAGTAAACACGCTACAGCAAACATTTGAATAAAGATTACCACTGATTACAATTCAAGTTGCGATATTAATACTGGTCACTCAACTGTTCTTAATGCTGGTTATGGCCACGACTGCATCGCTGCCGTTCAGCCTCACGCTACCAATCAGAGAAAGTTTTGCATCGGCCCAGTACAGACGCTCGTTGAAATAGTCCACAGCTAGACCTACGCAGAGACGGAAACAGTGTCAGGAAATGTTTGACAGGAGACAGGCTTTAGCAGAGGTTTTTGAACACCTCACGCATTTGTAATAGACTGCCCGGCCCAAAAATAAATAAATAAAAAAAGTCACATGCGGTATTTCACTGCATCATCTTTGGTTTTGACTCCAGGAGACGTTCACTGGATTTAATTCAAATAGTTCCGATCCTTCCATGGGTAAATACTGCAGTGGTTCATAATGTTTGAGCTGGAACAGGTTATTGAACTCTAACTGCAGTGAGTGTCCTCTCATGTCTAATGTCAAACAGATTGGACAGCAGGACTGATCAGGATCATCAGGTATGTGACAGAATGGTTCAGGGACAATCAGACATCATTTCCACACATGGATTAGCCACAGAAAGTCCAGACTCTAATTCAGGATGTGATGAAGACTTGATGCAGCGGTCTGAGTCTACATCATCAATAATAAGAAATTAATGCAACTATGGATGAAAAAAATACTATGAACCTTATTGTGAGACTACATAAGCAATATGAGGCAAAACAGCTGTGACAGTGAACGTCTCCTGGAATCCAAACCAAAGGTGGTGCAGTTAAATATTCTATGTGTGACTTTTTTTTTTTTTTTTGGCAGTGTATATTGCATTAAAAATCACATTTAAGTCATTGAACTCTGCCAAGTATTGTTCCATTCTCCAAACCCACATGCTCCCTTCTGCACATGCTCAGTTCCACCAAGGCCAAATCTGGCTATTTGAGCAGGATAATGAAACACATTCAGGACAGGAGATGTTGAAACTGTCAAGAATTCAGTTATGTTATTTTTTCTCGTTTACAACAAACCAAAATAAAAAAAGCATTTGTTTGTTAACTTTCCACAAGTATTTAATTGTCAATATTTAATTATTTCAGATTGTATACAATTTTAACAGTGTCTGAAAACTTTATTTTCCACTACTGTACGTTGAACAAATAGATGGTAAAGTGTTGGTGTGCGTTTGAGTTTTACCAGTTGGCCATTGGATGTTTTCTTCAACCAGTGTCTCTCTCATGGTACCATCCATGGCAGCTGTTTCAATTTTAGGATGATTTCCCCAGTCTGCCCAGTACATTTTCCTATTAAATGAAATGTGAAAGCTTTATATGAAACAGCTTTAACAACAACTGAACACCAGTTTGCTGTCTTGTAATTTCACACAGCTCTGACGTTGCTCTTTTTTCCATTTCAAAGCATTCTTTCCGCTCCCTCTACTCACCCTCTCTGTGGGTCAACAACGATGGCATAAGGCTCATCGATCATGCCAGAGATGAGAGTTTTACGGTGGCGTCCCCCACTTAGCTGCGCTACCTCGATAACATCTCTACCAGAGTCGGTCCAGTACAAGTTCCCAGCCACCCAGTCGACGGCGATACCACGAGGCATCTTTAAATCAGGAATCTGAGTCGGAAGATCAAAAAACTGTGGTTAGAAAATGCAAAAGTAGGCACATGCTTGGGCTGCTTGATTATGGAAAAAAATCAATATCATGATTATTTTGGTCAATATTGAAATCACGATTATTCAAACAATTAATTTTGACTTTCATTATGCATTTATTCAGCATTTCTCTCTCAAAAAACACTTTGTTATTGATTCTTTATGCAAAACATTGAAATATAAAATAAATTTAGCTACAAATATGTACTTTACAGCTGTTTTGCAATGGAATTTAATGTATTGCGCATGCACGTCTCAGAAATTGTGAAAAGAAAAACGGGAAATAAATCGCTTCAACTCGATTATATGAGTTTTGAGATCGTTTGGGAACTAAATTGAAATCGTGATCAAAATTCGATTAATTGCACAGCCCTAGCACATGCTTCACATTTCATCTGTTTTTCAGATCTCAGTTACCTCCACGTTGGTGACCCCTGAGTCACTTTGGCGCCGGTTACGGTTGTTATTGGGGGAGGAAGAAGAAGAAGGCAAATCATAGGAAGATATGCGCCCAGTGTGCCAGTTTGTCCAGTAGACACGGTTTGTCTTTACATGCACGTCCATTGCATCAATGCGCACATTTGCATCACCCTGGAAGATCTGCTCATAGCGCCAGTTTGGCACACCAGGGTCCAGGCTGCGGATCTCATTGTCATCAGCAATGTAGAGTACCTGCCTCGGAGCTGAAGAAGAGCACAGAATGATGTCGAGCACTGTTTGGATTCTTATGGTACATTCACACTGTAGGTAAAAATAGCACGTCTGACTTTGGACTCGTATCGGATTTTTTTAATGATAATCTGATCAGTATAAATCCAACTTTTTCAGGTCCGACCCAGCACACTCAATCATAAATCGGATACATATCTGGTGTTACGCAGTGTGACTTCAGTCTGTACGGCCATGTTGCATTTCATCTAATTTCCACATCACTGAAATGCAAAGACATACAGGATTCCTAAAGGTTTCTACAAGTTAAATTTAAGCCTTTTTACGATGACTTAGAAAAGAATTTAATGAGCATTTCACAGCCGTTCTCCTCCACTTGTGTCAAATAGCTCGAGAATGATCTTTCTTCCAGCCAGGCATTATTAAATTTGCACATCCCCATGCTTACTATTCACTTGTGAGCCGTCCCTTTAAATTCCCAAAGTCAGTTTTCTGATGACTGCGACTAACAACTGCACGTGTTGGACTGAATGTTTTGTGATCATTTCTCACTGGGGGCTGCGAAGGTAGCAAAAACCAGCTCCTAATTTCAATATAAATTGTCAGTTTGGCAAAGAGTGGAACTGAGCAGACTAACGTTACTTTCTTTGCAGCTTGGACATTTCAAAGACGCATTTAGACACAGTACAGAGACAAGTTTATGGCAACATAACTTAAGACCTACCATATCAAATTTAATACCTTTTAAAGACATTTTTTAAGGTATTAAATGCAGATTTGTAAGTTTAAGACTTTTTAAGACCCTGTGGGGACTCCGTTACACTTCTGCTCAAGAGACGGCAGAACCAAGTAAGATCCATATTTACTTTTTTAAACAGATTTCAGCAAAAAATAGGAATTGAGCATCAAAACCTGGAGTGTGAATGTAGTATTAGTATTATCTGAATTATATACTAAACACATCTACACTTAGAATACTGAAAAATATAAGTAAGGAGGAAAAATGCTTCCTATGGTAAACAATACTTACCATCAGCTTTGCAGGTGTCATTGATTCGGGTGAAATACTTGTGGCAGGTGCACTTGAAGGAACCCTTGGTGTTGTTGCAGATATGGGAACACATTCCAAACTGCCGACATTCATTCTTATCTGAAAAGTGACGAGATGAAAACATGTCAAGTTTGGAAAACTGTGACCGTAACGCCACGCGGCATGCCAAATGTAGCCGAGGAAATGAAAATATTACCTTCACATCTGTTCCGTCCATTAGTCTGGAAGCCTGATTTGCAGGAGCAGAAGGAGTCTGTGCCGTTCACCACACAATGAGCTTCATCCCCATCTCCGCACACTGTCCTGTTACTGTGACATTCATTCAGCACCGTGTCTGCAAGCAAATATATAAGAGATTCACACAGATTCACACTGATAACCAGCGAGAACGGACAATACAGCGGCTATATGGTGATGTTAACACACCTCTCTTATTACAGTTGATTTCATCAGAGCCATAGTCTTCGCAGTCATTAAAGTAGTTGCAGCGTAGGACAGAGCTGATGCAACGCCCATTAGAGCACTGGAACTCATCTTTTTGACATATTGGCGGGGACGGAGGTACTACAAGAGAGCACATTCGCTGATGTTATCATTCCCCCTTTTAACCAATTTAAATATGCATCCAGAGCCATGACAGTTTGCATTCAGTTGATTTTTAATGTTGTTTTTCAGTGACACAAAGGTTTTGCCCTTCTGTGTTTGGGTATTGAATAATTTTTAACCTGAAAAAGGATTAAAAAAAAACTCACAGCAGTTGAGTTCATCGCTGTTGTCCCCACAGTTGTTAACGCCATCACAGCGCTTCGATACGGGCAGACACACGCGGTCGTTATGGCAGCGGAACTGCCTTGTGGGTGGACACTGGAATTTAACTGAGGAACAGAAAGATGGATGAATTATTATAGAATGAGGTATCCGTTCCAGTGGACCTGAACTAAGAGACAGTGTCTTTTCTTCTAAGGGTCTGTTGTATCAGAAAAAGCACTTCCTCGTTTTATCAGAGTTTACGGTTTACACTGGAAAAAAAAAAAACTAAAATCTAAAGTGTAGTTTTCTCATTTCTATTCAAAACCTCACATTACACTTAAAATAAGATATAATCACTAAAGAATAACTTTTCAATGAGATATAACTTATTTTTAGACGATAGATCTTGAAAATCTTGTTCCAAGAAATCTTACCACGATAATTTTCACTTATTCCATTGGCAGATTTTGTTTTGCTTAATTCAAGCAATGATATCTTACACTATTATGTTTTTAACCCTTTCATGCATTGTGGTCACTACAATGGACAGTTATTCTACAGCTGTTCTCTTGTACATTCATGGGTTTTGTTGTTTTAGTTCCATATCACACAGCAGACACTTAGGCATCATCCTATCCACTGCAGTTCATACCATTACTGTAATTTTGCTGTTCTTGATAAACCTGATCTGCAGTAGTATGTTTTAAATTAATTCCTAATCATTATTAGACTGTAATTACAGTTATCTTAATCAAAAACATTTTTTTTTGCATATTATCTCCATGAAGTTAATAATAACTAGTATTAGAGTATGTTAAAATGTGACAAAAAAATTATATTAGCAGCATTAAAAGTGTTTTAATTTCATAGTTTTCACACAGTTTATCACTTTCCGATGATGGATTTTAAACACATGTTTCTTTGTTTCTTTGCTTCAAAAATTAAATGCATGGTGTCCAGCTGGGTGGATGTTCTTGTAACACCATGAAAAATGGGTTCATTAAAAAAAAAAAAAAAAAAAAAATCGGTCGCATTGTTTTTTTTCATATCTAAAGAGGGATAAAAACAGTCAGGAAAAAAAATCTCACTAAGGTTCTCATAATCAATGCATGAAAGGGTTAAACTTGTTTTCAGAGGGGATTTTTTTTTCCAGCGCATTTATTATTTGACAGTGAATTTCTTGTTTATTACTTTACATTTTGCTCTTCAATTATGTGTCATTTCTGTATTGTCTTTTTCATTTCATTCATTCTTAATTATGTTGATGTTAAACAACAACAACAAAAGGTGTCGGCTGAAGCAACAGCTTATTTATGCCTACCCTATTTACAAGAAGAAAAGTTGTATCAGCAAAACAGGATAACAAGATAATAATGATGTAATAAACATATTAGAAAAAAACGGAGGTATATACAGTAGTAAGTATCCGAAGAATAGTTAGTACAAGATAGTTCAACAATAATTACAGGTCAACACTGGTACATACTAACATGGTAAACAACAACAAACACAAACCAACAGAGGTAAGAAAGAGCAGAAGATGGAATGGAACAGCAGTTAACAATAAGCCCCGCCCTCCCTGTACTGTGACCACACCATCCGTTTGTGAAGCGCTTTAAAACTGTGTCTTCATTTGTCTCTACAAATAAAGGTGGCAGTGACTCTCACCACACTCTTCAGGATTCTCATCAGAGTTGTCTCCACAGTCGTCTTCTCCGTCACACTTCCAGCCAAGAGGTTTACAGAGAGTGTTGTTGCATTGGAACTCATCCTGGGGGCAGTGTCTACCCACTGAAACACGAAGGGGAGGAAACAGAAAAGAGAAACGCAGACTGCATCAGCTTCTGTATGCATTCACATCTTAAACATGATATGTTTGGACAAGAAAAAAAAAAAAATGTGTGCATTTCTTACCGCCACTGTCACACTTTTCTTCATCGCTGCCATCCATGCAATCAACATCAGCATCACATCGCCAGCGTATGGGGATGCAGTGACTGTTTTTGCACTGGAACTGATCACTGTCACACTTCACATCACAGCCATTCTGGAAAGAAAATTTTTTCCATCAGCGCTCACTCCATGTCAAATTTCAGAAGAGGAAAGTCAGTCAGGAGGAAAATAGACTAGTGATACCTCGTCGGAACCATCGGCACAATCATGATCTCCATCACACTTCCAACGCCCAGCAATGCAGCGGCCATTTGTGCAAGAAAACTCGCTCTCTGAACACTGACGAGGCACTGAGGAAGGAGAGAAAACATCTCAGAAGTACGTAAGAGGATAACAGAAGAGAAAATGCGGAATAGAGGCAATGAGCAAGGAGAGGAATAAGGAAAAGAGAAGAAAAAAGTGGGAAGAGAGCAAACTGTGAAAAAGAACCAAGGGTGTTCTGCTGAGAGTCAAACGTACATGAATAACTTAAGGCTGATAATTCAGATCACAGGACTGACTCATGGGGAACAGATGAGGGGATGGAACGACATATAGACTGGAGGAGCTATAGGAGCCAGTGGGATAGACAAGGAACGAAAGGCTTACAGAATAAAACATAAATAAAAGAAAATCTGGGAATACACTGAGGACTGGGTAGCTGAGTTTTGGATGGTTGAGCTGAAAACACCTACCTCTGCTCACAGCAACAGGCCAGTGTGAAATGCAAAACAGACATGAAATGATGTGAGGTGTGCAAATGACCACGGAACCAATTAATGTAAAATGAAATTAACGTCTCAACCATGTGCTTAGTTGAGTAAAAATAATACACACATACACACAGTGAAAGGTGATACATTGCTTGCCGCTATAACCCGTTTCTTCTGAAGGGTATGTTGAAAATTGCTCGCACAGTATTATAAATCACAGACAATACAGACAATGGGCTCCTGAGAAGAAAAGAGAAAACCAAAGAGCCTACCACACTTGTCTTCATCAGAGTTGTCCCCGCAGTCATTATCATAATCACACTGCCACCGGCCAGGCACACAGCGGTTGTTCTTACACCGGAACTGGTACGGCTCGCACGTACGTTCGTCTGAGCACCACACGGACGTAACAAATGAGCATGAATCACTGTCTATTTTATCCTTGGGTTTTATTTCATTTGACTTCACTTCTTACCGCATTCTTCTTTGGGTTCATCCGAAGCGTCTCCGCAGTCATCCTCTCCGTCGCACTTCCACCGAGCTGGGATGCAACGCCCCGAGTCCTTACAGCGGAACTCATCCACACCACATGTCATTTGGGCTAAAACGGAGAGGATTGAAAGGGTTATGCAAATCAACCTCAATGAAAAACAAGGGTAAAATTAAGCCAAAGTTGTGTAAAAGACTGAGAAAAAACCCATAAGGAAGATGTTACTGATGACACTGGAGCAAACTGTACAGACACGGCAATTCACCATGTTCTGTTTCTTTTGAGTTTTCTATTTCTTTATTTTTTTGTCTTCCTTTTTTTTAATGAATTTTAAAATCATATTTCATCGCTGACGATATTAATGTCTATTTCAATTTAAATTTTAGTTCTTTATGACTTTTATGGTTTTATATTCTAACTTTCTCTTTTTACGCCTCTCTTGTGGTGCTTTTGTTTTATGTAAAGCATTTGGAATTATCCTGTACTTAAATGTGATCTACAAATAAACTTGCCTTGCCTGTTCTGTATGTCCATATGTGTTTCATGTTCATAAAAAGAATCAATAACTAGAAAAGCACTCTGAGAGCGCAGACCTCCGCCAAGGTAATGTTTGTACTTTCCTCCACTAGATGGCGCTGAATGACCTCATAGGCAGCTCAGTGCCGTCATGCCCTATCTCGCAATGAAAAAGAAACCTTTCAAAAATTCCTGGATCCAGACGGTGATCCGGATCAACATCAGAATTTAATCCCTTGTTCCTCATCCCATTTCTAACAATTCCTGAAAATTTCATCCAAATCTGTTCAGAACTTTCCAAGTTATTTTGAACACAAACAAACAAACAAATAAATGCCGGCAAAAACATAAAGGTAAAAAGAAAGCGTTAAAAAAAAAAAAACCTAAATCCCATCTTCCTTCTTCTAGATGTACTTGCTTTCCTTTACGATCCACAGTTTCCCAGTGATAGAATCAGTCAATTTTTATTACAGAATCATTTTCATGTTGTACTGAAGAATTTATTATAAAGTAGACGTGTACAGTAATACGGTGCACTAATAATAAACTGTCTCTTACTGCAGTTGGCAGGCTCATCTGATCCATCCACGCAGTCATTGTCTCTGTCACACACCCACACCCGTGGTATACAGCGCTTAGTGATGGCACACTGGAACTGGTTGGGAGCGCATGTCACTTCAGCTGCACAAGAGAAGCAAAGATTAGATCACTGGTTGGACTCCATCAAACTACATGACAAAAACTTCCAAAATAATTACAATTTTCAGTGAACTATGGTTGAAAAGGCTATCGTCATAAAGTCATCTTTATATTGTAAGATTGCTTTGTAAAATGGAAAATTCCCCTGAAATGTAAGAAATGAATGAGGCAAGTGTCACAGCAATGTTTCTAATCTAACAGCCTTGCAGCTAGAGGTACTAAAATGTAAATTTTGACCCCAGCAAGGCTCGACCGTACAGTTCATGTAATCTCCTTCTGTGAAAGATGAAGGCACTCAGCAAATGTCACGACAATTATATTATGCAACATAATTTGGCCAAAAGGGTGTGGCCGAAGGAAAGGTCAAAATGGACCTTCGGGAAGTTTAAAGTGCTCAACAATGTTCAAAGTAATTGTTTCATTAGATTTGAGATACAGCACGAGGAGTGAAAACTGTGGGCTAATGGGAAAAAAAGAGGAAAGGTAACGGAAATCACAGTGACTCATTAAAAACAGTGTTGAACATCAGCCTGGGCTTTAGTCTTTGAGGTGGGAGGTGTTGCTGTAAGGCAGATTGAAGAGCAGAAGGACGTACGACAGTCTTTCTCGTCCTCTCCCTCTCCACAGTTGTCCTGTCCGTTGCAGCGGAAGATGCCTGGGATACAACGGCTGGGGTGGGTACACTTGAACTGACTGGGCAGACACACATGGATATCTGGATACAGAAAGAAAACACACTGTGAATGAGAGACGTGGCAAAGGATAGAAGTGAAAAGACTGAAATGAGAAATGTGCTTCAACAAAACTCAAAATAAAGAATATCAAGGGGAGCCTCATCTATTTTATAACGTTTCCCTTGGCAAAGTGAATTTGTTTAGCACCAAAAGGCAGCCGGGGTAGCATTCTGCTGTCAGGATGCTGGACAAGACAAGTTAAAAAAAAAAAAAAAAGAAAAGAAAAGACTGAAATGAGAAATGTGGAGGTGTGTATACCGCAGTTAGCCTCATCGGAGTTGTCCTGACAGTCGTTGTCTCCGTCGCAGATGTAGGCTGGGTTGGTGCAGATGCCTGTACCACACTGGAACTGGCCTGGTCTGCACTTAAACTCAGCTAGAGTTATAAAACAGAACTGATAAGAAACTAAATCCAAAACAACAAAGGGTAACATATTAGACCTGTTTACTGATCACTCACGGCAGTCTGCAGGTTCATCAGAGCGGTCCCCGCAGTCGTCTTCAGTGTCACACTTCCACCAAAATGGTATGCACTTATCATTTTTGCAAACGAACTGAAAGGACAGAAAATAACATATTATTTTCCTTTTCTAAATGAAGAAATTCACCAGGGCAGATGAATAAATCAGGAGGATTAAGCTGGCGCACCTGACTTGCGGTGCAGTTGGACAAGCATTGCTTCTCATCAGCGGCGAGATAAAAGTTAGTCGGACAGGCACACTTATATCCTCCCCCAGGTGAGAGCAAACACAGGTTACTGCAGCCTCCATTGTTGACTTGACATGGGTGATCAGCCACTAAAGAACAAAGTAGAATTCAGATACGAAGAATCAAGGGAAGACATATCTGAAGACAAACCATAGACGGGACGGCGCTCACCTCCCGGCTGGCGGTACGGGTGGAAAATGTGGATGTCCATTGGTCGGTGCAAAGTGCTGATCAGCTGGGATTTGTTGGTTCCCAGGGTTTTATGAGCTCTGTTGATAGATTTAGTCTCCCAGTCTGTCCAGTATATGTACTCCTCAAACAGAGTCATAGCAAAGATGTGGGGAATGTCCTGAGTCAGAACTAGAAGAGCAGAGGCACACAGCAGTGGTCATCACTATGGAGTTAGTTCAGAACAAACAGAAAAACGACACCAACACATTACTGTAAGCCCGTGGTTCCCAACCTTTTTAGGCTCGTGACCCCATTTTAACCACAAATTTCTGGCAACTCCACACTTTCAAAACAGAGACATTTATTTTACTAACACTAAACTAACTGTAATAGTTTGCTATACTCTGTTGCAAATAAATGTTCATTTTATATGACATTTAGAAATGTATATTATTATGGACGGAGGCAGAAAAGCCAGGCTGAGATTACTGCACAATGTGTGTGTGTGTGTGCATATATTTGAGTATGGAGGTGTGTTTACATCTGTATTGTGTCAGTGTACTGGTGTGTAGAGCATTGGTTATGGTTTGTCTAAGGCAGGGGTGTCAAACTCATTTTCTTTCAGGGGCCACATTCAGCCCCATTTGATCTCCAGTGGGCCGGAGCAGTAAAATAACAGCAAAATAACCTATAAATAATGATAACTCCACATTTTTGTCTGGCTTTTAGTGCCAAAAAACACCATTAAATTATGAAAATACTTACTTTTATAAACTATCCAAACAAAAGAGATGTGAATAACCTGTAAAAACTGAAATTACTTAAGAAAAATACGTGTAATTTAACAATATTCTGCCTTAACTTATCATTTGTACATATGCATTATGGATCAGGTTGATAAAGACGCTAAACACTTAGTAACAGGCGAGAAATTGTTAAAATTGTGCTTAATTTTCTTTAGACATTTCAGGTTGTTCATATTTATTCAGGGTATTTTCATTTTATTGTTACAGGATAGTTTGTAAATGTCAATATTTTCATAAATTAACATTATTTTTTGCACTAAAACAAAGACAAACCGTTGAAGTTGTCATTATTTATAGGCATAATGTAATATTTTTTCACATCAAACAGAAGAAAATATGCAGTCATTACTTTTTGTAGATTATTGTGCTGTTATTTTATTTGAGATCATATTGGTCTGTACGAGGAACAAACTAAAATGACTTCCACAGCCTTTTCATCCCATTTCATCCAGATTGGAACCTTTGGTGGGCCGCTTTTGGCCCCTGGGCCGCATGTTTGGCACCCCTGGTCTAAGGGGTTGTTTGTGACATATGTGGACATGGTGTTCGTTCAGAGTGTGCTGCTTATGTCAGAAAGTTATGTCTGCATGTTGAAACTGTTTTCTAATTCTTGTTCTTCCAAACTATTTGTTCATATTTATCTCTCCTTATGTGAAGCACTTAGTAAGATGTTCTAAAAAGTGCTATATAAATCACGTTTGACTTATTTACAAAGTGAGAATTTGATTTTTTTTAGTCAGGATATGCACCAGCTTGTATTCACAAGGCTGACAATTAATACTGAACAAACAATAACTCAAACTAAGAATTATGAAAGAGCTGCAGCGTCTGAAACCGACCACAGTGAACATATGACAGATAAACAGTACCGCAGAGCTTCAGTTTCAGCTTCAGTTTGTCATGTCTTGTATGTGATTGTCTCTCTCAACTCACCATATATGTTGTATTAGTAAGTTTTTTTTTT
>JAQQZY010000023.1:24088002-24110814 GCA_030068375.1 Ostorhinchus rueppellii
AGGCATTTTGATAGCAGTTCAGACTTTGACAGAGGGTTTAAAGCTTGCCCGGTAACACCCGCTTTTGAGGAAAACAGGGCAAGACAATAACTTTGCGTAGCCCGCATGAAAATTTCTCACGGTTTTCCCTTTGGCCAACTTTCTTGACCTCAAGCAGATGAGCTATGTTTGTAAAGTCACCGGAATTCTCCTTTAAAAGACAGAAAGGAAAAGTCTTCGAAGACAAGGACTTTCAAATGTCAGTGGAAGAAGACCATTGGGGGGGGCGCACTGGTGGTTCAGCTGGTCTAGAATATACAGGGTACAAGGCAGAGTCCTGACCACAGTGGCCCAGGTTCAGATCTGGCCTAAGCCCATTGCGTCATGACCCACCCCCCCCTCGGTCCACTGCTTCACTGTCTATTTCTACTGACACTACCATAATAAACCTGGAATTCCTGAAGTATAATCTTTACAAAAAGGTAAACACTGATGACTCAGAGCATGTAGAGGAAAAAGATGGTACTGTGGTCTATCAGAGCAGCCTGTAGTCCACAGACAGAGATACAGATAGAAAACAAAGAACAAAACAAAAAAAAAAAAAAAGAAGACATTTCATGGAAATACAAACAAGAAACCCAAGCTCTGCCAAGGAGAAATAGAGGCTGGTGCCAGAATGCAAGGAAACATGATCGTATGCTCTGTCATATTTGCCCCTTCGATCATAAGTGACTAAGACCAATGAGAATCCTGTAATGAAATAAAAAACCTTTATAATGATGAGCACAGACAAATTTTAACTGTTGAGTGCATAGATTTGTAGTGTAAACTTCCACATGGCGTTCTGCAATGATCATCACAACTGCACTTGTATAAACACAATGAATTTATAAGGTGCAAAAACTGGGAGGGATGTACGCTTTAACTCAGAGGAATGAACCTAAGTGATAGAAATCTATTCTTAAATGCCTTTTATCAGCTGTCAAACAGCATCAAAACCAAAGGTATTAAACATGCGGCCCGTGCGCCAAAAACAGCCCACCAACGGATCTAATCTAGCTCACGGGATGAATTTATGAGGTCCAAAAACTACACTGAAAACATCAACAGTCATGGGTGTCAAATTCATTTTAGTTCAGATGCAACATGAGCCCAATTTGATCTCAAGTGGATCGGACCAGTAAAATAACACCATGGTAGCCAATAAAATTTCGTATTTTTATATTCATGGTTCTCCCCAGACATCTGTAGAACCCCCCCCGGAAGAAAGTCTCGCTCTAAAACCTCGTGATAGATGCAACTCCGCGAGATTTCAAACGAAAAACAACACAGTGCTGGAAATTTGAGTGCGTACCTGCTAACCTGATGGTTTTCGGTAGATTTTAGCGAAATTATCGGGGGAAAATAGAAAAAAGCGCCCTAAATTTAAAAATGAGTTTAGCGGCGCTGAACTGCAGTATACTAGCACAGTGTTGTTGTTCCATTGTCTGGGGAGAACCCTGATTTTTTTTTTGTATTAGTGTGAAAAAAAACAAAATTACATGATGAAAATGTTTACATTTACAAACCATCCTTTCAGAAAAATGTTAATAATCTGAACATTATTATTATTTAGGGTTTTTTTTTTATTTGCTTGATTGTTTATTTTGTTTCATTATTATTATTATTATTATTATTATTATTATTATTATTATTCTTCGCCTGTGTTTTGTATAATGTTTGTGTCTGAAATAAACAAAACTAAAAAAAAAAAAAAAAAAAACTAAAAAAAAAAAACGTGAACAACCTGAAATTTCTGAAGAAAAATAAGGGACATTTTAATAATATTAAGTCTGTTACTAAATGTTTTGTGCCTTTGTAGAACCAGAAAAGCTGAGGAATAATATTGTTAAAATTGCACTTTTCCCTTTTTGCACTAAAACAAATAGAAAAAATTACAGTTATTATTTAGAGGTTATTATACTATTATTTTACTGATCCTACCCACTTGAGATCACATTTTGTTTCATGTGGCCCCTGAACTAAAATGAGTTAGACACCCCTGAACTAAATTCTCAACAATCAGGAAATAAACTTTGTTTTACTTAAGGGATGCACTTTGTTTTGCTCATTCACAGGTGCTCACTCGTACACAGATGGGACTTTGTGGGCGAGAGCATGTGTCTCGCCTTAGGCTCAAAGAGTAAATTAAAGCCATTTCTCCTCCACAGATAATGGTTAAAGCTGTGCTGGCAGGTTTAAGAGCCACTGCGCCTCACCAACACCACAGCATCAACAGCATCACAGTATTAGACACAATTAATCAGCTGCTTTAATGAAAAAGAAAATGTCCAGCGCATTATTTCTCGCCATAACTCACTGGGCAGGAAGACGTTACAGGACACCAGAGAAATAGAAGGTGATTATAGACGTAAAGGGGCCTCTAAGCATGTATCGTCCACGAGCATGCACAAGGGCAGTAACCGAAGGAGGTTATTTGCACTTATGTGTTTGTCTTTACCAGTAGTCCTTGGATAATTGTATGTCGGTTCTTCCCTTCATAGTCCACCACCTCGATGTAGTCCAGATAGGCATCGGCCCAGTACACCAGCCTGCTGACCAGGTCCAATGTGATGCCGTGAGGGAACACAATCTTACTGTCGACAAGCTTGGTACGGTTCTGGCCGTCCATGTCGCAGCGCTCCACCTTTGGAATCTGTCCATAGTCTGTGAAGAAAACCTTCCTGTGAAAACAAAAAGACCAGACTTGAATGAGAACAGCTGGGGGTAGATCAACTGAAATGATCCTCAGCGGGTAAGTAGAGAAAGGAAGGGGGGGGGGGCATCAAGGTCTGCCAGACAAAATGAAAGCCTCATTATTAGGTTTTATTTTAGGGAAATGCCATACAGTACGTTTGGTTTTGTCCTCTTACAAAATGAGAGGATTTTAATATGATCATAGTGGGTCAGTTTTGAATAGACTTCCATTATTGAAAGATAACAAACGGAGCATGTTGTTTGCCGTTTGATTATATTTAC
This sequence comes from Ostorhinchus rueppellii, assembly GCA_030068375.1. NCBI lineage: Eukaryota > Metazoa > Chordata > Actinopteri > Kurtiformes > Apogonidae > Ostorhinchus > Ostorhinchus rueppellii. Next base: position 24,091,000 of record JAQQZY010000023.1, read on the forward strand.
CTGGATTGTTTTTCTCACACTCCCCTCAGAAAACAAAGAAGTAATCTGCAATGAATCTAGCGCCATTGTTACAGGAAGAACCAATTACAGCAAAGAACATTATGTGAGCTGTGTAAAAAGGATGCATCTGGTTGTACATATACACACATTCACCCATTCAGTCTGTCAGTTTTTACACACAAGCATAGTGCAGAAATACACACATCTCTAGGAATTCAGTTTGAAAGCCTTGTCATAAACAAAAGAACTGAAACAAAAACATCCGTTTAGTCTTCAAACCCACAGGTCAGTGTACCGCAGTGCAAGCAAAACATCTGTGCTCATTTAAGAGCCTCTGTTTAGCCTTTTCCCCCTTTCAACTTGTTATTTTAAGGCTGGGTAACAATGATCTGACTTCATTCATTCTCATGGGACTCATTGACTTTGCGTGGAACACTACGAGGCGAATCTTTACTGGAGTTCGAATCACTTTTTATGTGGTACCTGTCTGTGTCTGTGAGTGTGTGCAAAGGCTAAAAAAAGACATAGGCATAAAACTGACCCCATGGTGGGGTCCAGAGCGATGCCTTTGGGGTTATACAGCTCCTGGTCCAGGAGGGTGACACATGTCTGCCCATCTTTATCACACACGAAGATCCTGTCATCAACGTCATCCACGAAGTAGAAGTTTCCGGTGAGCCAGTCGATGGCCATCTGCTCCACATCTGGACAGAGAAAAGGGAATGAGGGAATGGGTAAAATGGGACACATGAGTTGCAAAACACTGTTTTCACTTCCTAAATCGTTTCATTGGGACTAGCATAGAATTTGAGTTTTTGATGTTACTTGTAGCACAGGAATAAGAGGTTTGACTCAGAGGCACATGATGAAGTAAATTAGTCAGCGGTTCACTGTAGGAGCTACTTCATCAACTCTCTCACTGCAACATCCACGCACACACGATACAGATGTTCACATTTGGATCCGAGGCGTTTTTCTTGACTGACAAACCAGACAACAGCCAACTCTAATTAGCAAGTGTCGAGATAATGCGTCTATCGTTCAAAGTCACTGAGACACTTTGAAAATGAGACGGTCTGTTTGCTGCTTTGATGAGTGTGATGTTGCTGTAACTTAGCGACACTGGGCGTGTGTCTTCTGTTGGGTATATTTTCCTGCGGCTTAGCTCATGGGGAAGACCAGCGCCACACCCATTGATGAAAATCAAACACCTAGCTTTGTGCACATGCTACCACACACGCACTCGCTGGCGTATTGAAGAAGTTGAACCAAGAGAAAGAAAAACTTGGAATACCCCTGCTCAATCCAAACTGTTTTGACTGTGGTGCAGGACCGCATAGGGAGGGTCTGAATGAGGAGAAAAATAGTGAAAAAGAATAACATGAGACATTAATATACCGCTCTCCCTGGGTCCCTCTTTCCCTCCTCTTCCTTCCTCTCCTCAAACACCAGCTAGGCCACACTGAGTCTTAGCCAAGAATTAGAGAAAGAAACGTATTGTTGAAGCTGGAGGAAAGCAAGATGTCAGGACATTAAAGGTCTAGAATTATAGTTCATTTCCTGCTCTTAGTTGTGATTTTATGGCTGTATTCTTGGCAACTTTGCACTGACTTTCTACCTCAGATTTATCCAGAGCAGATAAAACACGATGTCCAGCTGTTGAGATAAACTACGAAATACAGAGGTGGAAAAAAGTTTTAGGACATCCCTTTCATTTGTGGTATATTGCATTAAGAATCAAATATTAGTCAAATACTGATCCCTTCTCTACACCCACGTGCTTCCTTCAGCACGCGCACTGTTCCATCAAGGTCAAAACCGGGGGTTTGAGCAGGATAATGCTCCTTGACACCCATCCAGGACATGACGTGTTGAAACTGTCAAGAATTTAAGTTCGCTGTTTTTTCTTGTTAACAGTAAACATAAAAATGTATTTGCATTTTTTTTTATGTCTGTCAGATGCAGCCACACTTTTAGAAACACAAAAAGATTTTTCCACAAATATTTTATCATAATATTTGAAATTGTGTAAAGTTTTAAGTTGTCCAGAAACATTTTTCCATCACTGTAGTGCAGTGGTTCCCAACCTTTTTTAGCTCATCACCCCATTTAACATCACAAATTTCTGGCGACCCCAGACATTCAAAACGGAGAATTAAAAAAAAATAAAAAATTTTGTGCTAAAATGAATTTGTTTTGAGTCATGTAATTGTTTGCTGTACTATATAGCAAATAAACGTTAATTTTAGATGACATTTAGTCTATATAATGTATATTATTATGTACAGAGGCAGTAAAGCCAGGTTCAGATTACTGCACAAAGTGAGAATTTTAATTTCCTTGGTCAGGATATGTGCAGTCAGTCCAGCTTGGATTGACAAGGCTGACAATTAATACTGAACAAACAAGAACTCAAACTATGAATTATGAAAGAGCTGCCGCATCTTAACCCTTTAACCTTCTGCTCAATCATATGGCAGAGCACACTTTGACTCACTATATCTTATTGAAAAACACATTTTACTTAATTCCACCTATTTCAGCCATCTCTACCACTCGGATCACTCAGTAGAATGGTAGAGATGAATACATTTCTAGAACATAGGTCTAGAACATCTAGAATACATGTTTATAATGCACATCTATTTTTGTAAAAAAAAAAAACAAAAAAAAACAATGATTGTTGTTATGAGTGCCCCAAGGAAATAAAAAATGTAAAGAAAAAATGTTTTCATTGCTTTTTTCTTGGTGAGGACTTTAAAGGGTTAAACCAACCACAATGAACATTTAACAGATAAACAGTACCACAGCGGTTCAGTTTCAGCTTCACACTTCCTCATGTCTGTTATGTATTGGGATTGTCTCCTTCAACTCACCATATATTTTTTGTTAGGAATTTATTCATTTATTTATTTATTTTTTAATCTATTACAAGAAATTTCAGGTGACCCGAGGTGGGATCCTGACCTCAAGGTTGAAAAACCCTGCTGCACTGTGTAAAAACCAGCTAAAACATTATAACATCACATATAATACACTATACATCAGAAATATTATACCAATAATGTAAGTTAGAAAAAATACAATCCTAAAAGGAAGTGCACACTTGATATCATAATAGTGTGTTTTTATATTGTGGTTTTCCTACTCCTCCATAGAAATAAGCACTTACACCACAAATACTAGTAATACATTTAAAAATCAATATTAGCAATGGGGGATGAAAACTATACCTCTGTGTGCGAGTAAATTAGGCAGAGAAACTGAGAGAAAAGTGGGGAGGAGGGCTTCATAAACCACAAAACATGTATTTTCACAGCTGCCGCAAGCTCTGCTGTCCACAGAAACATCCGCAAACGCACAAAAAAAAAAAAAAAAAGACCGTGGATATAGGGCTAAAGTCATACTGTGGGGGTCCTTGGTCCTGCAGCGCTCAGCACTAAGGGTGGAGGTCTGTTATGGTGGTATGCTCACCAGTGATGGAGGTCAGTGTTCTGATTTAGAGGAGGATCAATTTCTTCAAGCAGGATAGAAAAGCTTAGGTGGGGGAAATGACGAAGCAGATTCCGTAGCATAAGAGGCCAATAAAAGTGTGTATAGTGAAAGCTTACCAGCTATGAGCCAATAAATCTGGCTGTAATTCCAGAGGAGTCCTCTGTGTTTAGAAAAACGGACACATTTTTCTGAGGAGCACGGCTAGCGAAGGGAGGGAAATGGAACACACTCAAATATTTTGGGTTTGAGTAAAAGCGGAAAAAAAAAAAATGGATAAAAGAAAAATGTGGACAGAGAGGAACGGAAGAAAAAGTGAGGAAAGAAGGATTACGGAGATGAAGACGAGAAGAAAGAAGGTCTGAGAGATCTGATTTCAACAAGGAAAACTTGGCTATTGTGCAGCAGCATTTCTGAGGTTTATGGGAATCAGGGGCCGTATTTCCCAAAGGTGCTCGTAATTTTTAACACACAGTTCTCGGTTTAAATGCTTCCAGCTGCCACACACACACACACACACACACACACACAACTGATCCACTGATTAAGCAATGGATAAACAAAAGACGACGAAAAGAGCAGATTGCGCAGTATTTTAAAATTCGGCTCAAAACCCTCAAATATGTACGTCCCCTTGTTTCTAACCCCCCCCATCCCTCCCCTCTCTCCATTTTCTCCCCACTTCTGCTAAAACAGAAATGGCTCTAGTAAAACCAGAGACTTTTCTGTCCCCTCCCATTCTCCTCTCTCACTCTCTTCCTCCATGCATCATTCGCCTATCCCTCCCCTTTGTCTGTTCCCCAGAGGTGGGAAAACAGTCTGGATTCATTAACTGCAGTTCTGTCTGTCTGAAAGTATGCTATAAAAAACAACAGAGTAATTGAAAAAACAGAACCGGCTGCCTTCTTCATTTTTTTCCCCCCTCTTCTGCTCTCTAAACAACTTGTTTTCTACATGTTTTCCAGGTAATCTCACAGCTCCCTGTTGGTCAAAGAAAAACAACAGCCAAGTAGATGTCTAGATAATATATTTAAAATCTATTGCTTAGTGGGGCAGTGCAGTTTTATTCAGCGCTGCATGTAGGAGCAGAAGTGAGAACCATACATCTAATAAAGGCAGGCACCCACTGCTCATAACACACCGTGATCACACTATTACTTTTAATGGAGCAGAAATGTCTTTGATACCTCAGATCGCTCACTCTTTATGCATCCTTAAACTGTGATTGAAGCTTTTACCACCAACTGCTCATGGACCCCAACCCCCACTTCCCCTCACAAAAGCTCACACACTCCAAAACACTCCCTTAAGCATCTGGCCCAGGCGTCACACCACACCAGAAACACAAGCAAGTAGAGAATAGAGAGAAAAAAGATGAAAAAGAGATGATTTCTGGGGCTGAAGCGTACACTGTGGTATAAAATGTATTTCACAGTTAGGGGTTAATATATGTAAAGGGGGGGAGCGAGGTTTAAGGCTGAACAAAGTGTTGAAGGGAGAGAAGATCTGAAAATGTGCTGAGTGGCTCGCCTTTTTACAGCACATGACCTCGTAAGAAGATTTCAGGCCAGTGTCTGTGCTAAGCAGCACTCCGTACAGGGGGGGCAGGTACTGTGGCTCTTATACTCAGGGAAAGGAGACAGGTCTGGGATCAGCTCTACTGTGCACAGAGTGGAGTATCAGTATCTACTTTTATGAACTAAAGTCTATTTAAGCTTCACTTGTGGGATTCCCATGGGGAGACTTTTCAGAACCCATACAGAAGGAAAAGCATATCTCTACTTCTCATGCTTCAAGACAGATAATGCGCTTTTTTTTTTTTCTTTTTTTTTTGAGATATCCGAAGTTTATTTGTTTCCTGCTTCATTTAAGGCACTAGAGTCTACGATAAACAATGTCCAGCAGGCAGAATTCATGTTGGAATTGATGAAAGTGTTTGAACAGCTGCCAGAATAAGAAGTGCCAGAGCAGCTGTAAATAATTTACATTTTTTATTTTATTAAACCTATTTTTTTATTACTAGCTGGTGAATTAATGTGCATATTTTTCCAATCGTATACACTAAATTTTAGCTTTGCATATCTGTCACCTCTTCATTTGGTGAGCTGGAAGGCTAGGAATAATTAACACTGGCAAAAAAACAAAAAAACAAAAAACCTGGCAGTGTCACATACAGACAGAGAGGAAGATTATATTTCATGAAATGTGGGAGCTGAAGCCAAAAGTAAGAAAAAAGGAACTGGAGGGAATGTGATGAAATTGAGAGTGAGAGTGCAAAGGGGGTGGAGACACATCTGGACAACTCATCTGTGGCATACTGAGGTCATGAGTCACTGCAACCACACGCGCATCATTTCCTGTATGTTCACCCCTGCCATCGGTTTCTGCTGGCTCCTTCCATGTTCACTGTGAGTTTTAACCTGCTCCTCCTTTTCTGTCACACTCACATGCCAGCAGCCTGTCCGACAGATCTGCACCACGGACAGAACAGATGACAAAAATCTGTCCTTTTGTATCAGATCTGATGATGCACATTTGTTGTGCTTGCATTACAGATGCTAGCTGGTCGGCTGTCAGTGTGTCCCAGGTGTATCTTTTCATCCATGTCTGTCACAGTTATGCATCTCAGAAGTTGCAGCCTTTTATTTTTTCTACATGTAAAGCTAAGTCTGAAAATAACAACTGTCACTTGGATACAGGATGTGCAATAACACTCTATTGTTTCCTTCTTCCTGTCCAATAACGCTGTAAATCGCCTCCATCAGTCAGTGTGCATCCTGTCTCTCAACGGAGCCTCTTCTTCATTTTGCACACACAGGTTATGTGTCTGTGCATGTGTGTGTGTGTGTGTGGGGGGGCTTAGGCTGCATTTATAATGTAATAATATCAGACGTGGTGTTTAACAAGCTCAAAATGGACAAAGAGGAGCAAGAGGCTTGATCTATAACTTATTACTTCACAGGAAACTAAAACGCCTCATGCATAATCTTTATTGTTCTGAGGCTCATCTAATATCATTAACATATTTCAGTGACAGCTAAACCCCTCGATGCCTACATGTGCAAAAATGCTGCCGCTCATCATTTTTCTGTTGGTCGGCACTGTCAAAGTTCTGTCATGATGAGGCACTCTGCAGTGAAAAAGCAAAAGGATGTGAAAGGACAAGACTCTGTAGACTGAAGATGCGGTTAAAGAGGTGGTGTATGTAAATGAGGAAGTTCAGGCATTTTAGAAGAAGAATGATAAAAGATGTAATTGACATGAATAGAAATGTAATGAGTTAATGAGTGAAAAAAAATTATGTATGTGCTTTTGTAAATTATACAATAATTTCTCCAGCAACTTTCATTTTTATTGTTAATAGACGATAGGAAGTAGGCAGTAGGAAACAATGTGCACAAGTCTGAACTCACTCACACGCCTTAGAACTCTACTATCACTCTTTCAGTTTAGATTTTTTCAGAAGGAAAAGATGACTCCATGTTTTGTAAAAACGAAAGTTAAGCAATGGAAAAATACAGCTGCATTCTATTCGTCTCCATGTGTTTTCAAAATATATATGAGTCACAGGCTGAGCACAAGAGGAGAAAAACAAAGAATGGTATTTTGGCAAAGAAAAGTGCACCAAAGGTATTTCTCAGTCCACTTTTGACTAGGTTTTTATTCTGTCCACCTGCTGATGTGCAAATATGGGTAAAATAGTCCACACATGTTCTAAAGCACAGGAGCTCAGCAAAGTCACCAGCGTTAAAGTAGCGACATATGCTCAAATATTAAACCTGGCAAACTGTCATTACAAGGTTGAGAATAAAGAGCTATTAAGTTATGCCAAAAGATGACAACTTATTGGATTGTAGCGACAGTTAAACTAAACTAAATAGAAAAGCACTCGGAGAGCGCAGACCTCCGCCAAGATAGTGTTTGTTTGGGGTTTTTTTTGGTTTTTTTTAAGGTAGTGTTTGCACTTTTTTTTTTAAGGTAGAGTTTGTACTTTTTTTTAAAAGGTAGTGTTTGTACTTTCCTCCACTAGATGGCGGTGAATGACCTCATGCCCTATCTCACAATGATAACGAATCCTTTAAAAAGTTCCTGGATCCAGACGGTGATTCAAAACGCCTCCAAAATGTAATCATCTCTTCCTTGACCCAGAGTGGACATACCCTGAAAATTTCATCAAAATCCGTCCATAACATTTTGAGTTATGCTGCTAACAAACAGAGTTGGATGGACAGTCACAAAAAAACAAAGGCACAGTAAAACATAACCTCCTTGGCGGAGGTAAATATACTCATACCCTGGCCCAACAGATTGAGGTGACCACTAGAGGGAGTAGTGAGTCAGGTTCTAAACAGATCTTTAGTGTCGCTATTAACAACACAAACTGAAAATGGAAGTGATTTGTGTAATTTCTGTGGCTGTTTTTAAACAGACCAAACTTCCCCATGCTGTTTGGAACATTAATACTACATGTAGTCAGTTTAAGGAGATAAAAATGGAGAAAAAAAAGTCATTACAGTGGCAGGGTCACCTGTCTACCTGCAGTGCCTGTACAGAAACAGATCCACTGCTGAACTTTAAAAAAAAAAATTAAAGCCCAGTGTTTTATGTAAACATATTGATAATGTTAACATTGTCAAAAGTGTGGATGCACTTTCACATGTGCAAATTGTATCAGAGCAAGAATGTACCTCATCTCATATAGGCTTCAGTGTAGGAGATGTGGGTAAAATCGATGCTGGCTCTACTTGCATCTTTACGCATCTACTGCATGTATGACTATAGATCATTTGTGCTGTATATGTATAAATATTTATGTTTCTCATTGAAAATGTGTAGAAATACAATATTCCTCCTGCTCTGTTCTCTAATTATGTCTATATATCTCAACATGAAAAATTGCTTCCCTCCCAAGTATCAATGTGGGCAAAAAAACAGAGCATCACATGATCCCTTGAGAATAATCTTATGAAGCTCTAACTGTAGAAAACCTCACTTACACAGAGAAGGGTGTACTAGTCAGTTGCCTACAAAACGAAGAACTAAAACCTAAAATAAAGATTGTTCTTGAGACAAAGTAGATTTTCTGACACATTGTTGTATGGCTCCAGCATCCAGTCACGTTTTAATTTACATTCATGTCCGCACTCAGATAAACACAGCGACAACTGAGGCAGATTTAAATAAAAGGGTGTATTTATGCTTAAATGGGTGTTAGCACTGTAGCACCTTGAAATATTTAATTACAATTTAATAATTCACTATTATAGTTCATTAATGACATTTTAATAGTGTGGTAATAGTTTGGTAACGTGAAGGTAATAATGTATTAATACTACGTAATTACCAAAGTAACACCCATGTAATGATTCTTTAATGAAAATTCACATCAAAACAGTCCTTTCATAATACTAGTGGCTGAAAGAATGAGATTGCAGATACAAGCAGCAACAATTAGTGTTCTGTGCAGTGTTTCTGGAGATAGAGAGGAGTTGGTCCGTTTGACTAGAGCAGGGGTATTCAAATCCGGTCCTCGAGGGCCGGTGTCCTGGATGTTTTAGACACTTCCCTCTTCCAGCACACCTGTTCAAGTAGTGATCAGCTCATCAAGCTCTGCAGAAGCCTGATAACGATGTAATAGCTTCCAGGTGTGCTGGAAGAGGGAAATATCTAAAACATGCAGGATATCAGCCCTCGAGGACCGGATTTGAATACCCCTGGAGTAGAGCCTCCCCATCAGCAGAACCCACCTGAGGGGTTTTGTCATCTGGTCAGGATGCCTCCTGGATGGCTGCTTGGTGAGGTGTTTCAGGCATGTCCAATGGGGAGGAGACCCCAGGGCAGACCCAGGACACGCTGGAGGGATTCTATCTCTCTGCTGGCCTGGGACTGCCTCTGTGTCCCCCTGGAGGAACTGGAGGAGGGGGCAAGGGAGGGAGGAGTCTGGGCCTCTCTGCTTAGGCTGCTGCCCCCATTAATTATTATTGGATGGATGGACATTTGATCATCTATTACTTGTTACCTGGAAGCTCTTGTTCTATGAATCAGGGCTGTAAACTGCAGACGTGCCTCTTTATATTTAATTTCAAGGTGACATTAGACTACACCAAACGAGAGTTAAACAAGTCAAAGAAAGCAGATGAACATCTAATCGGGTTTTGAGATGAGAAGATGTCATGTGATGCAATATTTGCAACTAACTTCAGTGAGGTTTTTGTGGATGATCCCATGAATGACAGTGGAGAACCCAGGTACTTTTTAAAAAGAATAAGACATCCAAACATGAAATTAAGTCAGTCTCAGTCAACCACAGAGTTAGAGCCGTGAAAAAGAAACAGTTAAAATCTGTCCAGGCATTGTCCGGCTTTGGGAGCAGCGCTTTTAGCTTTAGCTTAGAACAGTTGCTGTAAACCAAGGGTGTCAGTTAACATTTCCTCCAAATAAGTGACCGACACCTCTAAATTTTTTTTCTATCTTGGGAGCTGTGTGTTCAGAATGATACAAATCATAATGCAAAATCGAACAAGGCTATTACCTGGGCAGATATTTACTTGGAACTATATTTGGCCTCATCACACGTAAAGCACCGCTAGATAGGCGCAAAGTTCTCAAAGTATCCGCGCCGGTGTATTTACAGAGATTGGGGGTTTTCAAGTGCTGCGTGAGAACTTTGCTCATATCTAGCAGTGCTTTGCCTGTGATGAGGCCGAATATAGTTCCAAGCAAATATCTGCCCAGGTAATAGCCTTGTTCCTTGTTGCATTATGATTTGTACTCATTCTGAACAAACAGCTCCCAAGATATAGTTAGAAAAAAAAATGTAGATGTCTCAATCACTTTTTTTGGAGGACATGCTAACTGACACCTTTGGTTTACAGCAACTGTGCTAAGCTAAAGCTAAAAGCACTGCTCCCAAAGCTGGATGGATTTTAACCATTTTTTGTTTTTTTTTCACTGTTCTAACTGGGGGTGACCGAGACTGACTTAATTTCACGTTTGGGTGTTTAATTCCTTTAATGTTCTAGATATTTCTGAAGAGTTTCATTTCAGTTCTAGGTACTTACCAGTTAATGTGTTCTTGCTCGTGCTAGTCTGACAGCTTAGGCCTGAATCTATTCCTCTTAACGTTGCCATTAGTTCTTAGACTAGAAACTAGAGTTAGCCAGCTGTAGCAAAACATTTTAAAAAAGGCTTCTCCTTGGTGGGACTTCCAACAAAATCCTCAATCTTAAGGATTCTAATAAATCTCATGCTGCCTGGCATTTCCTTATTCTCACCACTTCCTTTGCTCTCTTCTTCTGTCACTGCAGCAATATGACAAAACAGCAGAACTTGACAGATTCTCGTGTGTGCATTCACAGTCATGACCGGCTCCTGCCTCTTAATGTTTAATTTGGTTTCTAATAATATCACCATGAAACTGCAATAGATAGTTTTGCATTTTACAGTCCTATTTCATGGCTATAACACAGAACTTACCTGAAAATAATATTTTGACACCATCAAGCCACACAGTCAAATAATCAATTCTACAGTATTAGCATTTTTATTTCCAAGAACTTTTTTTTTAGTTATTACTAGAGTTGTAACTTCACCAAATGGTAAATGGACTGCATTATACAGCGCATTTTCTACACCTTCATGGTGCCCGAAGCACTTTACAAAGCCTCACATTCACACTCATACACAAGTAAGCAATGACCTGATTTTAGGGTTTGACATGTGGACAGTCAGAGCCAGGATTCGAACCGACAACCCTTCAGTCACTAGACGACCCGCTCTACCAACTGAGCACCAGCCGCATCACATGGAATAACTACATTATTTCCCATGTGTTATCAGACTATTACGGCGTTACTACTGTTCTGTGATGCTCAACATGCTGCGTGCTGTCTTCACTTGGAGACTAAGAGACTGTGTTTTATGAGGTCAGATGAACCTTTGCAACCAGTTTGCAGAAATTCAGATCAGACGCTCCAGAGGCATCAAGTCTTTGCGAATGGGATGGACAATTTAAAAACCTAATGCCTCCAGCCAGCTATTGCCAGCACAGAGGCATCAAAATAATGAAATGTTTGACAGATAGCTGTGTGGCCGCTGGTGGTGAACCTGCTATTCAAGCTAATGAATTTTTCATTTAAAATGCCCCTCATAGGTATATTGCCTGCAGGACTAAAATATCACAAATTGCCTTGTTGCAGTGTGAGGCAGCTGTTTCTGGAGGAGAACTAGGCTCTGTTGTTATGCTGTGTACTCATGCCTGCGCTTGAGCTCTGCGAGCATGTGCCTCTGTATATGGAATGTCCCATTAAAATGTGATCTATGAATGAACAGGGATGACACAGCATAATGCTGTGTTTACTCACGGTGCAGGCTGAGGGAGATATTGATGACTCTCTCCTCTGTGAAACTCTTCAGATTTGGGACTTTGGCACATTTAAGGTGAGTGGATGCAGGGGAGTCTCCCACGTGGATCCAGCAGACGGTCTCCTGGGCATAAAGGAAGTCCATGGCTGTTGTTTGTTTGGTGCTGGTGGACAGCAGGCTGTGCACTGTGTTGCCACTCAGGGACGTGGCTTGGATGTTCTGGGAGTTGGCAATTAACAGGACAGGAAGACGATCCACCGGCACTGGAATTTAACAACAGCATGACTCACAGCGATCAGGATCAACAGAACATCTATTTAGGCTGGCATTCATTCATGCAGCTGAGTGCTATTGTTTACCATTCTTAGCCTTGCAGGAGCGGTTGTCTGGCTGAGACAAATATCCCTCCACACAGGAGCAGGTGAACGAACCTTCAGTGTTGATACAGGTCTGGCTGCAGGTCCCGTAGAGACTGCACTCATCAAAATCTGAGCCACACAAACCACAGATGGTCTTACTGCTCAATTCATGTAGTGTAAATATCAAATTCTATCTCAGGAAATGGCAAAACAAGAAACAAAGTAAAACCATAAACACGGCTACAGATGGAAAGCAAAAATGCTGCTTAAAAGTATGAAAAGTAATTCTGTCTCATTCAAACACTGTATATTAATCTTCTTGCTAATCACTAACTCATTAAAATTGGAATATTTTATTTATGATGTCACCAACTATTAGGTTTTTACGACCAATCCTTTATTTACACACAAGTCCAAAACTACCCAATGTCAGCACTGCAAAACATGAGCTACAGTGAAAATGAGCATGTTAATTACACTTGCATATGTGTTTTTGTAGATTACCACATCTGGACTTGACAGCTGGCTGGTATTTGTACTTGTATAACTGTTTATTCTTACCACACATACAGTCATGGAAAAAATGATTACATGACCCGTTTTCTTCAATTTCTTGTTAATGTTTATGTCTGGTGCAACTAAAGGTACATTTGTTTGGACAAACATAATGATAACAACAAAAATAACTATTTATATTGATATACTTTTTTTTTTTTTTTTGCCATTTTCCAGGTTTTCTTGATAATAACCAAAATCACTTCAGTTCTTACACCCATATCTATGACATTGTACTGACAAAAACAGTGCTTTTAAGCATTCCATGTTTTCTTTTCTGTCTGTTTCAGTCACATGATACACACAGGAGTTAGTACTGGATGGCATAAACATTGTTACCTCCGCCAAGGAGGTTATGTTTTTGTTGGTGTTTGTCTGTCTGTTTGTCTGTGTGTTAGCAAGATAACTCAAAAAGTTATGGACGGATTTTCATGAAATTTTCACAGATTGTCAGAAATGGGGATTAGTACATAGGGATTATTACAGATGATTAGATTTTGGTGGTGATCCGTACATTCAGCGCCATCTAGTGGATGAAAGTACAAGCACTGCCTTGGCAGAGGTCTGCGCTCTCTGAGTGCTTCTCTAGTTTTTGATGCCTTGTAATGGTTTAATCATTTTTCCCACAACTGTATTTACCAGGATGTGATTTTGACTAAAAAGTGTCCGGAACATGGAGAAACTCACCTTTGCAGGTCTTTCCGTCCTGATTGATCTCATAACCGGTCTTACAGTAGCATGCAGGCCCTCCTGGAGTCACAGCACAGTGTTCCTGACATCCCATGAGTGAGCAGTTGGAAATGTACTCTGAGGGAAGACAAGATGTAATGTTTAGGAGAACACTGGAGAAGACAGGGAACAGGTCCCTATCAGGACACAAGATGATTCTTATGCATGTGCAGTTCTACCAGAAGGTGGATTTGAGCATAATTATGTAATAATCAACTCAAAATACCACTATAAAGCCACAGATTACACTGTGATTATTTAGGTTTTATCCATGCTGTTGGGTACTGTCTGGCAGAGCTTACAGCATGCCTGTAGGTATCAGAAGCAGGTACTGCTCAAGCTGCCATTGGGCCACTTCTGCTGAATATTTACAGCTCAGCAGGGTGCCGAGGTGCACACATACTTGTCATGTGTAGCTAAACTGCTGTTGGCATATTCATCCTAACAATGCCAAACATCTAAATAATACGTTAAAGTATCATAAAATACCAGCTTGGATGCTCATCAACAAAACATTAGGACTGTTGAGAGATTTAATCTAATGTAAGTGATTTTGTGACTGTATGCCAGCAATTCAGACAGTGAGGGCAGTATGGAGCTGCCTCTGAATACAAAAACATCTATTTAGCCTTCAGTAATGACAGTGATGAGTTCAGAATTGGACATCACATTACAGCTAAAATGGCTCACAAGTGGACAACAGTATAACAGCTGGAGAGGTACATTATAGCAAAACACATTCCATATTTTGGCGTTTTAGCAGGATTTTAGTCTGTACCCATTTGACAAACACTTGTTTGAGTAATGCTTTATTCCATCTGCCTCTATTTAAATATCTGCTTGGTCACTAAGCATTAATACATTCATAGAAATATTTAAATCTATGTCACTGTTGCACCGTGAATTAACAGAATTAACCAAAACCTTGATCAGCAGCTGATTCAAAATCTGAATAAAAGAACATGTTTCACTCCTGTATTGAAAATATATAGCATTATACACTCATATGTGGATCCAGAACTTAAAATAACTTAGATGTGGGTTAATAGTCTAGTCCTTGAGAGTAAAAAACAGATCCAGAAGCCAGAAAGAATCCAAATATTACCGATGTTTTAGATTTGCAAAGACATACATTGTTTTAAAAGGGTCATATTTTGCTAAACTCACTGTTATTAGTCTTTAGTTCATTTATTTGTGTATTATGGACCCTATTAGTTCATAAAATTTGAACCCTCCTGGTGCTGCAAAACTCTCTTTATAGTAATTTTGGCAAAAATCAAGTGGATTTCTACAACCTGTTTTAATTCCTGCTTAATTTGGCTTATAAGTAGTTACATCACAACATTTGTACATATAAGGTCAAGACTTCCGACAAACATTTCTCCGAATACGACATAAATGTTGGTCAGCAGTAGCGGTTGTAGTCCATACTGAAAATATGCCCAAACTTGGAGCCGAAAATGCTCAGCTGTTGTTGAGTGGGACAGAGGAGCAGAGCCAACAACCTGGAGGGGGCGGGGCCTGAAGTGACTCATTTGCATTTAAAGGGCCAGCGCTCAAAATGACCTTTCTGGTGTCATTACTCAGAAATAGTGTTGAAGATGGACCTGTGGAGTTGAATTAATGAAGAATTCAGACCCAAGTGGAGCATTTACAGTTTATAAAGAGCACAGGGAAATGTTTGAAAATGCATAATTCCATTTAAAAAAAGCTACAAATCACTATTAATTGTATGTGAATAGGGATTTCCAATGATTCCCCTGCTGTCTGAAAGAGGTTCTTTGCAGTATTTATGCTGTGATTAATGTCTAATAGTTGGATGCCAGCCGTTGACTTCCATATGTATGATACGTTTAGTTCAAAACACGTCAGAATTTGAAGTACTGCCATAAAAATGTGACATTTTTGTGTGTGCACGTCAATAAATGTTATGCCCTTTGAAACTGCTAAGTGATGTTAAAGCAGAGGTGAGTAAAATCAATAATAAAGACAACAAACCTTTCCCCTTCACCCATAATCAATACCTCGCTGCTAAAATTGACCAGCTTCAAGGCTCCACACATATGATATATAGAGGCGCACAAACACAGCACACCACAATCACACTTTCCACTCAGCTGACTGGAGCATAATGGAATCTCGGCAGCATTTTCAATGGTGTATTAAATCCGGTGAGATACAAATCAAGACACAGTGAGTCACAGTCAAACAGACACAGCCATGTCAAACCATGCTGAGATCTATCAGTCACAAGTGATTCACTTTACCCAGAAACACTCGCAGACAATTCGCACTAACATAACACCTCCGGGGAGAGATGAGCAGGATCGAAAGCCTTTTTTTTTTTTTTTTTTTTTTTTTTTTAAATGGCACTACTCTTTATAGGTTAAACAAACAAAAACTCAGAATATAAAGTTGACCAAATGGTGTTCTTAAATCAAATATTACATTCAGATTCACCCTGAATCGGAAAAAAACAGCTTCAGCCGCTTGGAAAGAAATGATACAAATCACCACATTTCTCTTTTGTTGCAATCTGTGCTATTATTCATCATCATTTTTTTCCCAATATGCAGTATATGAAGAACGAAAACAAGTTACTCCACTGAACTCCTGCCAAACTCTATACAATACAATAAATACTGCAGACAGCCAATAAGTGCACAAGTCTTCCTGCAGAAGCTTTCTGGGACAACCACAGTTCAAATTACAGACATGCCCGGAATTTTCCAAAACAAGTCTGAGCAGCGAACAACTGAGATGTGTTTAGAAAACCAACATGGGCAACAATGTAAACAACTTATCGTGACACATACCACAAAATATTTATTTTGAAGAAAACTGAAATAAATACGCTGTTTCAGGTCGGAAAGCAAACTACTTCTATCAGTCCAATGGCCTCTCACTCAGACACCGAAACCACATGGGAAAAATGAGATGTCAAAGGAGAAATGTAAGTTATAGGCACATACGCACTGGTTATGTACACATAAATATGTCAGTGCCTGCATTAACTAAAACAGAATTCTTACAGCGGCAGTGCTCGATTGCTTTTTTTGGCGTCATCAGGCAAAAATGTCATAATTTCCTTTCAGTATATTTCAAATCAAGTGGATTTGCAGAAGAAAACAAGAATTACCCTCTTGTATGGACAGACTGCAGAAATATACGTGATGACAGGAGGTTTTGGCTGCTCAAACATAGTTTCAGACAGGTCAAAGGTTTAACTATGAGATACAGCTGTAATTACCCATCGCTGTTAAGATTCAGCGGCTGCTCTACTCTGTGGTGAGACACAGAAGCTTGGAAAAGTGGTTTCCCCTTTCCACAGCTGTCAGGCCATCTGTATTTAAATTTAGTCTTTTGGTTTGGACTGAGAGGAGACATCTGCAGAAGGACAATGTGTAATTTTAAAATGCACATGCAGATTTAACCAGAAAAGCATGACTGAACTTTTTCATTCTTCAGAAGTTTTTCCATCTGCCTGCTCCTGGTCCAAGTTTTTCTGTTACTATGCAGTGGGCATACGCACACACACACACACACACACACACACACACACACACACACACACACACACACACACACACACACACACACACACGCAGGTCAAGTCTCACCTCAAAGTCCAACCAACCTGAAAATGCATAAAAATTTCATGTCCAATCCTATGCCTCTCTGTGTGTTTCTTTAATAAATATTTCATCTGAGCTGATTTTTTACTTAAAGTGTAGTGAGAGGATGAAATGAAAGATATGGAAACACAGGAGCCCACCTAAGTAAGAGGGAAGAAATACAGACTGACTCTCAGGAGAGGTGCTTAGTTCTAAATCAGTTGGCATTTATAAAGACTACAGATTAAAGATGATTTTTTCCCCTCATGCCAGGAACAGAGATCGGTCAGCCTTTGCTTTGGCTGCTTCATAGATCATTATAATGAACAGTGTTAAATCACACATATCAAACAAACAAGGTTAATGTATGCTCCAGGCATAAATGTTGCAGCAGTAATGATGTCCACTGGACATTTTTAACATTTATAGTCTTTGTGAGGCTTTAAACCACCTAGGGTGTACCACACAGTGTGATGGACAGTAACTGA
Organism: Ostorhinchus rueppellii; assembly: GCA_030068375.1. Taxonomy (NCBI): domain Eukaryota; kingdom Metazoa; phylum Chordata; class Actinopteri; order Kurtiformes; family Apogonidae; genus Ostorhinchus; species Ostorhinchus rueppellii. Next base: position 24,108,601 of record JAQQZY010000023.1, read on the forward strand.
CTATCTAATAAATTCTTCTGCAGATGCTTTCCGAGACTAGCCAACAGAGGAGAAGATCCAGGCTGCTTTAGTTCCCTTTAGACCTTTACCCTTTGCTGTCATCAGATATCTGTCTGGTCAAGCTGCTCTGGTCTCTTGCACAATCTGGTTCTACTTCTCTTTTTCTGTGATCAGAATATTTTAGAAAAGGGTATTACATTTTATAAGATCATCTATAATTTCTTCCTGTTTTCTGGTTTTGAGATGACAACTTCCCAATTTGATATAAACAGAACAAATGAATGATTGAATGAATTAACTTGCACATACAGAGAGTCAAATAAACAAACGCTTTGTGAGCTCTCTTTAAAAAATGACTTGAGAAAAATGTTTCATCAAAGAAATGTGCAGAATGCTATAATATTATATGCATTTATTACAAAGACTTCTCTATTGTGACACACTGTGAATATCAAACATGTGCAAATGATAAAAAGAACATCACAGGGCCCTGTCTCGCATAATGTTCGACCATTGTTGCACCATGACAACATAAATGATCAAAATAACATGCGTTGCAATTTCCAGCTCTTCCCTACATTTACATTCAGCCTGTGCTGCATGAGTCTAAGAGAAGCGAGGATGTCTAATACCTCTGCAGTGTGGTCCCTCATCCCAGCCGTCTGTGCAGTCTGGAACCCCGTTGCACAGTTTACTCATGTGGATGCACAGCTCTGTCCCTCCACACTGGTACTCATTGGGAGGGCATCGTGAAACAGTACTGTGAGGACCTGAGGAACACAAACACAAGTATTGTTAGTGCAAAATGGAAAGGCTGCATCTCCACTAAAATCTCTAAAATGGTTCTTTCTGCTCGACTTTGCAATCAGAGCTGGCTTCAGCAGGCAGACAAAGTGGATAGTGAAATTGCAGTGCACCACCTTATCTGTGCACAAAGCCCTGGCAGCAGCACTCCAACATCTTTGTTACAAGCAGGTTTGTTTGGAGTCATGAAAACATATTCTGCACAGTACTAGTATGTGTTCAAGATGGACCAAGATTGATTTTACCCATATCCCCACCTCCCTTTGCCTATTTCATCTATCTTGTCTCCCCCTCAATATATAGCAGACCAGAAAAGCTTTAAAGTCCATTTATAGAAAACATTGCCCTTTCATTCTGCCACTGGTGACAGACAACAGGCAATATGTGCAGCTGTCAACATATTTGTCAGACAAAAAAAACACAGTAGCAGTAGAACCTCCACCTACGGAAACCTTATTATGACTTTTACTTCCTCTAGTTTCAGTGTCTTCTCGTCTCTGCCATCTGCCCAAGTGAGTGTATGACACTATTTGTTCTCCGATATTTTTAGAAGACATTACTGTGATCTTATCACAGATCATAATGAGTCAATATGCCTGACAGGCAAAACCTGGCATCAAACTGTGTGGCAAACAATCTGTGGGTAAACAATGGAAACAGGAAATATGGCAGTTCCAAAAAACCTTCATGCTTGAAAAAGGCATCACAAATCCATCAGCCAAGTTTATGTGGCAGTACACTGACTGACACACTTAACTTCCATCTCCTCAAAGCATCTCTCCAATGCACTTCGATGCTGAAATGGCCACTATTTGTTTTTAGCCAATTCATTACCCTTTACACATTCAGCTCTGATGACTGTCACGAACAGCCTATCCAATTTTATAGTATATGTTATGAACATGTTTGTCTTTTTCAACCACCTAATGTCTAGTACTGTGGTCATCTATCTATGGCCCTTCAATATAGGGAAATTATTCACAGCAGCATTTTGTAATATTGGGAAAACATTATTTACAACATATTGGGCAAAACAGTGAAATAGGGCAACAGCTTATCATCTCCGTTAAACCTCACCTTGCACACCATCTAAGACCCTGTTCCTATGACATATATTTACTCTTAGGTTGGCTCTTTCATTTTTGTTGTTTCACACACAAAAAAAATCTTGACTTCCATGGTAAATAGTCATCTTTGATCTTAATCCTAGCTGTTTCTCTCCTTTGTTTCCAACTACTAGTGCTTTCCCCATCTCATCCATCACAGATTTACATTCATCTTTTCCACTTGCCGACTGTCACTAACAGCCTATCCAATTTTACAGTATATGTTTTGCAGAGATGTATAGTAACGAAGTGGAACCACTTAAGTACTGTACTTAAGTACTAAAATGCAGTATCTGTACTTTTT
>JAQQZY010000023.1:24110914-24128898 GCA_030068375.1 Ostorhinchus rueppellii
TTTACTCAAGTCAGTTTTTTGATCTAGCACTTGTACTTCTACTCCACTCCTCTACTCCAGTACTTTATACATCTCTGATGTTATGAACACAACGTTTGTCTTCTTCTTCAAGGCCCCTAATATCTAGTACTGAGGTCTCAAGTACTGTGGTCATCTATATATGGCACTTCAATATAGGGCTGAACGATATTGGAAAAAATTAACACTGCAATTTTTGGTTTAACCCTGTGATATAAAAAACTACTCAGGAGGATATAACAGCTGTGTGGTGTGGGCTGGTGTGAATGGTCAAAAATTATTTGTGTTTCCTCTCGTTGCAGCAACAGGTGCAAGACAATGTCGATGCAGATCACGTGTTTCAGTATCATCCTTCTTGTAGCTGAAATAACTCCAGATAAATGACATTGCTTTTCTTTCTGGCACCAAGTCTTTGTTTTCAGTGATTTTCTCTTGTTCGTTGCTCATTTTTTAATGTTACCAGTGACTCTCTCCGTGCGCAGGGGCGTGGTCTGCTTCGGCAAACTGTTTAAGAACGATTGTGATTGGTGGATCGCTGCGTGCAGTGTGTATTGAACTTAGATGAGAACATGTGGAGTTCGTTTGCCTCCTACATTGCAGGACCTTGCGATGTGACTGCTGCGCACATGTACATTGTGATGACGATGCTAAAACAATATTATTGTGCAGCTCTCCTTCGATACCTTATATAAGGATTTCAATCACATTGTCATCAAAATAAATAACTATACTGAAACATAACATAAAAAAGAATCACACAGGATAAGCTATTACTTATTGAGTAAGGCAGTTGGGTGGGTCAAAATATAGTGACTAGTTCATAAATATGTGTCACAGAAATGATCACAGCAGCATTTTGTAATGCTGGGAAAAACATTCTTTGCGACATACTGGGGAAAAAAACACTGAAATGGGGCAACAACTTATATCTGTTAACCCCAAGATCCTCTTCCTAAAACACATATTTGCTTTTAGGTTGGCTCTTTCATTTTTGTTTTTCACACACAAAAACAATGTGATCTTGACTTTCATGGTAAACAGTCATCTTTCATCTTAATCCTAGCTGTTTCTCTCCTTTGTTTCCAACTACTAGTGCTTTCCCCTTCTAATCCATCACAGATTTACATTCATCTTTTCCACTTGCCAACTTAACAGGCAGAACCACAAGGCAGAAATCCAAAGAACCATTGTGGCAGCAAAATTTGGCCACCGGGGAAATCTAGCAGGAACTACAAACACACTATTATCCTAAGCTTGGACTAGCCAAATGACTACCTTCCTGTCATCTACAGTGTGCAGACATTTATGCATCCCAGAGGCAAAAGCACCAACAATATGTAGTCCAATGCCAAAGTATGATATTTACAAAGAGAGGACTTCCTGGGATGGAAAACACGCTCATTTTGGGCACATACATGTTTGGTCAAAACAGCCAATTCACACACACACAGCTGGAGACTGAAATTGGAGGGAATATACCGGTCCAATCCTTAGCTGGACACACACGGTTCTTCTCCTTAATGATCTTTTTTCTACTGTACTCTTTTTCTTGGATAACATTTTCTGCCTTGTGACTGACCAGACTTTCCTCCACAAAAACACTAATGACTCAGCACAGCTCTGCCCTTAGATCCAGCCAGTCTACGTGTTGCCCAGAAGTCTGGTGTGTACGTCCCTGCTCCCGTCTCCACTGTCCCTGTGATCAGGCTGTGAGATGGCAGAGGACCAATAATCCCTTCACAGTCATTAGATTCACTTTGGCCAGTGCTGCTCTTCTGAATGGCATCCACTGGTGGGGCGTAATGGAACAAAATACAATTTGCTGTATTTCGTTACAGTTACAAGGTAAATAGGTGGTACTGGAGTTAGAAAACAGGTATAATTTTTGCCATTTAAAACAAAGCAGATTATTCACACATGAGGGGATTCAGTTACAGTCAACAATCAACCTGCATTGTTATTATTAAATCTGTTATTGTTATTTATGCTCTATCTTCTCCCCCGTTTCATGCTGTGGGAAAACAGAGGAGGTACAAACTGCCTTTAATGCCGTTTTATTTTAAGAGGATTAGCTCAGCGAAACAAATGCACCTCAGAAACAAAGCGAAAACTTGTTTCTGAGTTCCTTGTGCTACTATAGAACTGTAAATCCACATTTATTTTTTTTTAGCTTTGTTTCATTTTAATGTGATGCTGAGAAAAGCCAAAGGGTTGCAGGAAAAATGGATCTTCGTCCTTTTTGTCAAATAAAATGTCACAGTGGGTTTGTGTTTCCACAGACTTACAGCTTACATCTCTACAGTAGGTGTTAAAGTATATTCAGAGTGGCTAGGTAACAGTACTGTGCGATGCGATGTTGATGCACACAGTAGTGATGGGCGATACCACACTTTTAAGATTTGATACAATACAGATTACTTTTTGCATAAAATATTTGATACCAATTATTATACCAATTATACCAATAATTTCTTATTAGTGAATTTTTTTCTCAATCATATTATTAGTGCTGTTAAAGGTGGGGTCTGAGATGATAGAAAAGCGGCTCGAGCAGGCTATATTTTGAAGACGCGATTCAAAAGTCCCACCCCTTTTTTCAGACCCTATCCAAGCTCTGGCTCAGTTTCTTAGGTAGGAGCTCCAAGCTTCTAAGGACACGCGAATAGGGGTACGTGTGGATCTAGAAGGGGGCAGAACAAATGGCAGTTGACTTTGATAGACACATCGCCGTTCAATCATTTGAAGTGGGCGCTCAAAATGATTGGGTGTTGTTTTTTCAGGCCTGTCGGTCCCACAGGTGACCAAAACTTTTCATTTTTGTGCCAGAGCATTTAATTAATTGTTTGCAATTGGAGTGTGAAGGAGATTTTTAGCAAGATAGTAAAAAATGCTCCAGGAAAACATCTCAGACCCCACCTTTAAAAACAAATACCATCAAATACTAGCCAGGTAACAACTTTAATGTCCACGGTTCAAAATGCAAAAGTTAAACAAATACATGCATAATTTGTATTTAGCTGAAGTTGTATCAGCTGGTGAAAAATACGTCCATACAACGCTCCTTTGTGTTGGCCATTTCTCAGTTTTTGTTTTTTTTTTTCAAATTTACCTGTTCATGCCATGGTGTGTTGTTGCTAACAGGGTAAACACACAACTCGTGGCTCTTCTGGTCATGTGACTGATGGATAAGTTCAATATGCTTCTGGCTGGGGGGTATTTTGGCACAAAACACTCGACTAAGTCACCTAAAAATATCTATAATTGACACACGCACTTTTACTTTGCATTTATTATTTAGTAATCAATACTTTAATGGAGTAGTCGAATACCAAAATTGATGATGTATGGGTATCGATACTCCCATCACTAGCACACAGCTACATGTAGAAGGGTAAGACTATTGGAAGACAATGTCAAAATAATCCAAAGTATTTAAAATATAATATTCGCTATGAGAATACGTAGCTCAACAGCATATTTCAAACCCATCTGAAGGTAACCGCCCAACTTTGACACAGATCAATTTACTCCCTTTACATATACAGTATATAAAGTTGTTCAGAAGCTCACACTATACTATACAGCCCTTTGCTAGATTTTTGTCAGTTACTTAATTGAATTTTCTTTGTTTTCTTTCTTTGTGACTAAATAAGTACAGACATTGGACAATTAATCAGTAATTCCGCAAAATTCTAAAAAAAAAAAAAAAAGACTTATGTAACTCTGGCTTCTCCTTTTATTTCCAATAACTCATTTTTTCTTCCTTTTTTTTCTTCTAATTATGACACATGAACTTTATTGGAAACTGATCATTGCACCAGAGCCCTCATCCCTCTGAGTCCATGTGGAAAGCTAGACTGTTGCCTGTTCTTCTTCCATTTCCCCTCTCACTCTTTCTTTATCTCCACCCATCATTTTCCCCCAACATCTGTTGACCCATTTACGGTAAGTGTATAAGAGGGAGGGTAGTGTGTGGAAAAAGAACATAGAAAGAAATAAAAAGAACACGAAAGACAGAGAGAGAAAGGGAGAAAAAAAAGCAGAGAGGAGACACAGAGGACTGAGTGGAACACCTCATCCACAGGAAGTGGACAGAGCCCCACAAGGCTTCATTCTTGTGCAAGCTGGCAGCGGTCGGCAGGACTGCAGTGGAAAAGGCATTGCTAATTTGATTTAAACAGGGTCCTTTATTCAACATTCCTCTACTGTGAGTGAGGAAGGTTAGCAGGCCCAGAACTTCTTTAAAAAGATTTCTATTTGCTTTCTTTCCCTTTCACCGAAGCCATTGGCTAATTTATTGTTTATTTGTGAAATGCTAACTTGTCAAAGAAAAAGATCTATACTGGCTTGTTGGACGGATTCAGCTATTCCATCCTGAAGCCCAATTAGATCTTCCAGGAAAAAGGAAAATGATTCTGGTGTCTCCATCATCGACCCTCACAGTCTATCCTTGGTAAGGTGCCAATGGGTAAAAATCGAGGCTGAAGATTTGACAACTTTTTTCCGACGGAGAACTGAGATTGACCGAGGTTTTCCTAGCTTCTTTTTTCTTTGCACCACAGACGTCACAGAGACGTCAGCAGATACCCCGACAGATCTCACTTCTTCCACAGGTCTGCATGGCTAAAAAAAAAAAGTCTATCTAATTTGCAGGCACGCACAATTCGGAAACTTAAAGGTTCAGTGTGTGATATTTTGTGAGGCCTAGTGGTGAACTACAGTGGACACAAAAAACACAAAAATAAAAGAACCTCTTCAGAGATATTCAGGAATTTTGACTCTAGTTCAAACTCAAACATAATAGGTGATGGTAATTCATGTCGACACCGGCTGCCATACATTATAAAATGTTACGTAAATGAAGAAAAAATGTCATTCTGAGCTACTGTATGACATGGAGACACCAAATGCATTCCCTCTGTAGATACAAACAGGTCATTCTAAGGTAATAAGACCTAACTCTTACTAAAATATGCATCTATAATAGTTTACTGTCAGTTAAAATGATACTAAGATGATGAGTTCATACTGTTTCCTGTCAACCACGAGCACTAAACACAGCCTTTCTTCTCTGAGCTCCAATCAAAGCGGCATGGATTTCAGACACCTTGCACGGGTGGAGTGCATTAAGCCGCAACGCATAGAAGCAGATCACATGTGCCTTTGCAGAACGAGGAGGTAGAAGTAAAGAGCGTGGCAAGTGGGCACAAGAGAACTAAGGCTATTGTTTGGATCACACAAATCGGCTGTAGCGTTTTACAAAGCAGGCTGAGCTAAAGTGTTGTAAGCAGTGTCACGTGCAGACCCTGATCTGGACTGTGGACGGCCACATGAAGGCAGATCAGAAAAGGTATCAGCCACAGAGCAAAGGCCAGCTGGTTATTTCGATCCATGTGCTTTCCTTGGTTCTTATTTCCTGCAAAAGAACCCCAAAAATCTTACAAATGTTTAATTTTTAACATATCTCCCTTTACATATTAAACTTTGAAGATGATTAAATGATTAATCTCATAAATTCTCTTTATCTGTGTTTCCAATCCAGCTGACTGAGAAGCTAAAGGAGTCAAAATGTAGCCTAGGTCTGGATCAGACTGTCCCTGAGCCCAAAGCTCGTTAGGCTAACGGGATTTTCCATTCAGTAATTCATTCTTCCTCTGTATGCTATTCAACACGAAGCTTATTCAACCAAAAACAAAAACACAAACAAATTACAAGATGCTGCCAGTGCTAAAGCAAAAACATACAAGGGCTGTGATGTGAGCCAGAATGAGCTCTATTACAGACAACAACAACAACAACAACAACAACAACAACAACAACAACAACACGTCTGCAGCCTTTATATGATACTTAACTAACTTCATTACTACTCTGAGCATGTAAAACGGTGAATTAAACATACATATATCTGAACTTCAGCCCAAATTCAACTAATAAGCATCAAATAATGTACTAAAAGCTGCTGCTACTTTTTTATATCCAGATACAGATGAATAATTTAGTGTTGATCCATAAATATCCCTCATGAATAAATTGAGTTGCACCAGTTTGCAGCCAGCAGCTCTTAATGACATCCTCGTAGTAGACTTCTCTGACCACCGATGACCATGTCCTCTCAGACCAGGAGGCCTTTTCTGTGATGCTCTTGACCCACATGACACATTCTTGGATGGAGTGTCCAAATCCTGACCCAGCAGCCCTGAGGCACCCCTTTGACCTTCCTGCTGTCTGCCCTGCCAAAGAAACAAAACTCCACACAACTAGGCCACAGTACTGAAAATAAGAAACGACAACAACCAAGCTTCACTAAGGCTAAAGCAGAAGACAGGGGCTAACATATGAATGTGTATTTTTGATGCAGCGGCTCAACACAGCCTTGTCAAATCTACTTGAAGAGGCACAGGAGCTGACACAGTGCGGGTAAGCATAAGGTAAGAATGGCTGCACCTCAGCCCCATTTATTTCTGACAGCTTTCCTGTAAACACTTCACTCTCCAGGTGTAAAATAACACATTAACCTGCCACTCCAACGACAACGGTGGGTGCCTCGCGTATGTTTTATTTTCAGCTACCTGGACTACATTTGTCCAGGCAATCACATGTCACTACAGCGGCGTTTCTATTCAGATTAATAGCATGCATTAATAACCTATTTTGTCCCCTGTGACACGCTTATGCCCTCTCTGCACATGACTGCTGGATCTTCGGTGTCTGGCTCTTTGCTTGCCCCTTTTCTTCCAAGATATCAACACCACATTTTCATTCCTTCCTGGGGGGCTTCTGGGGTGGCTGGCAGGCCGACAAGCAAAGCAGGAAGGCTAAATCCAGCTCTTGAAAGCACAACAAACTAAGCCTTCTCCAAACACAGCAGCACCACTGCTCCTCAGGGAAGAGAAACCACAAAGCAAACAGTTCTATCAGTAAAGTAAATTGCAATATTCATACAGGACAACACCATGATATACAATAAACAAACAAAAAGACTGCTTATAGATATATATCCTTCACGAGCATTACAGGCTGATGTACAGAAGACGAAATGCAAAGGAAATAAGTTCATTTACCACACACGTCTATGTTGTTTAACTTGCACACGAATAAACTACCTCCGTGTTTTTCTTTAACTCAGATGGAAGAAAGAAAACAGGCCTATTTTTCACTGAATAATGTTCTTTTAGAGCTAGTCTATTTCTGAAAGTGAACAGACTCATTATTTAATTCATTCACCTTTTATTTCCTCACAATAAGCTGTGGATTAGTATAAAACTATTAGGGTTGCACAACATTTCCCTGTAAAGACGAGAGGTGGAGCCATGCTGCTGCTACACTGTGACTAAATATTTGAAAGGCACTCGGTTTGGCTTAAAGATCCTACCCAGAAAACAAGAAAATAACTTTAATCATCACAAATTAAACACCGAGCCCCTCTCTAGACAGTCGTTTTCAGCTGTTGCATAGTGCATTACAAAACTAATTCAAAGGACAGACAACTAATTATCGCATAGAAAAACAGCTATGCAAATTACAGGAAAGGCCCAAGGGGGTCGGCGAGGAGGATGAGAGTAATCGTCATCATAAGAGCTAAGAAACCCGCGGAGACAGTAGTTAAACATCCACTGTGGTAGACAAGCTGTGTGTTCAATAATGCACTCACATGCAGGATGCAGTCATTTATTACCACTACTAATCAGACACAATCTGGATTACAGGAACAGAAAGCAAGAGGATGCACAAGGCAACACCAGGTGTGCAGCACCTGTGAGTATACACTGCACCATCAGGAAGCAGGATGGGAACCTCAGTTAAACCTATTATCACATTATCATTATTCATGATTCTCACCATCCTGCATCATAAACCCCACTCTGTCTCTCATCTTCTCCCAGGCTTTCTCCCATTCCCCCCAAAAGGGTGCCTCTGGTGTGCACCACCCCCTCCTCTGCACAGAGCCTGCTGGGATTACATAATGGTCTTTTTAAAATTTAAACCCATGACACGCTTTTCTTGGCTGAACACAGGCCGGACTTACTTGTCCTGCTCCTGAGGGTTCCAACTTTGCTCTCTCTACTGCCCTGGTCCCAACACAAACCGATGGCAGGTGGATAACACTGGCCTCACCCCCCCCCCCTTACCTTTATCTCACTCATAACAAAAGAGAACTGAGCAGGCTCTACAATGGTTCTCTGCAAAAGTTATTTATAACAAGTAAGTTTACAAATGGTTTTTAAGTAGGTTATTAATTAGGTCATAACCATTTAATCATTACTATGTTGGTGTAACATTAAAAAAGGTCATGTGGCTCCATAGTACCATTGGTTACTCCTTCAGGCATTTACTCTAATCAGCTTCATCTGTTAATACTCAAAACCTTTCATTTACGATACTGAATCATGCTTTCAACATAAATGCATTTTACAGTTTTCAGATCGTTTTGACAGTTAATCATTTAGCATTTTACGTCTCACAGAAGGACGAGACAGAGTGAGTTAATATTTAGTGGAATACATATCTTAAACATGCAGCAGTTATTTGATCTTGCCCAAAAATGGAGCTTGAATCTGTGTAAAACGTACTTTGTTTTAATAAGGACTTATGAAGTGATATCAGTCTAATTAAAAAGCTTACTGTAACTATTTATACAGCTTCTATGTGAATAAGCATATTGTAAAGTGGTGCCCATACTTCTTATAAAATATAAATACTGTGTTTTTTCATGTTATTACAGGCCTATTACCTCATATAGTTTGTAATAAAACCTATTTTACATGATATAATGCTTCTATGCATGTCTTTGTGTTGGGAGTGTTAGAACACACTGTTAAGAAAGGCTCTTTATTCTAAACACGAGGGAAAAACAAAGCCTGTGTTTATAAAAGGACAGGCTGAAATCCTGGTCCGTGCACATGCGCCCACACCGACTGCAGGTTCTGTAGGAACAAGGTGCTGGAAGGCGACGCTTTCATGTTGAGCAGGGGTTGTTTTCCTTGACATGTTGATGATTATCTGGACTGGGTGGTGGCTGCTTTTAGGAGACAGTCGCAGGATAAAAAAGATTGCTTCCTTGTTCATATCAGAACAATATAACTTGGGTCAACCGTCTGGCGCATGACACAGCCGATAAAAAATGAACAAGGATAACCACAACAATAAACTCTCCAGATCTTTCCTGACAAATGCTGATGGTCTCTATCTGCTGTGGGCAAGAAGGGCAAAGATAAAACTCACTGTATTTATTGTCATTTCCTTCGATAGGAGACGGGGAGACACACATTATATGATGACCGATCATGTTCTGCTCTCTGAAAGTGGCTGTTACTGAAGGGTTTCATCTCCTAAAAGCCTAATTGCAGCCTAGGTGGGACCAGTTTGTAAAACTGGCCTTATTACAGGCCAGAGGCAGGGGACGTCATTTCAACATTACCCACTTCCTGTATTTGTTTCCAGGGCACACTCATTGCACGTGGGAATATTTCAGGACCCTAATAAAGTCCAGAGCTGAAGGAGATGGCCGCTCTAAAGCAGCCTCTAATGTACCTGGAGGCCAGAAATGACCTGAAATATTCTTTGCATTTATGTTTGTTATATGGCTTTCAATTGTTCATTGGAATGCAGATCAAAGTTTTATACAAAGGTCATATGCCCAAACAACCATTTTGTTTTGTTTTAGTCTGTCAGTATCCCTCTATGCCAGTCTGACCCAGCACCCCGGGGTACAAAGGACATCATTGTAGGGGTTACACAGCAGGGCAAAGCAGCTGCACTGGACAGTGGCTGACTTCACTGGCAATAGCCAACACCCCAACAAAGGCCACTGTGAAGCCCCATCCACATGAGTGAATAAATAAACCTCTCTCATGCATCTTTTAACCAGAAGCATCCGCAAAGTGACTTCACAAAGACCACATTTATCACAACAATAAAACTACACATGTTACTGAATATATGGTTGGTACAGGGTACAGTTTGGGATACGTCGCCATAGAATTCTTTTATGATAACATAGCACTGGAGCCTTCTTTCATTTATCACAACTTCTACAGCTCATACAACTTTTTAAAGTACCCAAATCTGGATGAGCACAAAGCTTCTGTTCTGTAAACTACATACGATGAGCCGAAAAACTGCCAATTGAATTTAGATCCTTCCAGTACTCTGCGGCATGTTTTTGGGCAGCAAATCCAATGGTTTTGGTCTCATTCCAAATCAGATTTGGTTTTTATTAAATATCTGAGGTTAAGCAGCATCAGGAGACAGGAGGAAGAAATGCAACAGAGGGTAATTTGTAATAATGGATGCTGAATCCCTCTAAAATCATTCAACAACTGGAAGCTCCACACATCATTTTTTATGAAGCAGACATGTCTGTAATTATCCCACCCATTTAATGAAAACTCAAACTACAGCCTAGCAATGAGCTCTGAAATAAACATTCAAAAACAGCAGCTAAATGTAGACACAGTAAACTTTTATACTGTATTTCTGTATGTGTTTTTCAGCTTTCCTTAACAATGATTTCATCAATCTGAATTAAAAAAAAACAAAAAACAAAAACCCAAGATAAAACAGGCAGCGAGTTCTCTTTCCCACATTAAGGCAAGGGAAGGCTGTTGTTTTTGAGATCCTGGCGTAGGTTAGAGGGAGAATCATGAGACGGGGATGTAGTCACTGTTGTTTCTGTCCCAGATAGAGACACGGAAGGAGGTTGGCCCGCAGATGAGAAGGGGGAAAGAGCAGGTTGTGAAAAACAGCAGGTTTCTCCATTGCTCTGGGCGAGTCTCTAATGACTTCCAGACCAGCTCGCGCTCAGTCTCTGCGTCTAGACTGCAGCTATAGCGTTCTACCATGGCCCCCCAGCCCCTTACCCACTCTCTACCAGGCCAGCCTACCCTCAACAAAGCAGCATGCACACACACATATAGTCACTGTGCCCCCCAGCCAACCCTGGCCCTGTGTTTACTTAGAAAACTACAGGCGTTTCAGTCTAAAAGGCTGACTACAGAGACACGCTGCTTTCATTCTCTCCCCAGGGATTCAGCCTCAAAGTATCTCAGCTCTAATGAAGACTTTGAAACTTTCCTTTACTTCGATTCGGCTTTGTCTTATGACTGCCACTTATGTTGCACTGAATTTAAAAGGAAAATCACATCTACTAATGCAAGATAAACTTTGTAAATCTTCAAATTGGGCATGACAGGACTGTTTCATTGCAGATTGACCTTTTTCTGCAAGCAGATAAGACGTTTCATTGTTTCTCGCGTCTCGGCTATGGTCAGCCAAACAGATCTAATAGTCCATGAATCTCAAGTCTGTCAGCTGCTTTTAGAGTCTGTTTGGAGGGATCAAACACAGCAGAAGCTTATTAGCATACCCTTGATATTAGAAAAAAGGCGTTTAAAAGCCAACACAACAGGTTTCAGATTCATTCAAAAGCACATTCACAAACAGTCAATGAAATAACATATCCTGCACAAACAGCTTAATATCATTATTTAATCCAGGATTTTGTAAAAATGTGCTAACTTACAAAAATCCTGTGAGTTTAACTTATCTACTCTATCCGGTCACTGAAAGTCCTTAAATTCTTTACAACAGATGCTTAAAATTATACGTTACACTTCGAAACCTACATAAGCAGAAAAGTATTTCTTGACCAGGTTCCAAATATTGACTTTGTACAAGTCAGATGCAGCAGATTTCAGACAGACAGTCAGGTTACACAACAAGGTATCCCACAGCATCTGGACATAAACCAGCAGACTGTTTTCAATCAGTATCTTCGAAAGACTTACAGACATCAGGCTCCTCATCAGAGCCGTCTGGACAGTCCTTTTCTCGATCACAGCGCCAGCCTTTTGAGATGCACGTCACCCCATCTCTACACACAAACTGTTTTGGGCTGCAGGTCTTTGGGGCTGAAAAGAGATAAAGAAAAAAAAGAAGTGAATTCATTAAAAGATTGCTGAAGAAAACAGTGTCTTTTGTGTCACTGATCTATTCCTGAGGTCTCATTAGCAAGCATGGCCTGTTATGGTGAGAGTCAATAGTGGCCCTCACTGGCCCTAATTAGGACCTGGAAAGTTACTACTCGATGAAGGGAAAGAGAATGATACACAAAAAAAAAAAAAAGAAAACACACTCTCTCACAGGCCTGGAAATGCATTGAATGAGTGTGATGTCCTTAAATATCCAGGTCATTGTTCCCAGTATTACATCAGTGCTGGAAGGAGCAAATCAAAGAACATCTTGTTCTGTGAATTGCCCCTATATCATTTATTTCCCCTTCAACCCAAAAACAAAGAGAACAGGGCTCCAGTCGCAGCTAAACTGGGAAATACATTAAAACCCACACTAATCCGAGTCAGAACAGCACATAAACAACAACAACATCCCCACCACCCTCACACATATACACACACAGCAACAAAGCTGAGTCAACTGAGGGCATTCTGGGAGTTCTTGGAGTGTGCTGCAACAACAAACTGTTACCCTGGGACTTGTTTAACATAACATATTTTTCTAGAAAATATATAAAACATAGCTGGTAATTGGACTGTCAGAAAATGAAAAGAGACGAATATGGAGACTAGTAGATCCAACATCCAGATTCTGTGACCCATACCCCAGACCACTTATGCTGCCATGGTTTCATATTATCTATAGACGACTCCAGTGGTTTCCAACTGTTTCTGGCTCGTGACCCCATTTTAGCATCACAAATTTCTGGCAAATTATTTAGTTTTTGATCATGTAATAGTTTACTCTACTATGTTGCAAATAAATGTTAAGTTTAGATGATATTTAGTCTATATCATGTATATTATTATGGACAGAGGCAGAAAAACCAGGTTCAGATTACTGCACAAAGTGAGAATTGGATTTTCCTTCAGGATATGTACAGTCAGTCCAGGTTGTATTTACAAGGCTGACAATTAATACTGAACAAACAATAACTCAAACTATGAATTATGAAAGAGCTGCAGCGTCTTTAACCGACCACAGTGAACATTAGACAGATCAACAGAACCACAGAGCTTCAGTTTCAGCTTCAGTTTGTCATGTCTGTTATGGATTATGATTATCTCTCAACTCACTATATATATATTTTTTTAGTAAATATGTTTTTTTTGGGGGTTTTTTTTATTTTATCAATTACTTTGAAATATCAGGTGACCCAAGGTTGAAAAACACTGGATTACTCATTTGCTACAATGTCTTTACAATGATGTTTTTGTCACTGGTCAAGTTTGTATATGAGCTACACTATATGCAAATAAGCATTGGAACACATTGAACTCACGTGTTGCATTGCTAACCAGGAGCTGGAGGCTAAAAAAATGTCATAATCTAATTTCTAATTGCAAATAATATCATTGCAATCAACCTTTATATTTCATCTTTAGGGTTAATTTTGTTTACATTGTCATCTATGTTCACAAAATCCTTCTGAGTGTAATTTTGCCCCAAATCAGCATCATTTTTATTTTTTATCGTTGTATTTCTTACAGGTGTTCTACCTCTAGATGTCTTAAACATCTCCATGTTCTGACCATAAATAATCATTTTAATCAACAAGTAAATGTCTACTTTCTTCAACTCTCACTCAAGAAGAAAAATCGGCTTTTAAACTTAAACAATATTTTTGATTTGACATTTATCAAAATAATTATTGACAATAAATGATATGAAAATGTTTACCATGATAATATGTCACACAAAAAGGAATGGGGAGTTCAACAAGTTCATACAAAGTTCCATCGAATCCTGCGGGACTTAACCTCATAAAAAATATGTTGACAAATATATTTTTATAGTTTAAATCCTATTGAAATGGTGTTGTTCACGTAGATGTTCATGGTTTACCGCAAAGGTAGTAAAAAAACATCCAATTTTGTGGTCATTT
Organism: Ostorhinchus rueppellii; assembly: GCA_030068375.1. Lineage (NCBI taxonomy): Eukaryota > Metazoa > Chordata > Actinopteri > Kurtiformes > Apogonidae > Ostorhinchus > Ostorhinchus rueppellii. The sequence continues at coordinate 24,124,833 of JAQQZY010000023.1, forward strand.
CTCATTGCACATGGTACATCATCAAAATGGCCACTACCATGGTACATTTTATCTAAATCTTCAAGAGTGAGGTGAAGGTGAAAAAGTATTAAAAGAGGCAAACGTGACTACGGTCTGGTCATGTTGAAGCTCCAGAGACATCATAAACCCTGAACAGATGGTGGACAGACACACACACACCCCTGTGACCTTCAGGTGTGCAGTCTATTTATGCACTTTAACAGTCGGATACAAACAAACTGTGACATGCTTTAACTGTAGAATCATCTTTTAAACTGACAAGCATAAGTGTAATCAATCCCATAATTCAAGGGGGATCAAATAAATTGTCTCTCACCATTAACTGAAATACAATATTTTACAGAAATATGATCCAGTGAGGCAAAACTGGAAGAGGCAAGACTTTGGATCTCTATACTGTATGTTGACGACAATAAAATACTTCTCACCTTAAAGATTTTAGAATACGAATTAGTCAGTGAGTGTAACTACTAGTTAATTTAATTTCTGTTAAAATACCAACCAACCAATACCAATTTACAGTTCAAATATCCTCCGGCTGTAAAATCTGAATAAAAATGAATTGTTTTTACACTTAAAAGAATCTATATAGTGAGGAAAAAGCAAGCAAATTTTGAAGTAGAAGTCAACCGATGTGCGTTTTTGTGAGACTGATGCCGATTTTTTAAAATGTGGTCCATCTTCTCCATCTGGGACCCAGTGTTGATATATTTGGATGGACTCTAAGTTCTGCCTAATATAACCGAGCAGCAACTCTTGCGTATTTTCCATCTTATCTACTCATAATGGTGATAATAATTAGAGCCGGTCCAAGACATAAGCGAACTAGGCGCCTGCTTAGGGCCCTGCAGCCACTCGAGGGCCCCAAGAGCAATTTTTTTTTGTTTTGTTTTTGCATACATGAATGATGATTTATATACAATCAAAATTATACTATTGTACAAAAAAAAAAACAAAATCACTTTTCTGTGGTGCTGTTGATGCAGGTTTAGTGATTCTTTCTGCCTCTGTTTAAATGTAAAAACTCGGCTGCACCGTAATGTGTACCTACTGCTGTTTAGTTCGCACTACACATCCAATTCATGAGTACTTCCAATCAAAACAATGTCACAAAAAAGGACGTATCCTTCTGGGGCTGCAAAAAAGAAAGAGGAGGAAAGAGGAAGAGAAGAAAAAATAGAACAAAAAAATGAAATAGAGGGCCCCCAAATCCAATTTTGCTTAGAGCGCAATTTAAGCTTGGGCTCTGATAATAATGATGATCATAATAGTTGTTGTTGTTATTACTTTTTCCTTTTCTTCTTTCTTCTTCATGCAAGCTACAGTACAGTATGTCCACTCAATAGCACCGGGTATAACATTATTTATTAATTTTTCTTTTATTATTCTGTATTTAAATGAATTACATGAATTCTATGTTTGTTGGATCTGCAAGCGTCAGGTGTAAGTATTCCCAATCTGCTAGTCTAGGTGAGGTTCCTCCATGTTTTCTTAGGTAGGTGGGAGGAGGGTGCTATGGAAAAGTCATTTGTGTGTGTGTGTGTGTGTGTGTGTGTGTGTGTGTGTGTGTGTGTGTGTGTGTGTGCGTGCGTGCGTGCGTGCATATGTAAAAAATAAAAAATAAAAAATGGAAATGTCAATGATGGTACATACTCATTGTACTCTAATGTTTCAACATTTCTAAATAAAAATACTTTAAAAAAAAAAAAAAAAAAAAAGTGGTCCATTGATGGCTGATATTGACAGCCAATTTTTGAGGCCGATATTAAGGCAATTTTTTTTTTCTTACACCACGCTGACTGTAAAATACAATTGAAGAACTCAGATAATTATGATGTTTATGCAACAATATAAATGAAATTATTCCCACACGTACACATAGTACTCTTAATATTCACTGAACGTCAAGTGCTGACCATACAGGTGTCTCATACAGGTGTCTGATCAAATATCTTATAAGAGTTTTACTACTGATCAAACGTTGGCTTTCAAAAAAAAAAAAAAAAAAAAATTAGGCAGATATTGAAAGAAATCAATATATCAGCCCAATATATCAGTCTACTTCTACTACGAAGATGGCTGAAGAAACTCCCATTTTTAGATTACAGCAGCAGAGCCAAACTGTGGGCGGCATATATCCCAGAAAAGAGCGCTAGTGCCGCAACAAAATACAAAACAAATATACTGTTTTCATGAAATATGACTTTTACAAAAATAACTTGTTATAATAAAATCAACATTGGACCGGTTGACATTTTAAGAGTGCGACAGGCGATGGTAGACTGTAAGAGGAAACATGATAAAGTTCAAAGTTAGAGTGTTCATCATCAGGCTGTGATTGAAGTGGTATTTTTATATCGCATCAGCCCAGAGGTCTCCTTATGCACACTTCCTTTTCATACCTTCTGTCTTCGCTGGTTTTAAATTAAATATCAGCAGTCTGTGGTTATTCCTCCACCATCTTTTCATAGTTTCGCTTCACTGAGTCAACCCACCCACCTCAGCTCTTGGACAGGAGCACTCATTTACATATTTTATGTTATTTTAAAGAGCGGGTTTGGACGACTATCAACTCTCTCCTGCGTTTTTTTTTTTTTTTTTTCTGTCTCTATGTCAGCTGCTTAGGTCAGAATTTAAAGTGCTGATTGGTAAAGGCAACCTATAGATTAGGAATGAGGGAAACAGACTAGGCTGGATGATGGGATGAAGCAGGATAAACAGGATGACAGTATTTACATTTAAAGCTAGCCTCCAACTCAAGCGGAGAACGGATTCTTGAAATGGAGCTCAACCTAAATACCATGAATTCAACCTGACATATTGCTGCACACATTCACACACTCCCCACTTATCCTCCTCTCTGCACTGCTGGGTTCAGTCAGTGTGTACGTGTGTGTGTGCAGCCTGGTGGGTTTGTATATACAGTATGTGTGTGTAATGGGGCGTCTTTCTCTGTGAAGCTTGTGAATTATTCATGAAATTCAACCAAGCTTGTATTAAAGTGTTTCCTCTTTGCTCCTCATCCCTCTTCTTTTGTGCATACGTGCATGTTTATTTGTTTAAAAGGTACGAACACGAGCCATAGCGGAGGCAGCTAGTTGTGGAGCAACCTGTCTATTGTCTGTTAGATCTTAACATGCTTTACCTCAGCGTGCCGCCAGCTCTGTTTCCAGGAGACTCAACTACAAGATGCTGCTGACAGAAAATAAGGAGCAGCGGAAGTGGGTCAGGAGGTTAGCTAGCTGAAGGTGAAGACAGGCTGCAATGAGGGTGAATGTACGGCTGAAAGCAGCAGCTGTAGAGGGAGTACACAACCCCACCATTAGAGGCACTCATGAAATAATTAAAGGTATAAAGCGCATCATTTCTTCATTATTACAATATATGAAACTGTTTCAAATGGGGAAAAATAAGAAAATCTTAAATGTACCTGATACCCAAGCTTCACTGAAAAACATTCTTTCTTTATTAAAACATTTGATATTTGATATATGACTAGATAAATATTAGTAATTTAAAATACTACAAGAAGAAAACATGTTGGGTTTTTCAAAGTTTGTTAATTAAGCAAAAATGTTATTTTTCATGACTGCTGTATTATGTTGGTGTAACTGAGCTGATCTGTGGGTTTTTTTTGTTGTTGCTTGTTTTGTTTTTCATTTCTTGTTTCAATAATATGTATCCATCCTTTATTTGGAAAAGTGAAAAATTAATTTAAAAAAACATATTATGGAATTAAAAAGCTCTCTAAATGAACAATCTTGATTTTGTGATTTTTCACCAATTTCATAAACAAAAGCTTGATTTAAGTGAACGAATCCAAAATACAGCCAAGGCCTATTTATTTGCTGTATTTTGCTGACTCATTTAATCTATATCATGTATTGTATCATACACTAATATCACTGCGCTACAATTTATTATAAAATATCTGCTTCAGACATTAAATGTGCTAAATCTTATATAGCTTAATAAGATGAATCAGAAAACAAATGACCAAAGTGCTGCTTAGCTCATGTTTTCAGTATATATGATGGTGTGTTAT
>JAQQZY010000023.1:24157307-24170832 GCA_030068375.1 Ostorhinchus rueppellii
CAAAACCCATGAATATAGAAGAAAACAGCTGTAGAATAGATGTCCACTGTAGTGACCACTATGCATCAAAGGGTTAATATTATGTTTTATTTTAAAGCTATCACAACAGTAAATAAAAGTACAGATCAGTTTTATTATACCATTTGTTTTATGGATTTACCTTTGACCCGAATGATCGACCATGCGGAGATTAACATGCACATCCAGCATAAAGTGGGCATTCACATACACACACCCTGCTTAGCTACCTCAGAGGTAATAAGTATAGATTCACAGGCCAGAACACTTGGAATGGAGGGGGCTGGGTTACTAAGCAACGAGCCTGTTGATGCCTAAACAATGTTCACGTCGTCAAAGTGGCTGGTTGTGCCAGACTGAGGTTCTGCTGAGTGCAACAATGTCACTGGTGTGTTCCTAAAAGCAGACAGAGGAATGGCCCTCAGACGGACTTCTTCTCTGAATGAAACTCAAAACTGCTTAGCCGGCTAATTGAATGAAATATAACTCAGACATGATCTCTCTCTCTCTCTCTCTTTTTTTTTTCATTTTACTGCCTGTGTAGAATCAGGACAGGCAGTGGATGGCTTGAGATTGCTCACCTCATGATCGACAACAACAGGTTAAACAGGCAGTAAAGAAATTCTTACTATAAAAATAATCTTTTTTTAATTTTTAATTCCCTTTGAAGACTTTTAATCTGTGTTGCAAATAGTTTATTCGCATCTGTTTTTAAGTAAAACCAATTATAACCAAACTGCAAATGCTGAACAGTGATTGTAACCATTGGCAACGTCTATAGCTCAGCACCCTCATTTGAATAACAAGCAAATATATTCTGAGGGGAAGTCAGTGCTGCCCACCAGATGTATACAAATCAAAGTGCAGAGTCTGCCTTCCTCCAACTAGCATTTTATCTGCTTGCACAAAGGTTGTTTTTGCTGTTACCTCTGTGCCTGTGGTGTTAATGTACGAATATGCAGGATGGAAAAAGTATGACATGTACTTTTTTCTGCAGGGGCTTTTTCAGACACCAAACAGCCCAAACTTTCATTTCATCCTTCTGTGTCGGCTTGGTTATAATCAAATATGCTATTCATAGTGAACAACCATGACACGCAGTTGGACAGAGCGGATTATAAATTGCGTAATTGCTGTAACCCCGGAGATAAGGGAAACAGCTAAGTGTAATTAATATGGACTGCTTTAGTGTAAGGTACTGTGCTACTGTATTTCAGGCACCAAGTTTCAGCGGTCATCAGTGTTTGGAGGTATCTCTTAGCCAATCTCTCGCAACAGGAGAAAGTGAAAAGGCATTTAAATATAGCAGAAGTAGATAAGAAGCCAGAGTCACTGACGAGGCAGCCATGGCTAAGACATGAAAGGTAACTTTAGGACACCAGTCTTTGCCACTCAGATGGCAAATGTTTAGGTTTAGTATCATGTGTGTATGTGTGTGTGTGTGGTGTTTTCCAGTCTGTGTTTCTGACCTTCAGGGGAAGCAGCAGGCATCAGCTGATCTCAGCCTACTGCATTACACCATAACTGATCCACACTAATGGACGTGACTCAAACATCACCCAGATATGTTTCAGATCATTAATAATCATTGTAAAGGCCTCTACTTTCCTGTTCATCCAATCATTAAGAGCTTTCCTTGTGTCTCATTTGGTGTCTATTGTTTTGTGACAAACCTGTGCAACATAATGTGGCATGCTGATATACATGTCTTTAAGAATTGCAACATTTGCATATAACAGAACTAGAACATGAGGTTAAACTTCTTTTTGTATTCCTGTGCAGTAATTAGTTAGAGATACAATAAAAAATAAAAAAAACCTCAAAATAACACAAATGAATAGACATTAGAGTAGTGTTTTTCAACCTTGGGACCTCATTCAGATGGAGTCACCTGAAATTTCTTGTAATTGATAAAAACATTTTAAAAAAACTGATAAATTGATAATAAAATAAAATAAAAACAGCTTAATGGGTTTTTCCTTATTCCAGACATCTGGATGTCTGGAATAAGGAAAAACCATCTGGACATCTGGATGTCTGGAATAAGGAAAAACCCATTAAGCTATTTAGAAATGAAGACAAAGAAACTAGTAACGTTAATAAAATAAAAACGTACTAATAAAAATATATGGTGAGTTGAGCGAGACAATCATAATACATACGTGAAATGACAAACTGTGAAGCTGAAACTGCTGTTTATCTTTCAAATGTTCATTGTGGTCAGTTTCAGATGCTGCAGCTCTTTTATAATTTATTGTTTGTTCAGTATTAATTTACAGCCTTGTAAATCCAAGCTGGACCGACTGTACATATCCTGACCAAGGAAAATATAATTCTCACTTTGTGCAGTAATATGAACCTGGCTTTTCTGCCTCCGTCCATAATAATATACATTATATAGACTAAATGTCATCTAAAATTAATGGTTATTTGCGGCTATTACATTATCAAAAACAATTTCATTTTAGCAAAAAAAAAAAAAAAAAAGCCTCTGATTTGAATGTCTGGGTTGGCAGAAATGTGTGATGTTAAAATGGGGTCATGAGCCAATAAAGGTTGGGAACCACTGCTTTAGAGCTTTAGGTACTTTTGTGAATAAAATACAGTCTGTTAGAGTCCTGTTGTTTTAGATACGGGGTAAACAAAGCCCACTCCAGACCAGTTAACTTTGACACAGTTTTATGGCAGTGACAACACAAACAGGAAGTAGACATTATCTATTACACACTTACTCCAGACATTACCACAGTGCCTTAAGGTAACTTCAGTGACTTCTTTTTATCTATATACAGCACCTTTGCACAGAACCTGTTTGGCAGTACAGTGGCAGTACAAAAAAAAAAAAAAAAGTTTTCTGAAGTGTGTTTTTTCCCTGCTCCTGTGTGACCACATTTTAAGGTCCATTACGTCAAGGATTCCACACTGACCCTTTATTATATACAAGTTATTTCCATCATTACATAAAATGTGTCATATGTGTGCTTTCTGCAGCATTTAAATGATAAATTCTACATATTTATCAACATTTTTATGTATTAAAGAACATGAAAGTATACATATAAAAAATAAGCACATCATCAGTAAGGATCTGATGCTCATACATAATAACATTTAGTGGAAAATACTCGCAAATCTTGCAACAGAGAGAAAATGAACAAACAGAAACATTTACAGTTACAGTGTCAGCATCGTTTGCATTGCAAATTACTACAGAAAAGTTCAAAGAGTATGAGTCACTCACCAATCAATAAAAACAAACACAGCCACAAGGTTGTACAAGCACAGAAGTGGACAGCAGCAAAACCAAAGAGTGTACAAAGTTTCTGGTTGGGTTACAGTGCGGTAGAGTGATGAAAATTTGACATGTACACTGTAAAAAGTAAAACACTGAATCAACTTTAAAAATGCTCTTCAATAGGTCACACATAAAAAAATGAGTTGAGTGAACCAAATTAAATTACATTAAATAAATTAGATTCAATGTAATTTAATTTGGTTCACTCGATTCACTCAGGTTTTTTTTTGTTGTTGTTTTGTTTTTTACTCAAATAGTGCAAATAACTGTGTACAAATAAAGAAAAAGTTAAAAAAAATACTGATTGGACTTCCTTTACTATTCCAAAGTAAAAAGTACAAGCTCTAATGTCAGAAGTGACATGTCATGCTATTAAATACACAGACTGTTAACCCTTGAAGCCTTAAACAGACGTTAGTGACCAAACACATCTAATAATCTAAAATGTTTAAAACCTTTTTGAACCACGGAGTCTATAAATACATGGAAATAATGTGGATGAAATGCAGTTTCTCAGCCTTTCATTGTCATCATAACATAGTTTGGACTTTCAGAGGCTCTGTAGTGAACATGGAAACACCATTATTTCAGTAGGATGTTTTTGAACACCTATATAGTCAGTGAATTCATTACAGAAATATATAATGGTGGCCAAAATCACGAAAACATCTGATGGATCTGAAAATTTTGAGGTTTTTTGCACATTTGCAGATGGTTCCTCTGAGCACTATAAGTATCAGATAAAGTGAATGCTACTGTTTTTAGTCACTTTTAACTTTAATATTTACAGAATGAGCATTCTACATTGTAAAGAATCACCCAGCTGTGTCCTTAGACCCTTGCTACCCCACTAAGGCTACGTTCAGACTGCAGCCAAATGTGGCCCAAATCCGACTTTTTGCTGCTATTTGACCTGTATCTGACCTTTTAAAGACAGTCTGAACAGCACATATCCCAAAATCCGACCCAGGCCACTTTCATATGTGGGACCAAATCCGATACGTATCGGATATTTTGCAATGCGACGTCAGTCTGAACAGCCAGGTCGCATTTATCCGACCTTTGCGTCATTGAAATAGCCGGAGATGAGTGTCTTATCATGAGAGTGTTACAGAGGCGGTCACAGAAATATTTAAACATTTTTCTTGTCATTGGAAAATTCTGAACAAAGTCTGTGTCAGTGAAGCGGCTAGCTTCACTATCCCACCACTCCTGACTCCGACTCCACATTCAAATATTCCGTTGTACAGACATAGCAGCTACAGTCATAAACCTGGCTCTGCTCTTTTTTAATCTTCTACTTAAAATTATTTGACTGGTGCCGACTTCAGTTTTAGACAAACTTTATCAGTTCGACACACGCCGATACCAGATCCCTCCATATTTACTTCCCTAAACACAGTGCATGCTGCATGGTCCCGCATGACGTCAGAACCTCTTCTGTGCATGCGGGTCACTTCAGTGTCGCATTCAGTTCATACTCAAAACTGATAGAAGTCGCATTTAATTTGTAATATGAACGAGCACAGAAAAAAATCAGATTACACCAAAAAAAATCCGAATTATGCAGTAAAACCGGCTGTGTGAATGTAGCCTTAGTTAACCACTATCACACATGACAAAGACTAAGTAGTTTGTCATTGGCTTCATATTGGTCCTGTTTACACAACAACCCTCATAGTTCCTAAACTTTCAGGTTGAACCCTCCAGTACTCTAATGCTATCTTTATATTCATTCATTCATTCTTCTTCTGAACCTGCTTTATCCTCACTAGGGTCACGGGGGTCACTTGGAGCCTATCCCCACTACTTAAGGGTGAAGGCGGGGTACACCCTGGACATGTCACCAGTTCATCGCAGGTCTGACATAAAGAGACAAACAATGGGAGGAGGCAGGAGTACCCAGAGAGAACTATCTTTATATTCATTTTGGCAAAAATTGAGTGGATTTCTACAACCCATTTAAATTCCTGCTTAATATGTTGCATTTTATAGGTCGTTCCGTCACAGCATTTGCACATATAAAGTCAAGACTTCCGACGAACATTTCTCCGAGTATGACATAACTGTTTATCAGCAGCAGCGGTTGTAGTCGAGACTGTAAATATGTCCAAACTTCAAGCTGATTTCCTAAAATGTTCAGTTTTGGTTGTATTAACCAACACAAGTGGCAGAATAGGACAGAGCAGCACAACCAACAACCTGGAGGGGGCGGGGCATGAAGTGGCTCATTTGCATTTAAAGGGCCAGCACTCAAAACCACCTTTCTGTGTCTTTACTCAGAAATAGTGTTGAAGATGGACCTGTGGAGTTGAATTAATGAAGAATTCAGACCCAAGCAGAGCATTTACAATTTATGTAGACCACAATTTCTGTTGACCACAGGGGAATGCGTTACAATGCATAATTCCATTACAAAAAGTAAATTATCACACCTTTAACACAAAAAAGTGTTTGAGATTGCCTTAAAAGAAAATTTTAAATACAGCCTCCAAGGTAGAATTTTTCTCAAATGCTGCAGCCGTTGGCGTGTCGACAAGTGAGCTGAAGTTTTCAGTGAAAACACTAACATCTTGCTACACTTTGTGCTTGTACGTTACTTGCAAACCAGACGACAACAATAAGATCGAGCTGTACACCACAAAGTTACATCACTAACCACTGGCCTAGCATGCCTACTACACTGTAAAAAGCAAAAAGTAAAACACTGAATCAACTTAAATATTTTTCTTCAGTAGGTCATACATAAAAATGTTTTTGTTGAGTTAACCACATTAAATTACATTACATTACATTGAACTTAATTTAATTTGGGTCACTCAACTATTTTTTTTTTAATGTGTGACCTATTGAAGAACATTTTTTAAGTTAATTCAGTGTTTTACTTTTTACAGTGTACGGTGTTTTCAGGACTGTAAAAAGTAAAACATTAAATCAACTTAAAAATTTCTCTTCCGTAGGTCACGCATTAAAAAAATTAGTGAATCACATTAAATTACATATAATATAATTTAATTTGGTTCACTCAACTATTTTTTTTTATGTGTGACCTATTGAAGAACATTTTTAAGTTGATTCAATGTTTTACTTTTTACAGTGAGTCATTTTAGCTTTCCAGTGTAAATGGGGCTCGTTTTCAGTTTGTTTCAGAGTGCTTTTGGCCCACGGGCTGTATGTTTGACACCCCTTGGTTATAGCACTCGTCAAAAAACAGAAAAAGTTGTGATGCCTCCAAAGAGGGGAACTGGGGTTAATAAGGTGAGTCAAGCAGTGGCAGACAAAAACATGCTAAACGATAGCTTGATTTTATAAGCGTTTGGTCCCACCCAGTTTGAAGAAGCTTCTTTTTAACCCTTCACCCCTGCATGAACGAAACAATAGTGAGTGGTGAATGAGTGGAGGCTAATCCTGCTCTTTGTGGTGGACCCCCGGCAGTCCTCCATGGGGCTGCCGGGGGTCCGTAATTTTACTTTTTTGCATTCAAAGAGAAAAATTTGGAGTGGTCATTATTTATAGGCTATTATGCTATTGTTTTCTGGTCCCACCCACTTGAGGTTAAACTGGACTGGATGCGGTCCCTGAACTAAAATGATGTTGACACTCCTGCTGTTTCCCAGAGATTTCTAAATGACTTTGAACTCCACATTTAACTTTTCCAAAGGGTTTCACTGACATTTTCCTCTACATTTTCTATTTTTCAGTGAAAAGCACATTCAGTTATTAGAACAACTGACATATTTAATCACATATGAGATAAGATAAGGTAAGATAAGATAATGTAAAATAAGGTAAGGAAAGGAAAGGAAAGGAGAGGAGATAAAGCAAGGGAAGGGAAGGAAAGGAAAGATAAGATAACGTAAAATAAGATACGGTAAGGTAAATTAAGGAAAGGAGAGGAGAGGAGAGGAGAGGAGAGGAGAGGAGAGGAGAGGAGAGGAGAGGAGAGGAGAGGAGAGGAGGCAAGGGAAGGAAAGGTAATATAAGATAAGATAAGAATGAAACGGGACATATAAGAGTATGTGCTACTTATATTTGCCTACTTGACCTGTACATGCATATTATTTACATATTTGCCTAGTAATTCCCCCACATTACCCATAAAACTTTTTTCTAGTGACTTCTAAATACAATTTTCTCTACCTTTAACTTTTTCCAACAGATTCATCAGCATTTTAGAACATTTTCCTTTGTATTTTAAATGTCATTTTTTTGGTTTGTTTTATGTCTGCTCATTTTTTACATAATTATTAATACTATTATTTTTTTTTTGCACTAAAACAAAGAGACACATTTGAAGTGGTCATTATTTGTGGCCTATTATGGTATTATAATACACATCCAACCTGTTTAGGATCACATTGGGCGGTCTGTAGCCATGGGAACTAAAATGAGTTTGACACCCCTACTTTAATGCTTTTAGATTCAAGAAGTTTTTTTTTTTTTTTTGGCCAAATCGTAAATTTTTCTCTATATTTAACTTTTCCATCACAAATTTCCTAACATTTTACATGTCCTTTTTAGTTAGTTTGGTTTTTGTCTGCTCATCTTTGCCATAATTGTACTTTTTTTGCACTAAAACAAACAGACACATTTGGAGTGGTCATTATTTATAGACTATTATTTTACTGCTCTGCTCTGTTTAGGATCACTCTAGGCTGTTTGTGGCCCTGGGAAGTAAATTGAGTTTGACACCCCTACTTTAAACCTCTGGGATCCTAGAAGTATTTTTCTTTTTCTAGCAAGTTCCACGTGAATTTTTTCTACATTTAACTTTATCATCACAGTTTCCTTAACAGTCTCCTTTGCATTTTAAATGTCCTTTTTTGTTTGTTTGTCTGTTCTTCTTTTGCTGTAATTTTACTTTTTTTGCACTAAAACAAAGAGACACATTAGGAGGGGTCATTATTTGTAGGCTGTTAGGCTATTATTTTACTGCTCTGGTCTGTTTAGGATCACGTTGGGCTGTATGTGGCCCCTGACCTAAAATGAGTTTGACACCCCTATGTTAAACCTTTAACATTGTAGACATGTATTTCTTTTTCTGGCCACTTCCTGAGGATTTTTTCCTCTATATTTAACTTTTCCATCATAATTTTCCTCACATTTTCCTTTGAATTTTAAATGTCCTTTTTAATTAGTTTGTTTTTTGTCTGCTCATCTTTGCCAAAATTATTGCTTTTTTGCACTAAAACAAAGAGACACATTTGGAGTGGTCATTATTTATGGCCTATCATGCTGTATTTTTACTGCTCTGGTCTGTTTAAGATCACATTAAGCTGGATGTGGCCCCTGAACTAAAACGAGTTTGACACCCTTACTTTAAACCTTTAAAATCCAAGAATTTTTTTTTCGCCACTTCCACATGGATATTAAACTTTTCCATCACCATTTTTCTAACATTTTCCTTTGTGTTTTCACCCAGAAAGACTCAGTGCTCCTTTTGTGGCAGTTCCCAAAAGATTTTTTTTTCTATAAATGTTGCCTTTCTTAAACGATATATCACCATTTATTATAATATTATTCTCTGTATTCTGTGCTTTTTGAGTAAATATCATGTATTTTCCTATATTTATTTTACTGATCATGCAGATGTTCATAAAAGCTCAGAATAAAGTTGAGGATAATTGTATCAAAAACAGAGAAAACTGAAGAAAAGATGATTTTTTTTTAGCAAAAAATATCAAAACAAGTGTGTCCATCCACTGTCATTGATCCAATTCCATGGGTTTTACTGGTGAATCAATGTTGTAGAAGATGATGGTGTTTCAGTGGAGAGACAGTGGAGCCTCTGAATGTCCAAATGGGTCATATCTGATGACCATGAAAACATGAAGAACTGTATTTTACACCAATTATTTATATGTATTGATAGGATTAGTAAATCAGAAGTTATTAACCCAGTGCTACTAAGTCACAGTTCCAAATTAATTTTTCTCTATTTCTCCCCTTTCTTAAGTGATTTATCACCATTTATCGTAATATTATCCTCTGTATTTAATTCACTGATCATGTAGAGGTTCATAAAAGTTCAGAGTGAATTCAAAGGTTATTATCAGAAGCTGAGAAAACTGAAGACATTTTTAAAAAAAAGAAAAAGATACCAATAACTGTATGCAAAAACAATTTTGCATCCATCCACTATCACTGATCCAACTCCATGAATTTTACTGGTGAATCAATGTTATAGAAGATGATGAGGTTTCCACGTTCAGTACAGAGCCTCTGAACGTCCAAGTTGGTCATATCTGATGACCATGAAAAGATGATAAACTGTATTTTACACCAATTCTTTACATGCATAGATAAGATTAGTGGACCAACAGGTATGAAACAGTTTACACCAGTAGATGGTTTTGGTCATCAGTGGCTGTTAGAGTCTTTATGGCTTAAACATTTTTAGATCAGTAGACCATTTTTGGTCATATTTTATGGGTTAAATGTCCTTTTTTGGGGGGGGGGCAGCCTCTGTGGAGGACCCCTGAAGCCACCCAGATGCCAGCAGAGAGAGGCCTCTGCCCTTCCCTTCCCTGCCTTAGTCACCAGTGGCTGTTTGGGTTTGTATGGGTTAAACATTTTAGATCGGCAGATTAATTTAGGTAGTCTTTATGGATTAAATATCCTTTTTTTCTGTTTGTTTTTTGCTCTTTTTTGGGGGACCCCCATGAAGCCTCTGTGGAGGAGCCCTGAAGCCACCCAGGGGCCTGCAGAGGGGGGTCCTTCCCTTCCCTGCCTTAGTCACCAGTGGCTGTTTGGGTTTGTATGGGTTAAACATTTTAGATCAGCAGATTAATTTCGGTCGTCTTTATGGATTAAATATCCTTTTTTTTCTGTTTGTTTTTTGCTCTTTTTCGGGGGACCCCCATGAAGCCTCTGTGGAGGAGCCCTGAAGCCACCCAGGGGCCAGCAGAGGGGGGCCCCTGCCCTTCCCTGTCCTGCCGCAGCAGCAGCACCACTCTCAGTCTGGCAGCGGGACTCCAGCTCTCACTTCCCCAGCTGCTGACGTCAGCTGGCAGCCTGGGCTGTGCTCGCCGCTCCGGACATAGCGCCGAGAAAAATGCTGCTCTCCGTACCGCCAAGGGCAGGAATCAACCCATACAACGGTTATAACAGCAGAAACAGCAAAAAGGTAAAGGCTTTCGTGCTTTTTCGCTAATTTTCGGCTTGTTCGCCCTGCAGGGCAACACGCCCGTGTGTGTCGCGACAAAAAAGGGGCTTGTGACAGTGAGCTGCAGTGTCCTTGAAAAGCGAAACGTACGGAATTTAACTTCGACTTGGAGTGGAAACAGCTTTTGTGAGCAGCCGAGGTCCACGGTGTGTTGAGGTGGGACATTACTGAGGGCTCGGTCCTGTCATGTTGGACGCCTGGGGTTTTATTCGGAGTGTTTGTGCGTGGGTTCTACACTGAGGATGTCGCTCACTCATTAGAAAAAGTCGATGGTGGAGAGCAACTTTTATGCGTAACTGTGTCGGGATAGTGCGTGTGGATGGTGTTTGTGGAAGTGGGGGTGGGTAGGCAGGCAGACGGGGGGACAGGACGAACATGTTACCGACTGAAATGCGCCTCTTTCTTTCCTCCGTGGGTTCAGTCTGGACACTCGTATCTCCACTTAAATCAGGTCTTCATTGTCTTCGGTGCCGCGTAAGTTTGCAAAGTTTTTTTTTTCTTTTCCCTGTTTCCCATCTGAAAGCGGAATATGCCCCACCCCTCGAAAAATCCCACCAGACCACGGTGAATACATTCCCAGAATTATGAATCGCGCTCTCGTGGTTTTATTCACTGTTGACATTGTGACTTTTGTGACGAATCTGTGACAGAAGGATCCTCTTATGTAAGATTCAATAATAACATACAACAATCATGTAGAAACATCTCAAATATGTTGCGTTTTTAGGCACAGTTTCACATTTGACTTTTTCTGTCAACTTTTTTGTGACTTTAACATCTTCTCATATGTACATTTGACCCATCCTGAAGGTAAATAATGCTGTCTGTTCCTTTACAGTATAGATTATATAGGACTCCAGCTGTTTCCTTCCTCTCATTGACAGACTGATCTTCTAACGTCATGTTGAAAGCGTATATTGACATATTGTCTTTCTGGTCTTGGGCACCGCCTGGCTGCTCATCCTTCCTGATCTGATGTCACCACAGACACTCTGATGTTGTTGTTTTTTTATTTTTTTGACATAATCGTACATATAATAAACTTTATTGCAGACACAAGTCCATATAACACAAGCCTACATCATACACACAACATATAATTGCATGGACTGATCTATTCTCTGTTGTTTAGCTGTTACCAGACCATAAAAACCAAAAACAGTTCCATCCTCTCATCTATTACAAAAATATTCCTTCACTTTTCATCTGAATGCCGATGCCTTTTTGTAACAATACGTGTAATGTATTTATAATAATAACATTAATAACTTTATTTATATAGCACCTTTAAAAACTGGGCTTACAGGGTGCTTTAAATGCGTAAGAAAAAGGGCACAACAGCAGGAAGCAAGATGTAAACAAGGATACCAAAACAAGGGCAACACAGTCAAAGGAATACCTAAAACATCATGTATAAATAAATAGATAAAACAGGGTGAAATTAAATAATTCAATATTATAAAATATGTATATTATGTACGCATTGTGGTGTAATTTATGTACAAATATATTGTTTTTCAGTGTCATATAAATCAAACCGTACCCATAATCCCCAATTTCACACTGCATTGTCTCTTTTAATAGAACTGTCCCTACTCATTACTCATTCGTGTTTGACATTTCAGTTAAAGATGGGTGACTTTAGCAGGAAAAAATGTATCTTTCTGTTGTTCAGTGCTCATAATGAAGCATTTCAATGTAGTTGCATTGGCAATACACTGAATATACAATAAGTTTACTGTGGAGCTACAATCATGAGTTGACATGTGAAATTCAGTCTATTATTTGATTAATTCAGTTAGTTGATTGACGAAAGTTTAATCTGCAACAATTTCTTTCAATAAAAAAATTCAAGACTGGCACGCTATCACTTTTTTGTGCTTGGATGACGTAATACAAGGACACTGAAAACGAACGTAGATAAAGATATATTAATGAAATTTTGCAATTTGACTACACCCAATGGAAATATAGACATTTTGGTCCTTTTTTTCCCCCAGTAATAGAAATAAATCTTTACATGGGTTTAAATTCAAATAAAAAAATATCATCCATATTTGCAGATTGTGACAAAAGTATATAAGTGTTAAACCTAGGCTGGATGATCTGACCAAAGGAGGTACAGTCACAAATACTGATCTGAAATACAGTGTCAGCTATTATAAAATGTAAGTGATATATGTTTTACTCTAGTTTCCTGTTGTTTCTGGAGATTTTGGTTGCATGTTGGGTTTTTTTCTGTTGTTGTCTGACTAGAAATGCATTTTGCCTCATTTTTGACACTATGGGATCATATCTACATGAACTAAACACGAGTCCGTATTTTCCTGTACATGCAGCTGCCGTGTTTCCATTAATTACACTGACTACAGCCTAATTTGTCCCACCAGAGTTTCATAATTAATGAAAAGTGTTTTTACATTCAAGCATAAATTTAAAGCTTCGGTGTAAATCAGACTCCCTGCATGTTGGATTTCAGAAGCCAGACTTGCAAATGACAGATTTACAACAATTCTTCATTATTATTTTGTCAGCAGGAAAACGGCACGTTACATAAACTCCTCCAGTTAGTGTGGACTAGACTGTAACACTTAAGCGCGAACAGATGCTAAACTTTCACTATAATTAGACTGAAATAAAGGGACTAGCCTAGCAAGGTATGCTAGTGGCATTATTACAAGGCCATGTGTCAGTGCAAACCTATGTGCGACACGCTCTGTAAAGTACTGTAATTACACAGGAACATGGTCCATTTAAAGAATATACATGATTCCTCTCAAAATTTGATCATTTCTTTAATTGAAATTGATTACGATAGAACACATGTGTCAAACATGCGGCCCGGGGCCCAAATCTGGCCCGCCAAAGGGTTCAGTCTGGCCCCTGGGATGAATTTGTGAAACGCAAAAATGACACTGAAGATATGAAAAATCAAGGATGTTAAAATCAAAGTCAATTTGGTCTAAAGTGGATCGGACCAGTAAAATACTATCATAATAACCTGTAAATAATGAAAACTGCACATTTTTCTCTGTTTTAGTATATAT
>JAQQZY010000023.1:24184616-24195369 GCA_030068375.1 Ostorhinchus rueppellii
AAATATTCACATCTTTTCAACATTAATAACATGTAAACTTACATTCAACCAGCAGCAGTAGCATTATTTCAGTTTTTATTGTCAGTAAAACTAGCATGTTAGAGTGACAGAGAAAACCACTGTGGTCCCACATGGTGTGGAAAACAGAAAGTTCATACAAATAAAAGAAAATAAATTATTGCACATCTTTACGATATGAATATTGCTCACTATGTTATTGCGATAATTATATTTTTGCCATATATCGTGCAGCTCTAATCCAGAGTATCAAGTGGTTACAGACGAAGCATGACTGAATGAATAAATGCTAGTTGTGAAGCATACCATACTATAATAATGCACATGTGTATTGCTGGCAGGGCTGACAACGTTAAACAAATGTGATGATAAGAATGTTGATATCAATAATTATCATGAAAAAAGCCATCATTATATCTGTGAAGTTAAAGAACTGATTTTTGCTTCTAACGGAAGCTGTAGAATCCAGATGGGTGGTTGGGGTTTTAAATAATTCATAATTAGCACAATGAAATGGAAGCTATGTAGAAAGTCAAACAAGGTGGTAGCGACATAAAAGACAAAGAAAGATGCAAAGGATTTATAAGATGAATTGAGACAAAAACACACTGATACTCTGATTTCATGAGTAGTTTAGAAACAGACAAATAATACAATAGGATAATTTGCCCTGAACCAAATGATAAAATGCTTTTTCACACCAAAATATACACACATGCCATTAAGGAAAACAACAACATATGAGTTATTTTGCTTGACAAAGTAAAAAATAAAATACGTCTTAGATCCAAAAGAGAAAATGTATTTTAGGAATATAATTATCACGATCTAAAAATATATTGCAGTTTAGTTGAACTATCGTCATAATGAGTTAAAGGGAGTTTTTGCAGTGAGGTGTTGCTGGGGCAGTCTTGAGCTCGTCTTGGACTTGGCACTGTTCTGAAGACTGTGTGAATGAGATTATAGGTCTCTGCTGTCCGTTTCTTTCATTCACAAATTAGCTGCCTCTAGAACACATTCAACACATATTACTAACCTGTCACATGACAGATAAACTGAGAAAAGACAGGACAGACCAAAAGGAGCAAAGCCTCCTTTGGCTAAACGGTACTTTATTTTATACCTCACTACTCTGCAGTCCCCCTGAAAATGTCTTAAACTGTTGTCCATCTCTGTGTTTATTGTGAAGTATTTACATGGACGCTCATAAATATTCAGGTGATGAAATTAAACAGCGCTCAGATTCTCCTCGTTGTTTTTCTTTGACTTTGGCGTGTCCTCATATTATCCAGCGGGAGCGAACGCGTGGAAATTTTTCTGGTTTCTTCGACAGCAAAGGAAGACGGGATTATCCTCAGAGAAAGACGCCTGTTGGGTGAAGCAGCTGCCATGCCGCTGGCAAAAAAAGAGGTCAGAGGCTGTCTGAGGGAAGCACTGTGCCTTATGGATGGCCTCTAATTAGGGGGATTGGTTGATGTTGCTGGTGGTCCTGGTGTGAGCATGTGTTCCTGGTGGGTTTTTCCTAAACACCACTAGTCTGATCAGTGACCTTTTCTTTTGTGCTGAAATTAACCCGTCGTCCGTCCTTTGCTGTTGTCCAATCGGTTTCACAAATGAGACACGTCGGCTTAACAGCGCCCTGCGGAGAGGCAGAGTTCAGTTAGAAAGCATATTCTTTCATATGCAACCTAAATTAAAACCTTTGGCAGTTAAATGCACATGATCAAAGTTGTTCTCTGTCACTCATTTAGTAGTTCTGATGAGTCTTTTAAGTGTTGCTATTTATTACTGGTGTCTAAACTTGAAAACCAGCCAGTGGATCTATTCCTGGAAAGAGAAATCGTCTTTTGTTTTTGAGTTCTTGTCAAGGAAAGCGATAATGAAACCACATGTATCCCAATAAAATATATTGCCTGCTGTGGTTATGCAATCCTTTGTTTGATTTCTCTAAGGACAGCCAAAATCCCTTAGCGGGATGATGTACTGGTTGTTGTGCAATAGTCTTTCTTTTTCCTAGTGTTGAGTCATTGACTAGTTGACAACAGAACTTTACAACTAGAATTCACTGGCACTAATCCCCACAGATGGATTAAACAAAACACCGAATTAAAATAAATACATGAATAAAGTTGGAAATTCACTTGTGGTGGAGACGTTGTCATGTGTAACAGCAGGTAAATATTAGGCCATTACAGATGCAAACCACATGAGAATCTTACTGTATAGTGTCATCGAATAATTAATTCCTAGTTGTTATTCATCTCTTGCTTTGTTTTGACAGCGCGACCTTGTATGTCATGTGGACTTAATGGAACCCATATTTTTGCCTCCTGCCGTTCAGGATTTTGTCAAGTGTTAACCCTAAGATGCAGTCGGACATAAAATATAAGGAGGAACGAGGCTTCTACAAGTGTATGACGGAGAGAAATACAAGCTGGAGCACATGATGGTGATTTTCAGACAAATACTTTCTTGTGTCGCTAGAAGTAAAGTGACATAATAAGGTCAATGTTGACGGATGCTCTGTTATTAACCGCCCACCATAAGACTAACAAAATGTTGGTCTTCGTTCTTATGTTCTAATGTACCCCAAGATTTTTTGTGGTTTCCAAAAGTGAAATTGAAGTTTCTCAACATGAAAAAGGCATGAGAGGCCCCTTTCCCTTTATGGAGGAGGCAGCCAAGAGGCCCCGCATTCCCCTCAGAAAGCAGTATTGGTGTGTGTTGACATGAGGGCTGTATGATATCATTTTTCGCAGCTCCCACATAATCATCTGTCTCATGCAGGATTACTTTCCATCTCTCAACATCTCTAAACACACCTTTCAGTTTCTCACATTAAAAATGACAACTAATATCACAGTAGATGTCTAGGATTTACTGATAAAACTGTATACTTCACAGTATAAGTATTTTGGCAATGATATTCTACATGTTTAGTGTTTAGACATTAGAAAGGAACCTAATTTTATGTGTTTTTTTTCTTTTTCTTTATCGCAGCAGTCCTATGTGTCCTCCGGCCATCAGATGGCGCCCCCCAGTCCCAATACCAACAGTAGCAGCAACAGCAGCGGCGGAGGGGGGGAACAGCTGAGTAAAACGAACCTGTATATTCGCGGCCTCCATCCGGGGACCACAGACCAAGATCTGGTCAAACTCTGCCAACCGTGAGTGAACTTGTATCTCATTTGGATGAACCGATGGCTATCATGATACTCTTTTCGTTTCAAAGCAGCACGGATTGAAATTGGAAAGTTAATAGAAGAAGGCAGTTACATTTCACCAGCCATGTCCGTGTCCTCAGCTTGATTTTTTTTTAGCCATATAATGGTCAAAAATGGCTCAAAACTGTAACCAAACTAATTATTTTTGCAGAATTATAACATTTCAATTCACCTTTTTAAAAACAACTACATGAATCTATTATGTTTCCCATGTTTCGTTGCTTTTCATATCATTTTGTACTGTTTGGGAATTGACTGATGCTATTATCATTGCTAGTGTCATCTCACTAAGCCTCTTTATCTCAAGGCTAGAAGGCTACCTTCTACTGGTCTATGTTTTATTCAGTTATTTATGACAAATCTGCTTTGTATGAGCTTTGTTCATAAAGGCAGGGTTCTCCCCAGATGATGGAACAACGGCGCTGCACCAGTATACCGCTAGCTCAGCGCTGCTATACACATTTTCAAATGTAGGGCTTTTTTTTTTCTATTTTCCCCTGATAATTTTGCTAAAATCTACTGAAGTCCGTCGGGTTTGCAGGCACGTGCTCTATTTTCCAGCGCCATGATGTTTTTTGTTTGAAATCTTGCGGAGTTGTATTTATTGCAAGGTTTTAGCACAAGACTTTCTTCCCATTGGCTGGTTATGATGTAATGCATTAAATCAAGCACTCTTTATTGGTTGGGATCTGAACACACATAAACTCACTTCCTGTTTACATCCAGTTTTGGCTGCTCGATTATGGAAAAACTCAATATCATGATTATTTTGGTCAACATTGAAATCACGATTATTCAAATGATTAATTTTGAGTTTCACAGTGCATTTATTCAGCATTTCTCTCAAATAACACTTTGTTATCGGTTCTTTATGCACAACATTCAAATTGAAAATACATTTTGGCCACAAATATGTACTTTACAGCTGTTTTGCAATGGAATGGAATGTACTGCGCATGCACGTCTCTCAGAATTTGTGTAAAGAAAAACGGAAAATAAATTGTTTCAACTTGATTATATGAATTTTGAGATCGTTTGACAACAAAATCGAAATCGTGATCAAAATTCGATTAATTGCACAGCCCTACATCCAGACGACATGCAGCATGACAAAACACAAGCGTTATACGAAGCCTGATAATCAGAGAACGATCTCTACATTTTTTGTTGTGTCCTTGGTGGTGACCACAGCCCGTGTAGCCGAGGAGGAGTGGCCAGAAAAATGGCCACGTGTGTGGAGAATCCTAGAAAGGTAGAGGATTGCTTAGTTGCACTGTTCAAAGCCAAAAATGAGCTCTTCTTGTTCATTAGGTTTACTGTATATATATATAAAAAATATATATTATTAGGTTTATACTGTACTGGTGACATAAACCCAACACAATTAGGCAATTAAAGCATGCAATAATTGTGTAACAGTTGTAAACAAAAGTGTGATAGTGACACATCTATGTAGATTTATCCTTGGTGTTCGTCACTAATTACCTTTTTATTTTGTTGCTGTTGTAGGAATGACACAACCATTGTTCTTTCTGACTTTTTCTGATAGATGTTCCAGTTAAAGTTGACTCAAAAAAGAAAGAAAGAATCACAGTGTAGTAAAGTCTCACGAGAAGATAAGATCTGTGTTGTCTGGTGCAATTCTCTTCATCTACTGGACATATGAAATTATATTTTTAAGGCCATAATTTAATGCTCGGAAAAGGGAGCAGCTTTAAGGCAGAAGGAGGGACTAGTTTAGCGAATAAAGAGTCCGGGCTACCACAACAGAAGTCAGCTTGATTAAATCTGTACAAAAAAAAAGTACAGTGAAACGGTAGAGGCTCAGAGTCAGGAAAAAGACGAGACGGGGGTAAAGAAGGAGTGAAGGGGCCAGAGAAGGGTACTACAAGTTGCCTCCTCATGTCCTGATCTAACCTTCCAATTTTTGTGGGGCTTAACTGGCTCAGCAGCAGTGAACTTAGATTAGCTACAGCACTAGACAAACACTGAACAGCCTTCATTGTATGTAAGCTTCACAAACAGGCACAGATAAAATCCAGTAATAAAGCACCCAAACTGGTTTTGGCTGCTACAGGTCAGTGCCGTCCTTTTATGTCGCACTGATTTGCAAACAAATATTGAGACGAGTATCTGTCATTTCCGTGGGGTCATTGACAGGGTGCCTCCTTTACACCCATGTACTGTGATGTAAAATACCAAACCCACGTCCTCATTAACACATTGTAGGACACATTGACTACAGAGGACGAGCTGTACCCAAAAATGTTATTATCAGAGTCTGGATGCACATGTACTGTACATCAGCAACGCCTGAACAATCTGAATGCTGTGGTTGGAATGTGAAACACAGGGACTGGAGAGTAAAAGCAGGAAACTGACAGAGAAGTCATTGTAGAGACGAGGCGAGGGAATGGAGGTTCAAGGGGAGGGTGGGAGGATTACCCTTGAAGAGGAAACTTAAATGAGTGGGAAAAGAGTAGCATGGCCTGCTGGGAAAGAATGTCAGACGCCTGTATATGGGTCAAAGCTGTCTTTTAAGTCCCCGTGGCCCCCACAGTGTTGCGGACTGCTGTTGTGCTGCAGAGGGGCTGAGGTAAGTGGAAGGTCACTCAGTCAGTACCTTCAGACCTTTGAACCCGCTGTCAGGGGAAACAAGAAATACGGCTTTTGTTTTTCTCTTGTCATGGCTGTAAAAAGTCAAACCGATCAATAATTGTTTATGTGCCTTTAGTTGTTATTGTGAAGGCAGTGGTGCAAAATCAAAGGTTGTGTATTTTTGTTATTTTAGCCTTTTTATTCAGTCTTGGTGGTTGATCCTTGGTGGCTTTATTATGTTCCATTACGCTATGTTACTGTGTTTTAGATTATTAATCCGTTAAAATATGCCAGCATATATTAATCCTAAATTGGGCTCATGCCAACATTTGTTATTTTTAAAGATTAATTCAGGTTTCTTTATTACAACACTAAATGAAACCTTGAACCACAAAGGAATGTTGCATCTCATCCCTGAACAATGTAGGTTAAAAAAAAATCAGTGAGGATGCATCATTTAATGACATGATGTAATAAACATAACCACATTTATTCACTCCGGGGCCTAATGAGTGAAAATGGAACCATTAGAGTTGCTTTAACCAGTTGAAGATAATATATGAAATGGCTTAAAGCAGCGTATGATTTTCGTCACCAGTTTTTCATCAAATCTGTAAAACCCATAAAGTATCAGGAATCCATACATTTTTCCACGATTCCTCTCCTGAATCTCTTCCCTCAAAGTGAACAATTTCAAAGTGTACTCCATCATAAAAAAATCCATTTGTTTACAAACAGAGCCGGTAGGTCAGTTGGGCATTTCCGGAAATTTGTCACAACGTGCATTGTGGGATTGTTGGTCGCCACTGCAGCTATAATGCATCTGCGTGGAGCTCTACATCCCATTTATGGTGGAGTACACTTAGAAGTTGTTCACTGTGAAGGAAACGAGTCAGGTGAGTAACCACGGAAAGATTTAAGGATTCATGACACTTAAGCTATGACTTGGGTTTTACAGATTTGATGAAAAATTGGCAACGAAAGTCATGTGCAACTTTAAGATGAACGACTGTTGAAATATTTCATCCATCTATTCAGTGAAGTTTTGTTTCATGTGCAGCCCCTCTGATCCTTTTAGTTTATGTACAGCTCTCAGCACACATGCACCAACCTTTGTTTATGTCATGCACAAGAAAGCTCAGAATAGGATTTATTGATTTAAGGTTAAATAATATGTTAAAAGAGGGATATTTTACTTTTTAAAATCGAATGATACATTTTCAAACATAAACTGTAAATGCTCTGCTTGGGTCTGAATTCTTCTTTTATTCAACTCCACAGGTCCATCTTCAACCTTATTTCTGAGTAATGACACTAGAAAGGTGGTTTTGAGCGCTGGCCCTTTAAATGCAAATGAGCCACTTCAT
Organism: Ostorhinchus rueppellii; assembly: GCA_030068375.1. Taxonomy (NCBI): domain Eukaryota; kingdom Metazoa; phylum Chordata; class Actinopteri; order Kurtiformes; family Apogonidae; genus Ostorhinchus; species Ostorhinchus rueppellii. Next base: position 24,191,824 of record JAQQZY010000023.1, read on the forward strand.
GTCCCACCCCCTCCAGGTTATTGGCTGTGCTGCTCTGTCCCGTTCAACCACTTGTGTTTGTTAATACAACCAACAACTGAACATTTTAGGTAATTGACTCAAAGTTTGGACATATTTTCAGTATGGACTACAACCGCTGCTGCTGATAAACAATTGTGTCGTACTCTGAGAAATGTTCGTTGGAAGTCTTAACCTTATATGTGCAAATGTTGTGATGTAACTAGTTATAGATGAAACAAATTAAGCAGGAATTAAAACAGACTGTGGAAATCCACTCTATTTTTGCCAAAATGAAGATCGCTTTGCAGCACCTGGAGGGTTCCAATTCAAACTTTTTGAAGTATTAGGGTCCAAACACACAAATTAATAATGAACCAAAGACTAAGGACGAAGACACACCAACCCGACTGCTGATTGTCGTTAGGAAAGGTAACCTGATTGATCGGTGAGCTCCCATCTTCCTGACGTGGTCATAAAAGTGTGAAGAACACACCAAATCGACCGTCGACTTGAGCGTACGTTCTGCGCTTGTGTGAAATGTAAAACAGGAGAATTGTGGAACATCTCGCTGTCATCAGTCGTTGTCAGCAGAGACTGTTGAGGAGTCAAGAAGGGTAGTTTTTGTTGTACTTGATGAACGGATGGCTAGTAATAAGAAAATACTAGTTTTGTCAACTCTCAGGCTTCTTGTGCAAGAAGAAAGATGTTGCAGGCGAAAACTAAGGACAAATCACACTGCGCTAACAATGCTAGCAGAGCTCACTTCATGGAATGAATGAAGTTCTTAGGCAACGCTGTCTGGCACTCAGATACGATATGAGCAGTTCACAGCCTATTATAGAAGACAGTAATAGTGTGAAGGACCTTGGCATAGCTGGATTCACATGGAAACGTCTCCTTCACTGATTCACTAGTCAAGGGCTTTGCCTCCACCAATCAGATTGATCCAGCTGAATGACTGGTAGTGGACGATTACACATGTTGAGTCGGCCAAAAAGAATTGTGATGGCATTAACGATGGCACAGAACACACTAAACAGACCCATGTCACCAACCTCACCAGACTCCCTGATGATGTCCAACCGCCGAAAATCGGGTCGATGTGTCTTCGCCTTAATAAAAGTGGCTTTAGCAAAATATGAGCGCTTTAAATAATATTGCTCTTGTGCAGACAGGTGTCAAAGCAAAACCCTGATGGGAGTGGTCTCCTTCAGGATCACAGTGCACCTATCAGTATCACAGTATTACTGGTTGGTTTGATGAAAATGGTGCGAATTGTATCCTATTAGCTTTGTCGTTTGACCTTCACAGACCAAATGCTGATGGGAGTTTTCTTGGACAGGCTGTATTTTAGGCAGTTCTTCCCTCTGTCATTGAAACAAAAAATGAGGGAATATGTTAAAGGAAAAATGGCATTCATCCCTTGATAAGAGTTCACAGATTTGGTGGTCCAATGCTGCTCTGAGACACGATACTGCTTTTTCCTTTAATTTGTCATTTATCTGAGGGTACACATAATGACTGCTTACAGCGGTTCAATTATAATGGGTGGCTATAAACATATTCTGTGGGTGATTAATTATACATGTCTATAATGAGGAAGTGTTTTATTATTTATCAACTTGTCGCGTCAGTAATCCATTTAGTCTCTTATTAAAATTCACAAACATCAAGATCAACATCAAGATCCGATGTGTGTTTTAGCAACCTAAAAAAAAAAAAGCAAAAGTATTTCTATGCGACTTCCAGCTTGTTAATGCAATTATTGGCTCATTACATTACTTTATACAAAGCTTAAATGTAGATATAAACCTTGTTCACGTGAAAATAAACAGCTGTTTCACAAATGACCCATGAAATGTACGTACATGCTTGAAACCTAAGAAAAGATATGGCAACCAGAATTTAGTATTAAATATTTAAGACTGGTGTCAGTAACGAAACAGGTCTGTGCTGTGAGTGTGTAGTCAGATGTGAGTCATCTGGGCAAATGTCCACTGGAACGAGGCAGGAGTGTAGGACCCAGCGGTGCTCTGCAATGCGAGGGTGGAAAAACAGAAAGGGGGAGAGGGACGTAGTGGGAAGGAAGGCAAACCGGAGGGGTGAAGCATCAGGTTACAGTGTACATTCCGCCCAGACGCCATGTCGCCCAAACAGAGGAACACCAGCCTCCCTCATTGGCTAAATTCACCAGACAAGGGCAGGTCTTTTATACTGCAGAGCTAATGCACTGTCATATAACATTGCACTGTCTTACATAACATGAACTGCTTTAAAGAGGATTTTATCCAACTAAATGTAATGGCTCTTCATGAATGCATTCATTCATTCTTCTATTTATCATGTCTCTGATTGGTCATTGTCATATTTTTCCACTGATGACTCTGGGCCAAAATAAGAAGTCAAGACACTTTGCCTATGTTTCATGTACTTCATGACGTTTCATGTGCAAGAATGACGCAAACAGCATGTTCTCTGCAAAGTTATTCTTTTTGTTAGTCAGACACTGCTAGTGACAACACTATAAAGCCTCATTTGAGCCAAAAATACTCAAGAGCAGATCTGTATTTAGCAGAGAGGTGTGTGTTTCTGTGCTATTATGTATGTGTGTCTGTAGTAAAGACGGGCCTGGAACAAATTGTTTTTGGCCCTGGGGTGCTGTCTCCTGTCTGTCGAAAACAACACCAGGGAACAAAGTTACTGTACAGCAGCCTCCACCAGCAGACAAAGCCAGAAGGGTGGAGACAGACAAAGTTTTCTGTGACACTTAACATTGCATAAAAAACACACACACACACAGTTAATTGCACAAACGAATATATAAGTCATGTTTACACATGTAGTCATGCAGCCTGAGGAAGTGTGGCAGGATTGGTATGCATGTGGTAGGAGCAGATTTCTGTGAAGCCCCAGAGTCGTCTTATCTGTCATTGATCCAGTTTTCTGTGTTCATGTCTTTGTTCGAAGGTATGGCAAAATTGTGTCAACCAAGGCCATCTTAGACAAAACCACCAATAAATGTAAAGGTGAGTGCTTGAATCCATTGTTATTAAATGAACAGGTGTTTTCATGTTCTTATGCTCATATTATGGCTGCTTTAATTTTTTCCATTAGATTGGATTGTTTAATCAAAGTTGTGTTTATTCATTTGTGTGTATATTTTCAGGATACGGCTTTGTGGACTTTGATAGTCCAGCAGCAGCACAGAAAGCTGTTACAGCTCTGAAGTCCAGTGGGGTCCAGGCTCAGATGGCCAAAGTAAGACTTAGCCCACTCCCCGTCAGCTTCTTGTGCTGTACAAATCCTTTTCCCACAAAAAATTGCCAATTCCCTGTCCCTTTTGACTCGTCCCCTTTTGTCTGGCTTTTCTCCAAAGTGTATTGATTTCAAAATCCTCTGCTAAACTTTGACCACCCAAAGTCAGTCCCTCTCTGTGCATACTTGCCCTCTCTGTCATGGTAAAGGTGAACTGTCACATGCATTGGCCTGACTGGGAGAAATGTCCTGTTGGCAAGAGTGCAAGATAAACTTCATAGGGAGGCGTGT
>JAQQZY010000023.1:24218723-24229901 GCA_030068375.1 Ostorhinchus rueppellii
AACCGTTTTTGGGCACTATTTACAAAGCGGTGTTGTTTGGCATTCAACAGCGAATGTAAAAATGAAATGCGTGCGCTTGGAAACATAAACTGCATAGGGACAGTGGATTTAAAAAAACAAAACTGTAAAACTCAAGTTTCTTAAAAAATGAATCGATTTGACGTGCCCACTCGATTTTTAAATCGTATTGATTTTTTGCCCAGGCCAACTTATACATGAATACAGCAGTAAAATGAATCCAACACATCATATATAAAACAGTCATGAGTTCCATTTTACTGCACAGTGCATACTGGTAACATTTAGATTAAAAGTTAAGTAAAAGTAAGGTTTAGAATGAGCAGTCTGAGTTATAATTTAGTAAATAACTGAGCCTATAAAACTTAATGCTTCATGGGACTGTTGCATTGCTTCAATATGTTGATGGCATACAAGACACTAAATAAACTTTTGATATATTAAAGGTACAAAGGCACTTTCTGAACATTGAAACAGAAGATATAAAAATAGGCAATGACTACTGCTACAGTACTGCGGCACAAAATATCGGTTTGTTAATCATGGATACTGTTACACGAACTCATTTGATTCCTATTGTTTTGTTGTTGTTTCTTTTATTTTGTTTTTACTCATTAGCCTCTTACTGCAACAGTTGCCACAGTACTGTTGCGATATATAGATATTATATAGATATAGATATTATACTTCAGTGCATTCTTTTGTGCATTTTGCTACCACCGTACCGTGGTAACTGATGGAAGAAACAACAAGTTGGTGACAGTATATAGTATAGAATAGGAATTATTGTTTTAAATACATTAAATGTTCTTTGCTCTGGAGGCTGGATAATGTGGGTGGAGCTACATGATAGATGCAGTCGTGCACTGTGTGACTTCAGTTCTGTGTCAGTTCAGTGTACTGAGTGCTGTGCTCCAAATTCTCCACTCTGAACATTGTCCCAGTGGCTGATTTCTATCATATCACTGACTAAGTCTATGATGGACTTGTGTGTGCATTTTCTACTTCTCTCCCAAATAAATAATACATTTAATAAGACAAAGTCTGAAGAACTTTCATCCATCAGTATTGATTATGATCTCCTTTATTTTAGTAACGACAGCATCAGATGTACACTGCTAACTGTCTTTACAAAAAATACTCTCAAAAAAACCCAAAAACTTCCCAGACATATTCATAGTTTTATACACAAACCTGGTATTTCTTTTCTTTTTCATTTTTTAAACATCCCAAAGGCCACATTAAAGTCACAATGCAAATTGTAACTGATTTCTATCAGCTAAATGTACTGTATACTGTACGTTACACATACGGTCGATGTTTGTCAGCCTCGGATGTCTTGAAGCGACTTGAAATTCATTAATTCAGGGTATACAGAAACAGACAAAACATCCATGCTCTAAAAGAGATGTTTGTATGAAAATATCTTACACACATACAGTAAAAGATTCATCTTTTCTTCTACATCACATCATCATACAAAAAAATAAATAAATACAAAAACTGTGTCTACACCGCTCATGAGGCAGTGAGTTTGTATAAGAGTCTAAAGCTTAAAAGTGCAGATTTTAGAATCACTGATGTATAAGTAGAAAAACAAGAAAATATCTGATGCTCAACTGTGTCTGTGGGTGATTTTATCTACTAATGGGTCTATTGAGTGTACAACTAATGACACACTGTAATATGATGAGTTCACAGCAGCCAACTGGAGCAATACAAATCAGATAAAGAGGAATGGCCAGAGTACAGTAAACAATAACAGTGAGGTAATGGGTCAGTGCATTACAGGGGCGTTGTGACAAAACCAGCAGAAGACTGCGTAAGAGAAAATACCAAGCAAACAACAAGGTGATCCATCAAAAATGTATAGTCCTTATGTCGTTCTTAAATAAATCCAACCAGATGATTGAGTTAAAGCTTTGGAATAGTCCAGTTTTGAGATAAATATACTGTATTTAGCTTCTAAATACTTCAGATGAATGCCTTCAGTCTCGACCGCCTCCTGTTATTTGTAGCAGGAAGCTGAACAGGTAGATGATGTCCAGGTAGATGGCAAGTGTGGCAAAAATATATTCCTCTGGACTTATAGTGTAGCGCTTGTTTCCTAACAGCATTTGAGTGTCGAAAGCCAAGAACTGTGACAAAGAAACAGACACAAAGCATGAGTAGAAAACCAACAAGAGGACCACTGGAAGATGTGAGATTTTATAATCAAGTGATTCTTACCAGAGTGAAGAGAATGGCTCCTCCCATAGCATAAGTGGCATGTAACCACGGGACCTGTGACAACATAACAACATTACAAAACGCTGCTAAGAAGGATGGCAAGATGCTAATTTAAGAAAGTCAGCACAGTGCGGATTATCTGAGAGGGTAATCCTTCCACGCTGACAAACACCCAAATACAGTCAGGAGCACCTGAGGCAATTAACGTGTGACTGTGGTTAGACTCGTCTTTAGTCACCACTATTCTAGGTAAGACCAAGGTTATAATCGTTAACGAAAACGAACGAAATAACGAAAACTGAAATTGAAAAAAACATTTTCGTTAACTGAAATAATAATAATAAAAAAAACTATAATTAAAAGAAAAAACTGTAACTAACTGAAACTGTTGTGTGTGTTTACAAAACTAACTGAAATTAGCGATGAAATGCCCTTCGTTTTTGTCTTTGTCAATCCGCCTTTTGGATCGGTATGAATTACAGTAGCTTTATTTTGCTCAGTTTTACGTCAGCTGGCACACTTTACGGCACCTCATGGACCGTCGCTTCTTGGTCAATGTCAGCTGTGGCAACCCGATCTGAGTAGCCATCGGATGTGAGTCGTGCAGGCACAGTACATGTAAAATACAAGTAAAAAGGAAATGTGCGGATTTCTGAGACGTTTTACGACAACAGGTTCTCGATGTGAGTCGCACATGTGTAAAGTAACAAATTTGTAACTGGAACCGGATGTAGAAGTGAAGTTTTTATTATTTTTTTTAAAGATAGAAATTTACTAGAAGTGAAGTTGTTGTGAACTGCTGTGCGTGAATGTGTGAGATTATGAACACGTTTTCAGTATTCCCCGTTTTATGGCAGTAGATTAGTGTTCGTCTTGCATGCACCATTTTAACTGGTAAACATTTTAAGTACGGCACGTCAGGAATATCCTCTCACCAAATTATTTGAGAAAATAGTTTGATTAGTCGCCGAGATAGTAGGGTGAGCATCAACGTAACTACTAATAAATTTGAAATCCCTGCTGAACCTCTTGCGCATGCGCGACTCACATCAGGTAGATACTTAAAACAGTCGTAAAAACGTCGTAAATCCACGCATGCGCTTTTCACTTCCGCATGTACTGCGCTTGCGCGACTCACATCCGACAGATACTCAGATCGGGTTGCCATATCAGCTTCTAGTCTAGTCATTACACTACCCGGAAACATGACAACAAAGGTTGGAAGAAAGCGGCAGAGTCCAATTTGGTATTTTTTTGAATATGACTGCGAGACAGATAAAAGCAAGTGTCTCATAGTAGAAACTGGTGATAAAATATGTGGAAAAACTTCTCAAGCGACAAAAATTCCACGAATCTGAAAGTCAACTTGAGAAGCTAGCACAAGACGGCTAATCGTGAGTACCTTGACAAGCTAGCATCCTTAGTCGAGTTTTATTACACACTACTTACTCTAATTTTTTTTAATCCTGCACCTGACAAATAACCCAAAGTATGAAAAAAACGAATAACTAAACTAAAACTAAGCATTTGGGAAAAAAAAAAAAATTAAACTAATTAAAAACTAGCAAACCCAATTTAAAAACGAATTAAAACTCACTAAATTAGAGGGGAAAAAACCAAAGCGAAGTAAAGCTAAACTATATTTAAAAAAAAAACAAACCTATTATAACCTTGGGTAAGACAAGGTACAGTAGAGAGGCTGAAGGTGCAGGACTTACATATCCAAAAGGGACGACAATGGAGATGGTGATGGCACAGAGAAGCATAACTATACACAAAGAGAACAGCACACCCTGGCAGGACGTAACGTCAATCTGCAGTGGATGAGAAAGAATTCAGAGTAAGTGATCAGAAAAAAGTCTGAGGCTTGAATGTGGAGTCTGGAGTCAGTCCTCTCACCTTAGTCTGGAAGCTGAAGATGGTGACGGAAAAACACACCATAGCTGTGATTCCCACACAGAGAATCACAGACTTAGTGTTGTAAAAGCTGCAGAGGAAGCACAGCAAATGCATTTATTAATAAACATACATCGACATACACAGATGTTGTAGTTGTTTTTAATATTTTTAATGCTGTTTTTAATGTTTCATACAGACACACACCTGGAAAAAAAAATAAATCAATATTTACTCACCTTGATACAAATCCCATCATGAAGGCCATGCTCAAAGTCTGCAAGAAATTACCAAAGATAGCAGATTTCAGTAAAATAAACTGCATTATTGTACATTTATACAACAAATTTAACCCATTAAGGCCCAGTGCTACTTTTGTGGCAGTTCCCATATGATTTTCTCTCTCTATGTAACCTTTCTTAAGTGATCTATCACCATTTATTGCAATATTATCTACTTTATTACAGCTATTTTCTCATGTTTAATTCACTGGTTACGTAGATGTTCATAAAAGCTCAGATTAAAGTTGAGTTTTATAGTTTTTCTGTAAAATACATTATCAACCAAACATAAAAACAAGCCTCTCCATCCACTTTCATTTATCAAACTCCATGGGTTTCACTGGTGAATCAATGCTGTAGGAGATGACAATGTGTTTTATATGTATGTGATTATTTTAGTGTTTTCATGAATGGTTTTGGAACTGACTTTTATTGTGTTTTATAAATATTTTTAGTGTGGGTGTTTGGCTGTGATTTCCATTTTGTGTAGCTTCTGTTGTCTTGGCCAGGATTTTCAATCTCATTAAGCAGTTTTCACATTCACCACTGAGCCTCTGAATAGGGGTGTTAGAAAATATCAGTTCTGCTATATATCGTGATATTTCATTTCACAAAACTGCATCGATATTAAAAAGTACCGTATCAATATTTTTAGATGTTTATTCAAATGCAGATATCGCAGAAGTTCAGTTTTTTTAATTGTTTTTCTTCCTTGCTGCTATTTTATTTATTATTATATAACACTGTTTTATTAAATAATGTTTTTTTAAGCATCCTAAAAGCACTTTTTACTGTTCCTCTGTTGGGATCGCACAAAAATAATGTTATGAACGAATAGAATATGAGTATTTGAGCAGGATCTTTAAACTGTAATGTCTGTAAAATATAATTTAGGTTTCAACAGAGGAACATTTTGTGATACAGCATTAGATCCTGTTGTGAATAAATAAAATGTGTTTGGTATTTGTGCATATTTCTGTTGTAATTCAATTCTTCAAGGAAATAATTTTTAAAAGAGAAACAAACAAATCATCATCATTATATAGTGTATCATGATCCTAGTATTGTGATTTGCATCGTATCTCCACATTCTTGCCAATACACACCCTTACCCAAACGAGTCATATCTGATGACCATGAAAAGACGATAAACTATATTTTACACCAATTATTTCCATGTATTGATAGAATTAGTGGACCAACAGGTATTAAACAGTTTAGATTAGTTGATGGTTCGGATCCATAGTTACAGTTTGGGTCTTTACGGGTTAAGAGTAATGTGTTTCGTGTAAAGATAGATACTTACAAAGAGAACTAACAGAATTATATTCCAGGGAAACTGCCTCCTGTTTAGACAAAAAAACATATTCAAGGTCAAGAGTGTACATGGTATGTCCCAGCACCGTCATGTAGGTGATTTTATAAATATTCTACTTATTATTTATGTTGGTAATATCAGGCATCGCACTAATTACCTCAGGTCTCCACAGCAGGAAAGTGCAATGTAGGTGGCAAAGAACATGAGACTGTCAAAAAAAGAAAAAGATTTACAAAACAATTAGTGAATGGATTATCCCCTTGATGCCGATTGTCGCAAATTTGCATCAAACCCACCCCCCAGCTCCAAAATGCAACCAAAATACTATCTACTTGCAAGAAAAAAATGAAAGTCAATTTTTTTTTCCACAATTGGAAATCGATTCAGGCTTTAAGGGGTTAAAAATGAATTCTAAGAGGAGTTTAATATGAGTTGTACTGTGATTTTACTTACTAAGATGCCATGTACAATCCAGGGTGCGTCTGAATATAATACCTGACAGGTGCACTGGAAAGACAATGAGTGAATGTTTCTATTAGCTATACATTTTCTCAATAAGGAGTCAAAAAATAAATGTTTACTAAGAAAAATAGTAGTTACCAAAATGCAAAGAGGGCAATAATTCCTACTGTCACCAAGAGCTGAACCATGAGAATAGCATAGACCTGAAAAATGACAGATTATGTCATTAAAATGCGTGACTATTTACTTATTTACTAGTCTGATGTGCTTTCGTTGCCTGTGTGGGATTTCAATACCTTCCTGATGAAAGTCTGTCTGATGACCTTGTCGTCCCAGGCGAACTGGGCCTCCATGTCCTCATAGCCTGAGGAAAAGACAGGAGGGGAAGATATCAGTGTAATGTTATCTGAAGTTACACTGAGACTCTGACGCATCATTCAATCTGGAGCCAGAATGGGCAGCTCAGACTTGACATGATTTTTGATGCGAGTTGTAAAAATAATGATAATATACATATATGATCATATAAAAGCATGACATAAATGTAATTAAATATTTTTCTCTAAATAAATAACAGTTTTTAAAAAGACATAAATGTAATTATATTTTTTCCTTTTTAAAATAAAAAAAAGAATAAATAAAAATAAATTAAAAAGACACAAATGTTATTATATATTTTTTCTCTTTAAGAAAAATGATAAAAATTATTTAAAAAATTAAAAAAACAAATGCAATCATATTATTTCCCTTTAAAAATTTTTAAAAATAAAAAATTTAAAAAATAATGCAAAAATTTTTACAAGACATAAATATAATTATATATTTTTCTCTAAATAAATAAATAACATATTTTTTAAAAAGACATAAATGTAATTATATATTTTTTCTTTTTAAAAATAAAAAATGAATAAATAAAAATTAATTTTAAAAAGACACGTTATTTTTTTCTCTTTAAAAAAATGAAAAATAAATAAAAAATGAAAAAATCACAAAAAAAACATAAAAAAATAAATGTAATCATATTATTTCTCTTAAAAAAATAATAAAAAAATTTTAAAACTAATTTAAAAAATGTTAAAAGACATAAATGTAATTATAAGTCTGTTTATCTACTGTTCATGCTTTATAGTTGGCAGTGTGTTTTCCAGCTGCTATTGTTATCCATATCATTCAGGTTTTCGCTTCAGTTACCTGCTGTGGCTTCTTGGTAAGTGGGGGGTTCATTGTCGTTGGCCTGCTGAGGTAGAATCAGATTTAACAGGGTCAAAACACTTTTCTTCAGCTGTGTAAACAACTTGTCCTCATTCACACAAACAGGTTATGATACTTTCTTCCAGTTTTATTTTGAAATTGCAGATTCTGTGGGTCTCTGTGAATCCAAATGTCCCGTTAAAGCCGTCTGCAGATCTTTTCCTCTAACAGATTTGTCTATAGCCTCCATCTTTGATTATTTCAGAGGATTAGGATGGACATGGACGGGCCTCCATGTTTCGGCAGACAGCAGAGAAAAACAATGTTACAGAAACAGCAACGTGTAGACAATTAGATCAGCTAACATCAAACTCTAATTTTAATATGAAAACTATTAAAACAGATAACAGTACTGGGTTGGTTATGTTTGAGTAGAAGCCTGGCTATGATTTTGTCATTAAAGTGCAGGACATTGTAGGAAAGAGAATGAAATCTCCTCATGTTAGAGTAACATTTGAAACTCAAATATATGGCTATTTTAGTGCATTCAAAGAAAAACGTGTTACAATCAAAAAATGACAAATACATGACAGAGTATCTGCAGAAAGGACAATTTCATAGATACCTTTTCCTTTTTCATGGTTTTATCCTTTTTGGTCCCTTGTTTTGCTGATGATTTCAAAATTTATTACAGCTATGAAGTTTTCCAGTTGATAGCTTCTTTAAAATCCCAAACTCCAAAATTCCCAGCTCCTCTTCTGCCTCATGTGAGGCCCAAATCACAGCAAACTGTGAACAAAAAGCAGCGTATAGACTAGTTGTGCTGCTCTGAATCTGTCTCTTCACTGTGCGGATTACACTGGAGCTTTATAGATGTCCATGTGGTTAATCTCTCGCTAACCCTGATCCTGCATCACCCTTATCCTCTGTATAATGAGGCCGTTCTAGCAATGTCCAGGTAGTCCCAAATCACTGAGATGAAGACCGACTGTGCCACTGCTGAAACTCAACAGGGGTGTGACTTCTGACTCACGTCACTGGCACAGAATTTGTCAACATTGTCCCAGAAGAGTTAATCTTCCTAACCCTCATCAGAAAGATTGAAAGGACTTATTTATTTGAGTTACATACGCATTGCATAACGTTTTGCCCCACTTTATAGAAGTAATAGGCACAGATATGAGTATTATTTAACACTGAGTACATACGCTGTGTATCTAATAAGCAGGAGAAACTTAACTTACACACAGCAGCCCATTCCATCCCAGGTGGAAACACTGCTCTGCACAAAAAGGGAAATTAAAGCTGCAGCCAAAAATGTGAGCAGCGTTAGATAAAAACAATTAAAATAATACAACGGATCATACAAAGAACGAACAAGTATACACGAGTAGAGTATAGAGAAGTGAGAGACGGTTTGAGTAACTGGGGAGGGTTATAGAGAAGAGCACATAAGGAACCAGTAGTCCTAGTCTACTTTGGTTTTTTGTGTGTTTTTTGTTTTTTTTTCTTTTCAGATGTTAATTAGCTAATCTAAATTGCCCATAGGTGTGAATGTGAGAGTGTCAGCCCTGTGATGAACTGGAGACTTGTCCAGGGTGTACCATGTGACCCCCGTGACCCTAGTGAGGATAAATCGAGTATAGAAAATGAATGAATGAATGAATGCGTTAACATTATTACAACCTCAGTACACAATCCTGATACCTACGCTGTTTGTTAAAAACTTATGACCAAGTTGTTCTCTATTTTGCTGTGTTTGTTTATTCTGGACATAAAAGATAATGAGCACTGTTACAATGCTGTAATGTATACAAAAGGTGTCATGGCTCAGTAAAAATACTTGAAACAAAACAATTAAAATAATAATTAAGTTATTGTGTTTGAAACATGTGAAGAACGAATGTTAAGTATTGCTGTGTTTCTGTTATTGGTGTCAAATGAGGGAATCAGTTGAAGGATAAATTGAAATTGTGTAGCTCGTCGAGTTTTAAAAAATAATCAAGGGTTATGAAAGTGCAATGATTTCTAAGTGACTTAATAAACTGAATGTAGAGTAATTTCGGTTAATGTTTTATTTTTCTGCAACTTCAGATATGGAGTTGGAGTACAGATGGGAGTAGGAGGAGCAGAAATAAGGCAAGGGCTTCAGCTTCTTCCTTTTTCAGTTACAAATTGTGTTAATTGTTTGTTTTTTTACATGTGTTTTTGTATGTTACTGAAATAAAAAATATCCATTCACTCAAAAAAGAAAAAAAATGCACTCATTAAAATAAAGTAAATGACACTTTACAAAATGATAATTATCAGAACTAGTAGACAAATGAATTAAAGACCTGTGAGTTCAATGTGATAGCCGAAATTAAAATAGAAGATGATAATGCATATGAATTATAACCAATAAAACAAAAACACTTTAAAATACTACTACTAACAGTGCAAGGCAAATAAACCTCATTATATAAATCTGACGGTTACAGATGGGTGACATATTAAGATATTAGAGTAAAAAATATAGAATAATCAGCTGCTTATAGGATGAATTTGACTCGTACTGAATTTGTATTAAAATGTGCTTATTTGGAATTTTATTATTTGAAAATTATCATCAGTGTTTGTTATTATTGCTTTATTTCAATGAACAAGAGAGAAATTAAACAAAGTACAGAAGATGGATATTCTGATCTACTTTTGCCAGTTGTATAATCTTCATGAATCTATTTTTAGTAGCATAACAAACCCAGTGATGTCATGTTTTTGTGTAAGAGACTGGTTGAGCAACAGGTAAAGTAAACTAATGAGATGGACTTAAGAACATTATGGAACACAAATGACCTTAAGAACAGGAATAATGAGATTTACTGGCGTGTTCAACTTTAATCTAATTTGTAATATTACATCCTTGGGGGTTTCCCATGGTTTTCAGAGGGACCTGCTGCTTTAGGTGTTCTCTCCAAATTCTTGATCGACTTAAGCAAATAAGTGGGAGATTTCAGGGAAGTCATACAAGATTTTTTATTTTTATGTAAAAAAAAAAAAAAAAAAAAGTAGATAATTTGACATTGTTTTTTACCATATTTGAAGAACGATAAAGCTGGGGACCAACTGTATCCATTAAATCTTTTTTTTTTTTTTTTTTTTTTTTTTTAATGCTTTCCACAGTGATTTTACATTGAACTGGCCAAATACTGATAATAAGTAATGCCAAACAGTGCGTGGACTGTGCACTAAAGCTTTACAAAGATAAGGAAAGCCCTGGTATGTGATTTTGGACCTGGTTTAATATCAAACTAGAAAAGCACTCGGAGAGCACAGACCTCTGCCAAGATAGTGTTTGTATTTATTTATTTTTTTAAGGTAGTGTTTGTATTTTTTAAGGTAGTGTTTGTACTTTTTTAAGGTGGTGTTTATATTTATTTTTTAAGGCAGTGTTTGTACTTTTTTAAGGTAGTGTTTGTATTTATTTATTTTTTTAAGGTAGTGTTTGCACTTTTGTTAAGGTGGTGTTTGTATTTATTTTTTAAGGTAGTGTTTGTACTTTTTTTAAGGTAGTGTTTGTATTTATTTATTTTTTTAAGGTAGTGTTTGCACTTTTGTTAAGGTAGTGTTTGTATTTATTTTTTAAGGTAGTGTTTGTACTTTTTTTAAGGTAGTGTTTGTATTTATTTTTTTAAGGTAGTGTTTGTACTTTTTTAAGGTAGTGTTAGTACTTTTTTTTTAAAGGTAGTGTTAGTACTTTCCTCCACTAGATGGCGGTGAATGACCTCATGCAACTCTGTGCCA
>JAQQZY010000023.1:24230001-24243030 GCA_030068375.1 Ostorhinchus rueppellii
TCCATAACTTTTTGAGTTATGTTGCTAACAAACAAAGTCAGATGGTAACAAACAAACAAACGCACAGTAAAACAGAACCTCGTTGGCGGAGGTAATAACTGGGGAAAAAGAAAACAAATACTCAAAGGAGCGCTTGCAAACACAGAAACCTTATACAGGATGTCATCATGCTGCATGACACAATATTTCCATTGTCATATTAACCTGGAAAAGAAATCTATGTCAGAAAAAAGTCTGATCCCAGAAGTCATGGCCTCCATTCAGTCACTCATTTTTTCATTTGTTAATTATTTCATTGTGAATGGAACCGCCTCCTCAACTGAATCCATAAAAGATGAAGGTTTTCTTTGTTAATTAACTCTAAAGCTGAATATTTCAGACTATCTTTAGATTTTCAGATTCATCTTCTTGTTCTACAATGTTACTGATCTACATATTACGACCTATATTTTCCTCCATTCTGTCAGTGGGTGACACTGGTGAGCTTAACTGTTACCATGGCAACAATGAAGGGCCTCGTTCTAATTCATCAGTTGGTGCGACTGGTCTGAGACTCTTCTACGTGAAAACCAATTTATGAATCTGACATTTTTCCTGGATGTCCTCCAACATTTAATGTGTTCGACCGTGGCTTATTACCTTAACTTCCACCAAGTTTGCAGTATTTTTATTTGTTTATTTGTTTATTTACTTTCATAACCTACCAAAGGCAAATGGGAGCAAACGTACGACCTCCTCAGTGGAAGTCATTCAGTGAAAATGAAAACAAAAACCGTTGTATGGAATGATTATATTATTTGGCATAACTGGAATTTTTAAGGCACAACTTATTTTTATCCTGCAAAAGTGTTAAGATAAATATCCCTTAATCCTCAACACTCTTTGACTCTTTCTTCATGTGACCACTAGATGGCAGCAAAAGACAAGAAAATATTATTGATGTTGCAAGAAGAGTCATTTATTTATTTATTTATTGAATACGTTTCTGTACCTGTTTTTAATTTCCCCCCTCTTTGCCCAGGAAAACAACTTGCCTGAAGATAACCCTTTCACCTATAAACACTGAGATAACATCACATTTAGCTCGACCATTTTGCAAGCTCTTCCTTATAGCACTTTCACCCAGCAGACTTATTGACTGAGTAAATATTGGCCAGGACTATTTAACTACATAGATATTTCCAAAGTAAAGACAGGGCATATATCACAAAACAAGAAGACCTCAGGCGAGGTCAGAAACGACGTGAGACTAAACTCAAAGTATTATGAGGACATTCTGTCTTCTGGGGGTACATTCTTATCATCACGGTTTAAATGTTCTGTAGACATCACCCAAAAGCCTTCACTTATGACTTATAAAGGTAAGAAAACAAAAGAAGGACAAACAGTTTAGGTGGACACAGTAAAATGGGTCTGTGAAATCATTATAGACTTTAATGAGTTACATTATGATGATTCTTTATATGTTTTTGTATCATATGATTGTAGTATATTATATTTTTTTATCATTGACACATATATGTAAGAGCATTTTGAAGGTTGTAGTTTGCAAATTTGTCCATTTTAGATCATTTATATAGTACTGACTTTGTTAAATACATATATTTCCCTGTTAAATGTTACTAATGCTGCTGTTGTAACTATCCAAATGTAACGGACTAGGCAGGTAAAGTAGTATAAAACTGAAATACTTTGGTAAAGTACAAGATTTTCAAACTTGTACTAAACTAATGCACTGCAGTAAATGTACTGAGTCGACTGAGCCTTTTGGAATACGGAAAATTCATTCTCATATCATAGCATATTTTTTCATTTTGCTCTACCAGATGATGACCCCATGATCTATTTTAGGAAAGTTGGAGAAATGCACGTGTACAGACATTGAAGATGGACATTGAAGCTGGCCACTATCTTTGTGTGAAATCATCCCCAAATGTGTTCTGATCCCGTCCAGGAGGTGGCGTGTACGGTCCTCAGTGCAACCGTTCCTTAGAAAAGACTGGAACACTGTGTCAGAGCTTGAACAGGGGCTGGGACTGCTGTAGACTAAAGTCATTCTTTCTGTTTTTCACCAATGCAGCAAAGAGAACAAAAGTTCACTTTCAGTTCAGGCCAGAGGATATATCTGGCTCGTGCTTTTTTTTTTTTTTTTTTTTTTTTTTGTGAGCAAGGAGACAGCATGCTATTCATTTGAGACCAGCTTAGTGCCAGAGACAGGTGTTTCCTGATACTCATAGCAGGAAATCCAATATGTTAAGAAATATTAAAATAAACAAATAAGAAACTGCTCTTTTCTGCAACTGAATCAAATATTTATATCTTGAAAAATCAATATGAACATGTTTATCTTTGTACTCCAGCTGAGACAAATCTAATAAAGAAATGTTCGGAAAGCCACAGTCATTTAGAGCAAATATTCTCAATATTCATACTTATATGTTGGTACCAGGCCTTCAGACAGTACAATAAAAGTAATGAGGGCTTCTCCCTGTGCTGTCTGGTACCCCTGCGAATCACCATTGAATCATTTTTTGCACATGTACCGCACCTCTCAAATCAACCTTTAGTGCAACCGTCTTTTCAAAGCCATGTTTGCATATATTTAAATAGAATCAATCTAAGTTGCCATAGGCCTACAGTGACTTTATGCAAAGCCATGAGAAAATGATAAAGGGTATTACTTTGTATTTCTTGATGTACTTTGAAATGATATTTGCTTCTTATCTCACTCTCCAAAATCAAGTGATATTTCTTGTTGGTAATAAAGCCCCTAATGGCTCTCCGACCTGGAGCATGATTGGCTGATTGCTTCTGTTGCTAGGCTACCGCTCCGTGGTATGCCTCGGTGATGCTCTAAGTGGAATCACAGTGGAGGAGAAAATGTAAAAAGATAAGCACAAGGAAAATGCTACATAACATTATTTAATAACAGTCCTCTATGTTACACCATTAAACATTTACAAAATATTCACAAGTTGATGCAGCCAGGTGACAATACATTTATTGTAATTATATATTTTTCAAATAAAAAGTTTTTCAGAGCATATGGTTCAAATGCTGCTGTCTTTTTGCAGTCTGTGGGGAAATCTTTAATGTGTTGTCAATGATGATGACATCATACAATAAATCAACACTAGCTTCATCTACATATCCAAGAATCTTCAGCCTAATAAGGGTAAGAATAAATGTTACATACAAAATTTACAACACCTTAACATATGAGCCATCAGATATGGTCTAAAATGACCAAATAGTTCTCCCTGATTACCGCATACAAATACAATGCAACATACTCTCATTTCTTAAAAATGTTATACATATCTCAATCACAAATGGGTGATTTTTATAAAGATTTCCCACACAATGACATGTTGTGAAAATAGCTTATGTCATTTCAACAGGACATATTCAAACCCTTCTGCAAACTATATGTTAGACATTTCTATTGCTATATGATATATTCTAAATGTATGGAAAGTGCATTTTACACTTGGAGCATGAATGTACAATAATAAATCAATGTGAATGTTTGTACATGTTCCTTTTTTCTAGGAAAGAGGTTGTGCTTCCTTCTTGTCAGATTTATGAACTGGTGAGGCAGGACTGGGTCTGGAGAGGACTGGGTGAGGAACATCAGGCTTGCTCTTCTTTTTTGGTCCAGAACAAAATCGGTCTCTAACAAACTCCAGGGTAGAGATGATGATGATGATCATGATGATGATGACGGCTTGGTACTGAAAGTGGCTTGACTCAAAGAACCCAAGGAAGAACGCAGTCTTTAAGATTTTTGAAGCAATTCTGGAAGCAACTGTAGGGATGGGTTTGAGTTCAGGAGCCCCCACCTCCCACCGTGTCTTCATCCTTGATATTTCCCCAGTCCAGTCTCTCACAGCATCAGACTTGGCACAGCTCTCACCACAATGGTCCATCATGCAGAGGCCAGTCTCTGTGGCAGGTTGACGGAGAGCACAGGAAACTCCCCCGAAGCTTATACGTCACTAAGCTGTAGAAAATGCAGCTCAAGGGTCAATGCGAAACGCTAAAAGCTTATCAGAGTGTTGGTTGTTGAGGGTTCGCAGGTCCGGCAGACGTAGCAGCAGCTTTGGGAAGAGGGTGCTGTCATCTGGGCGACGGCGGGTGATAAGGGAGCGGAGAGCTTTTATTAGATTCTCCTGTAGCTGCTCCAGTGCTCCTACTTCCACAATACCAGAGCGATCTACAACAGAGAAAGGCAGGAGGGATTTAGAGCTGAAGACATGAGAAAATGTGCGCACACAGAGTTGTGTTTACATGGTTCTGAATGTATTATGAGTCTTACCAGCAGACACAAGCACAACAGCCATAAATAGAGCCATCTCATCTGGCTCCAGACCCAGAGACCCCAGCTTCTCACTGAATTCAAACATGGCGTCCAGTAAAGAGCCCATGCCCAGAGCCCTCAGCGATGCCAGTGAATATGTCTGCCCATTCAGAAAGGTCACAGTCCGTTCTTTAGGATCAAACAATGAGCAGAACCTCACCATCAAAACCTGTGGACAGAATAACACCAGAACAAGTCAGAAAGGACTCCAAGACATCAGAATATTTCTTATATGTATTGTTATTTCATATTTCTGGTTTAAAGAACAAATTCGTAGTTAAGCTGCCAGCTTGTACCTGGAAAGTTCCAGATTTGAGCAGCATGACCTGATCATGCTGGCTGAGGGTCTGGAAGCCTGGGATGCTTTTTGCAAACTCGACTACTTCTTTAACAGCAGGAGTGAAGCACTGTGAAAAGGACTCCCACACCTCCTGACTGGAGCGACTGGCTGGGGCCACGGGACATGAATTCAGAGGACACGCCTGGAGACAGGAAGTGGAAGCATTAGGTACTTCATATTGACATTAAATTGAATTCAATTCAATGCGCACACAAAAATAAAACTCACCAGCACTTTAGCTCCTCCATTTAGCTTCCAGGGGCAGGTATTCTGGTTCTGGGAATCACTGGGTAGGTAACCGTTTTGATTGACTGTGTAGGACTGAGATGATAGGCTGCCAGTGACTGGACACTGATTCTTATTGGAGGAATAGGTATACTTGGCGTTGTCAACACTGGTGTTAGTTGAGTTTTCATTGTTGTTGATGGCCACAGGGCAGTTTCTGGGGACATGGTAGCTTGATGTCAGGTTCGCCTGCTCCGCCTGAGCAGTGTGCTGTGTCTGGGTTGCAGTGTGCGACAGGGTGGGCTCCTGCGTGGGATTGTTCTGGAACGTGGTCGTGCTGTGGCTGCTGTTGCTGGGGGCCATGATGACTGGTTTCTCGTCAATGTTTATTAAGCTGCTGCGGTAAGACTGCGATAAGGAACCCGCTCCTTCGTTGGGCTGGTTCTGGGGACTGCAGGGAGCGTCGGTAGGAGGAGACACCTCCATCTCCATGGAAGCTGATTCATTTAGACTGTTCATGTAGCTCTGCATCTCATCCAACAGTCTTTGCTTCTCTCTTTTGGGAATACGCCCAAAACGCACAGCTGAGAATAGAAACCAAAAGAGAGCATTCGCTGTTAGCATTTACAGACATCAGTCCTTGATATCACTGCCAGTTCTTTCCTAGCAGTACTTCAATGAAACACACACTTTGAGGCGGTTACAAATTTTACACTGTCTAGAAACAGACCAGCTAAAACAAACTCTACATTTGACACTATGGCTGTAATCTCTATGTGGATTACTAATCCACAGAACGCACGCTACTGTCTATTCTCTGTACACAGCTGTTTCATCACAATATGAACACTTGAGCCTTCATCTCATCTGACTGCTTCATCCTCCTCTCCAGTTCTAAAATCCTCCCTTCCCCCTTTTCAATACTGCACCTCTGCCGACAGTCCTATTTATAGTATGCTACACCCCCCCCGTCTCCCTCCCTTTTGCTCTCCTGTCTTTTAGTTGAGCTCTTGCTCTTGTCTGTAGAAGTAGGTCACTGGGTCAACAGTACTGAACATGATGTCATTAGGAAAGTGACAGAGTGAACGAGTACTAGAAAGGTCAAACAGACAGGTATGTGGAGGTAAGGTTAAGTTATCAAAAAAATTCTGCATAGATAAGTGTAAGATATCTAAATAACATAAATAACTGAGAGAACTAATGCTATGATCTTACCTGAATTTTAATTTGCGTGCTTGTTGATTTTAGACAGGCCAAATGTGGTAAAAAGTAGGCCTGGATGTGATTAATTAGCAGGTGATTTTTCACCTGCATTTTGGCTTTTTTGGGTCAACTAAAAATGTTTGCTCCAGAAAACCATGATTTATTATCACCTAGTTTAGCCATATCCCTAGAGATAAGGCTTCTGCTGTGAAAACATGCAACAGAGCAGAATAACTGCATTGATTTTTCTTAAATCCTATGTTAAACACTATAGAGTTTAATGATTAACAAGCCTGAATAGAATGATCTATCGACAGAGTGTGTAAAGATGAAAAAAAATAACAGGTGAGAGTGTACATCGTGGTGTGTACATGGGGTAATCTACAACTCTGTGCCCCATTTTCCCCAAATAAGCTATTTTTGTCACAGTTTCTTGATGACTGATGACTACTGGGACTCTAAGGCTCCTCTTGCCATAAATCAGAGAGTGGGGAAAGACAAGAGGAAGACAGGTGAACAAAAGACAAAAGGGAAGAAAGAAAAGGGAAAATATACAAGAAAATAAACTGACAGACTTTCCTGTGATGAGAAGTGAGGCAAGATAATGCGACTTTGACAGCATTATTCACCCATTATTATGTCTTCCTACAAAGATGCTTTATGAAGATGTAACATCTGAATATCTGTATAACGTGTATCTGTATCTGAATATCTGTATAAAGTGGGTCTCATTCAGCCATTCATATTTAAATTGTCTTTTATAACATTGACATTTCTCACCATCTCTGGACATGCCCACGGACAGACACTTCTTAAAGCGGCAGTGCTGGCACCGGTTCCGGTTCATGCGCATGATGAGACAATTTTCATTCTTCACGCACATCTTGTAGTGAATATTCTGCTGAATGCTGCGTCTGAAGAAACCCTAGAGAAGGCACAAAAAACAAAATGTGTTTTAGTGCATCTACTGAGTTTATGTATCTCTGTTTACTTTCCTAAAAAGCAAGGCATGACATTGTGTCTATATTTGTTTAGTCTCACCTTGCAGCCCTCGCAGGCATGTACACCATAATGAAACCCAGATGCAATGTCGCCACAGACCTTACACAGAAGCACCATGCCTCCAGTCTCTGTGAAATAGGAATACATCAATCATCAGACAGAGAAACAAAACAACAATCTACTGACAGGTACGCATGCAGAAGAACACACAGGCTGCAGTAAAGTGAGTGGGTACTTACTGGTGAATGTGCCAGTAAAACCACAAGGTCTCTTGGCTGCTGTGGGATGGTTGAAGGTTGCAGGTGACGCTGTTGTAATTTGGGCAGCGGGAGCATTGTTTACTTCAGGAAACTGAAAGACCATTTTAGGGGATGGAGTTCCTCCCCTTCGCTCCCCTCTCTGCTTCAGGGCCCCAATCTCCTGAAAGGAGACACCCTCTGGGGATGAAGGCTGCGAATGGGAGGAGGGTGACTGGGTCTGGTATCCACTTGAAGGGCTGCCAGGACTGGGGCTGGCACTACCAGATGAGCCAGCGTACAAGATAACACCACCTGGAGGAACAGAAAGGGGCAAACACTCAGTTCACTGATCTTCATCTGGGTCTTTTGTTCACATGCACAATATAAGTGGAACTGTTGAGCAATGTCCTACTTTGAATCAGTCACTTTACTTGGCAGACTTTCACATACAAACTCAAAACCCAGACCGGACTGGGGCAACAGAAATGTGATCCAATGAATCAGTCAAAAACAAAATGTCACAGCCAGAGCAACAACAGTTCTGACCTTGTCGTCTGTATTTTATGTTCCATTTTATAATCTGTTCGATGATCAGTTAAAGAAAATATGATCTCATTGCCAACGCCTGCATTTACAGATATGAAATTGTTGAAATGCCACTAGAATGAAAAGATGTCTGTCTCCAAATATGGGGGGGGGGGCACCCAGAATGAATATTAAATCATATTTGTATAGAAACATCAATATTAAATCAAATTGAAATATCTGATAAAGTACACCTAACAGAGGTTACCTGCGTGTGGTAGAAAAGCCTTTAAAGTATGTATCCCTGAACAAATATCACATGTGGTCCTAATGAAACAGAAAACATGTTTTCTAAATATATGTATATTTTTAATATATGTAGATATTATGACAGGCACTAAATGTGCCATTACTCAGGGTGGAACACATGAACATTAAGGAGAGTCAAAGGATATTACATCAAATCGGAAATGCCCTATTACCCGTGAACATAACACTCATCCAACCCCGTTGTTTTGCAGACACTGTTCTCTGCAAGATGAAAGACTGCCCCTCACGTGCAGGCTGAGCCAGCCAGCTCGCTGCCTTCCTGCATTCAGCACTCACTCTTTCTCTCCTCCCTCCTCCTACCCCCTCCTTTCTTCTCTATAATCCACTCTCCTGCCTCCTCCTCCTCCCTCCCCAGTTTGGCTCTAGGCCTGCAGACCCATCTATCCGCCAGCCACCTGACCGGGAGCTCACATGGACTCTTGACACAGTTCCCGCCTGGCTCACAAGGCTCTTTGCGCAGTCCCGTGTAGACAACAGCACCAGCACAATAACAAGCACTAGGGCAGATCACGTTTGGAATAGAGAGAGCTTTAATGCTGTGACTACAGGCGTAAAAGAAAGCAAGCAGGGCACGGCTACCTCAAGTCTGTGCATTCCTCAGAGCCACAAGAAACTGTACAGAAGGTTATGCAGAGCAGTCACGTTGCACATTGTCACTGTACTGACACATTAAAATCATTTAGCTTGGGGTTTAGTCAGTTATGGGGAACACCTAATTGGGGATTTAAATCGCACATGTAGGGTGGGCAAACCCATTTACACTAATTAACCCATATTTAAGGCTGACATAATTATGTTAGTGTTAAAAAAATATCAAATAAAACAGTTACAAGAGTATAAATGATTCTGTTGGAGACACAGTTTATAGAATGTGTGCTCCTATTGCTGCTTCTTTTTTTTTTTTTTTTTTTTTTATTTGCCAATAGATCAGTGTGTCAGGTGATGAAATACCCTAGTCTAGAAGTCTTCCAACGTGCCAGTTTCCCATGCCCTAAAATTGCATGCTGAACATTCTTTGTTCATAATCTGCATTCCTGAACTCACATTATCATGATCATGCTTGAACTTTGATCATGAAACACTGATTTTCATTAAGCAACTGGTTTTGGTTGGTTTTTTTTTTTTGTTTTTTGTTCTCATTGTAATCAGACTAGATATCAAACATGTGCTCCTGTCAGGCTAGCAGGTTAATGCACTCAAGTGAAGAGTTGTCTTCTCTAGTCTGTAGTGGAAGTGCTATCTGAAATAGTATGACTATCCTTGAATTGTCTGTTTTGTCATTCTTTGTCCATTTATTTACAAGGACCTTGAATCATCTGAGAAAAAGCCTCCCTCTGCTCTTGGGTGATCTCTCCTTGAGAAAACACGTGCTGCATTTCTGTTTAGCTCTAAGTGCCTCCTTAATTCCACTGCTTACACGTGTCAACAGTGAATACAAGGCACTTTGGGCTGGATGTCTTATGTGGTGGCAGCTCCTGTGTCAAAGAGGCTTCACTTCACATACAAATGTAACATGTGCAGTTTCCTGTGTGTTTGTCTTGGAAGAGATAAACATGTGCATCACCTGTAGAGGACAGGGTCACACCCTACTGCCACACTAACTCCCCACCCCCTTTCTGCATCCACCACCGTGTCCCCACCCCTCTGGAATAAAAACATGCCATATTCTAATTCCTCATAAGCATTTCCTAGAATCTGGTTTGACTGGGTGCCACGCTAAGCTCTGGGAATATTGCCCTTCTGTACTCAGGCACAAGTTGTAACATGTGACCTGTGCATACATAGAGAGCTATAAGAACTACAGAGTAAACAAAACCATCCCTTCCCTCTGCTCACACTCCCTAACTTCCCCTCTCATGTACCATACATGCAAGGTAGGCCAACCATATGAACATCACGCTCATGACGCCTGGGGGAGACGCCCCCTTCTTTCATGTGAAGGTTTACTACTGTGCATGGGCAGGAAATCTTGCTCCACGTGAAGCAGCTCGCCACATGTCAAATATCCATTTACCAAGGAGGATGGTGCTTGGAGAATTTGAAAATTTGCTTTACATCACATGACTTTCTAAGTGGTCTAATGATCAAACTCCACTGTTGGTCCACATTGAACTGGGGTTTAAAGAGTTTTCTGAGTGCAAATGTTTACAAAAGGTTTTACATGTAGGTCTCACGGGTTTGCACCATTCATATGTAACACTCCAGGACAAATAGGCTATACTTTAATCCTTTGCTAGAGAGGCTATCCATCATCCGAATCATGCTTGGCTTTTAATTTGATTATGTTAGGGTGAGTGATCGTCTGTCACGCACACAGTCACAAAGAATCCGGTTTCAGGACTGGCATCAGATCTCAGTGTACCATTAAGCTTATCGTATTTGCCAGAAAGTCTGTGCCATATTCATGCTGTTAAAGTCTCATTCCAATTCTGTCTTCTTTACCCAAAGGACTGCAAAACTCAGACAATAATTATACTTTTAGGTCAAAGGATCAGGTCTCTAGTGTTGTGACAAGTTAAATGTCCCCAAGCTTTCAAACATAATATCAGGTGAATAAATGTCAGGTTGCCACAGTCATGTCCATTAGGAGACACTGTGCTACACAAACATTCAGTTATTCAACAATATGGTCACATTCTTCATAAGGTTTAATGTTCAGCCAGTGATGGAACAACCCTTCACAAGTCACTGCATTTGCCAGGGAGGAGTAGGAGTACTTCCTGGAACCAAAATGAGTTTATCTGAGGTGAAAAAAATTATATGGAAGGCAATTTCTTTTTTCAACAGCTTAAATGCCTTTATTGTTAAGGCGTGGTCACATTACGCAGAGTAAAACCAACTGTGACGCATTTCAGCATCAAGCCTTCGTCAAGGACTAGGTTTTATTGGGTGTAATATGACCAATTCATTACAATAAAGTCATTCTTACTGCTTAAAAACAGAGTGACATGGACTTTCCTTGGATTTTTATGCCAAAATATCGTACCTGGAGCACGATGACTAGTTTGACTGAATTATCTGGATATTTAATAAACAGATGGTGACATCAACCAGACTGAATTTGTCAGATTATAGCAGACAATAAATGTGAGTGATGTGCTTTTACTTTGCTTGTAATATTAAATAAATAAATAATAGCAAATAGGACTCTGTAATCTCTATCTAATGTTATTATTATGATTAATAATAATAATAATAATAATAATAATAATAATAATAATAATAATAATAATAATAATAATATTTTTGCAAGTATGTCTATAATCTAAGGTGATTTTTCTTCAAGCTTAAATAAATGTATTAAAATAGCCAAACACCAGTAAAAAAAAAATCATTTGATCATTTTAGTTTTTATTGTTATCTTAACAATTAGTCTGTTTTGCTTTTACTCCTCTATATACTAAATATTCCTCAAATGACACCCTGATTGAGTCATAATTAAATAAGGTTTACTTTACTTGCACTTCTCATGGTAAATCTCGCTTCAGTTACAGTAACCAGGACGAGTGAAGGGCAGCTAAACCTCTGACCCACTGACCAATCTACCACTGAATAAAGAGGAATCCCCGTGCGGGCTGGGCGCGAGCTTCGTGCGCGCGTCGGAGAGCACCAACCAAGGGGGCGGGTGCCTGGGAATCATGCGCGGCACGTGGATATTGAGGTTGTATACACGTGCTGTCGCTCAAGGCGGGGTAGGTACGTATTAAAAAAAATCAGGCGCATGATTCCTAACATTATCACGACTGCCGTTTCCCAGGATGCACCGGGCGGACAGCAGATGAAAAGATAGGACCGTTGGAGGCGGATGCTTTAATAATTCACCTTCTGCTGCGTTTAATGTCTGTCTGACGTTTGAGTTTCGTGGTTGTGTTGTGTCTATTGTGAATAACTTAAGCATTATAAAGCTGAATTATCCATTGAGTATTAATCATGAAACTTTAAATTACAGCCCCGTGTTTTACATGTCTGTATTCCTGCATAAGGAGCTTTAACAACACAAGTCTCTCTTTATGCCATTAGTTCCAGCGCATTAAAAGGATTGTGAATGTAACAGACGCTCACACAGACTATAATATTCTGATCTGAGTCATGGAGTTACCAGGAAGCTGCTATTGACTCCTTTTATGCGTAAACTAGAACAGCTCTCGACTCATTCATCATAAACTCCCACTACACTGAGATCACGCTTCCAGTCCTGGCAGAACTGGATGTTTACTTCAAATACTGCTCCACAAGTCATGGTCAGTACACGAATATTTGGCACCGGTGACTTGTTTTGACTTTGTGGGCGTGACTGTTCCTTGACATAGCCAACACATGTGTATGAAGGGGGGAGGGTGCGAGGGGGCATGCTCAGCCCCAGTAAATGAATCACACAGTTGCAGCAAAGTAACAATTCACTTTGCAACTTCAGATTCTTTTACTTCTGCGCCTGCGTCATGGAAAAACGTGCCAAAGTGAGTGAGTCATTTACGAGATTTAAACCAAAACGTGAGAGATCCATATGAGATAGGAGGCTACAGGCGACTCAGTTTGCCCGATCAGAGGGCATTTTGGGTCTCGCTTCACGTGAGTTTGTTTACATGCAAAGAATCAGGAGCCAACAGCCAAGACTGATAAAAGGGGTTTCCTTTTACTCCTTATCTGTCACCTTGTAAACTACATCCTGCAGCTTTATGAGCACTTGGAAAGATGCCATGCACAACATTATTAAATCATAGTAAAACAATCCCTGATTGCATTCATTATAACTCCAAATTGCACTTTACTTATACATATATTTATTTTACTATATAAACACCCCC
>JAQQZY010000023.1:24349833-24377504 GCA_030068375.1 Ostorhinchus rueppellii
TTCATGGATCTCTTTAATTCTGCTTTGTGTTTCGATTGGTTTTTTTTTTTTTTTTTTTTTTTTTATTAGGTCACCAACTGTCACAAGTACAATACAAATAAGATATGTGAATTAATTTTCCAAATTCAAAAGTAGAAATTCTCCAAGAGCATTTACAAATGTTGACTTAGCCAAATATAGTTGTAAAAGACGAAATGAGACGAAAATGACATCATAATAATAATAATAAATGACATACCCTCCCCTATTTGACAGACTGCCAGCCGCCACTGATTATATATATATATATATATATATATATATATATATATATATATATGTACTAGGTGATAAAATAAAATTCAGGTAGTGAAGAGACTTAAAAATAAAAAAACAGAGCAGCATGTTAAAACAGTAGTGTGTATCTCTGTTCATGGTCATATGGCCGACAGTTTTTTCTCTTTTTTGTTTAATAATCAAAGTAAAGTATAGTTCATCAGTTAAATGAAATAACGTGAGAAATATGTTTTGTTTCAGCATTCACAGCAAATGAATGGCACTAATAATGATGAACAGGCAAAGAAGAAGAACCCCGTGCTGGTATGTAAGTGATGTTCTAATGTTGGCTATTTCATGTCTTGTTTCTGTCACCTGTGTAGGGACTGCACGTGAAAAGCAGTTATTTTTTTTACTAATTCTGCCATATTTACATGGGTGTATTTTTTATACAACAATATTCATAAATGCGCATGTTCCCTATCAAATAAACTTATGGAAATCATACAGAAAATGAAGATATAGTATCTAAAGACACTAATGTAAACTTCTTAATAAATGGCAGATGCTCACCCCGGTCTGTGCCATCCCAAAGGGTCCAGGATTCATGCCCAGAAACAGGACCTTTTGTCCGGGTAAACAGTACTTCTCCACATAACAGCGGTGGGTGTCCCAGGCGTACTCCAGCGGGTTGTAGATGTACCGGACCGGGTCGCTGAAGCGGAGCCTTCGGAGGTGTGTGTTCAGCTCCAGCTCCACCTGCAGAAACCTGGAAGACGGTGTGGTGTCCGTCACGGGCCTTGAACCCTGTTCTGTGGGTTCACCCAAAGCCTCCTGCCCGTCGACTGTTCCGCCAGTGTTATTAAACATATTCGGCTGTAAACTAAATGAGAGGGAACCTGTCAACAACAACCGCAACTTTAAAGGTTTCCTCTTGGTTTCGACTGTCACCTACTTCACTTTAAAGCTACCTAAGTCCAGGGTATTGATAAAACTTAGGATTTATCCAAACATCCGCCATTGATTTATCAACAACAGTATTTTCTTCTTCTGCTTTTTCCTTCACTGAGCGGGTAAACGGATGCTGCCCCCTATGGTCAGGTGGTGTAATTACAGCAGGAAGCAGGCCAGTGAAACAAAAAAGATTTACTTAGATAAAATTATGCACGTGCTTAGAAAAAAAAAATGTAGGTTGTTTCAAATATCAAAATACTTTGTCCAGTAGAATGTTATGTGTATCATGTTACTGCTTCATTTGAGTTGCATTTTACTGTTGAAGATGTTGAGGACTAAATGTAATGTGTTTGCCCTACTTTGTATACGGTCATGCAATTTCATTTACAGCAGTGCATCATATTCTATAAAATTATCATTTGTTTCTATTATTTTCTATTTTTTCTGTTTTTCTATTTTTTCTATATTTAAAAGCCGTGTATCATGGAAGTGAATTTTACAGATAATTTAAAGAGTTTCTTTAACTTGAGAGGGAAGAGAAGTCGTCGTCCCCCCAAGTTGTTTGTTATAAACATTCACAATGAATATGTAGTATTTAGAGATACATAGTTTTTACTGAACAGGAAGGGGATGAAAAATCTTAAACTGCAAATTGTCAGACAAATAGAATGGAATGAAAAAATATAATTTAGCCTCTGAGATGTTGTGGGATGCTAGTATAAAGCAACATAAAAAGAAAATATCAAGTACGATGTGTGAGTAGAGGTAATCAGTTACATTTCACTTCTGTAGTAGTATTCATATAGAGTACAGTAAATTAAAAAGTTGTACTGCTTGTATGTGCTATTATTGTCTATTCAACCAAACCATAGAGACCTGAGTTTGACTGATCACAGGACACAGTGTCAAGGACATTCACTATAAAAACTAAACCATTACACTTATAGAAAATAAATAAAAAACATATTAAATATATTGCATACCATGAACCAGAATAATATTAATCTCCTACATGATACAACCATACAGTTGCATAGTAAGGTGATTAATGTTGTAATACTAAGGTGCAAACCCCCAATCACATGGTCCTATATTCAAAACAATACAATTACCTCTGATGAAGAGAACCACTGTTTTCAGAATGTCATTGGCATTTACCCACAAATCCACATGCATCCCAGTGGATATACAAAGAGAAATACAGGTCATCACATAATTTCGTGAAAAGAATCTTGAGAGAAACATCCTTTAAGAGTGGAAGTCATGTGTGTTTAGCACATGTATGTGTGTGATTTTAAACAGAAGGCAGTAAAGAGATTTCCAGAAATTTTGTTTGTTAACCCAATAAACTCTAACCCCAGGTGGAAAAACTGGGGTGCAGATATTTGCAATAGGACTCAGACCTTTTGGACTTTCCCTAATAACAATAATTACATTTTTTATAGCGCTTTTCAAGTCACCCAAAAGGACTTTACATTTTTGATCCATTATTCATTCACCTAAGATACTGTTGTGTTGGGGTGATGTGTTTACAACCATCAGTATTGTATGTAGTCTAAATTTGATCACATCCAGGAAGCTTTGAAAAAAGGAATATCATCTGCAAATAGTGACAGCAGCACTTAAATGTATTTTAAGTGCTTTTAAGTGGTTACTAATTGCCTGTTTTTTGTTTTGTCTTTTTCTCCTGAATACATTCCCTCAGGATTATCTATCTATCTATCTATCTATTGAACCCAGAGCCACTGACATATACCACTGGGATTGAAACTCAGGGAAATTTATTATATGGAACAAGCAACATATTCTGAGAAATATTTGCTTCTGATTGGCTCATAAATTAATTTATCCTTCTGCTGTGGAATGCTGTGCCATACACTCTCTTACACACAGTCTCTGCACATTAATGCTGTAAAATCCTCTACTTCCCTGATTGTGATGTTTGAGCTGTTGTTCCCACTGTCAAACACTTCTGATGGGACACTGTAAAACATCAACTGCAAGTGAAAAATATACACGTTGAAATGTTCACACCTTGTATGAGCAGTTAAACTAAAACACAGTACATTTTTTTTTAGAGTATGATAATCAGGTCAAGTTGGAAGTTTTCACTTAGAAGAAAAATGTTAGCGCAGTACACAGCCAAGTCCTTTACAAATTCTTTTATTTCAGCATAATAGTAAGAAGCCTCTCCTCTGATTTTCATACAGTTGAAACTAATTGGATCACAAGGGTACATATTAGTTAGCCCATTTTACAATAATCATTGTAACATTTTTTTAGGAAGTTATTCTTATGCACTCATTTTCCTACACAAAATAATCAATACCAAGATCCTATCTTAACTGAGGACCATAACTCTGCATGCAAGACTAATAAAGAAAACAACTAATCTGTGATAGCTACTGTTATGCTGTTGTTCATCTAATACCATTATCAATATAATTTACTACAAATACCAGGGACTTTGTATAAGAAAAAAAACGTTTTCTGGTGATTCTACTGCCTCTAATGTCAAAATTACCAAACATACTGGGCTCTCAACTGTACTGATCCAAATTGTCCTGTTCACCTTTTCTGTTAAGTTGAGGAGAAATAGGCTTTGTCTAAAACCTAAAATCTAGTACAGTCTGAAGGAAAAATATCCATATCTCTTTTTTTTTTTTTTGCCTTTTTTTCCTTTCACTCCAGTGTTTACAATTTCAGAATAAAAAAAAGGTCCTTGAAACAATCATCAAAATGTGATGAGAAATCCTCAGACAAATAAATCCTTCTATCCGTCTGAAAAATTAAACCTCCATCTTATAAACAAATGATCTGAGACTCAAGGATTCTATTGCATTTTAACAATGAGATTGATAATACTAAAACAATAAGTGACAAAAAGGTATTAACAAGTGACGTCAACTATATACTGTATTGCCCTTTAGCCATTTTCAGTATGTGTTCGTGCCAGCAGTTTCCCTTCCCCGGATCTGGAATAGTGTTTCCAAAGCAAAATCAACGTATTTCTCAAACTTGGTCTTCATCTGCCACTGGCCTATTTCATCCTGAATCCCAACTGTGCACTTTTACCATCATACAACTTTGCCTTGATATCAAGAGGACTGTCAACACTTTTGGTATCGTTTGTGATTTAAAGGTGGAATAAGCCGTTTTAATCCGTTCCTCTTTGGGTCTAATTCAACGTGCATCTCCTCGGTCTGTTAATTGTTCCTCCTGTGTACGCAGAATTTGAACACAGCCCTAGCTCTTTAAGCGAAAGGAGAAAAAAAAAAAAAAAAAAAAAAGCACCCTTGACTGCCTCGTACATTATTCCAGACAATAATCAACAGGGGGTGAAATGGCTTAGTCCACCTTTAACTCAGTAATCTGCGACTTCTTTAAAATCCAACATAAACATGATCGTCCTACAAATCATTTCCACGTTCTGTTAGAAGCTTATCTGGACTTAAAAGTGGAAGAATTCCCATCTTAAAAACCTCATTTTTCCTCAAACATCACTTTGCAGAGATCACACAACAGAAATGTGCTAAAATGTACAAATTGTTACATAATTAATAACGCTGATGCGCCTTCAGCTCGGAACTCCTCGCACTTCATTGCAACCCTGACCCTGGACTAAACACATCGACTTCAGTTCATCTCATGTGCGGGTTTGGATTAATCCTTCCTCTGTACGGACAGGATAATAACCTGGAAAATGTGGAGCTAACCAATCACAGACCGGATCAAGTTTGAGAAATTCTCCAACCGGCAGTGAAGTGGCCCTGACCGGCTGGCTCCTTGCCGTCAAAGACTTTCACACAGTATGCTCAAAGTTAATCATAGGTAAAAGAAATTGCTTGTTACAATATCGTTTAGTACTACAATGATTATTTGTGTATCCGCACGCACTTAAGGCTAAACCCAATGACATGACAGACATCCATTATACACACCAACCACGTAATATTTGGATAAAAAGGCAATTGTTAGTGTGTAGCAGAGTCAAGCAAGTGTTGATTCTGCTATGGCCTCCAACCAGCCAAAGCACTGCAGTGGGAAGCAATTGAGTACTACCGACTTCTCACGAGGACTGTCCAACTCCCAGGGGCTGCTAAAATTACATATTGTGTCACACTGTAATCAGTAACAATGACCCAAAATACTCATCAAAACACAACTTTCTCTCTTGACAGGAGAAAACATTGGTCTGTTTCAGTGCCACTGAAGCCCATCAACATTCTGTTACCATTACAGCTATAAGGAGAAAAAAAAAAAAAAAAAACAACAGGTAAAAGGCTGTGTCGTCTTAGTAAATACATCTGATCCACAATGATAAACAGCTGAAAAGAAAAGGCAAAAGAAAGAAGAAAAACACTAAGGCCACAAGATTTTGTATACCCCCACTTATCTCACAATTTGAGAATCTGTACAAACATAATGGGAGTTCAAGTGGCCAACCTGCACCGTTTTAGACCGGGATCTGTGGACAGAGCAGGGAGAGCCCACTGTCAGCCTTCGTTCTGCAGATCTCTGTGGACAAACACACGCCTGAAAGTACAAGAGTGTACCTCTCGGCGTCGGAGGAGAACTTGCTAAGGCCGTCATCCTGTGCCACTTCCTGAGTCATCACGTCACATGACACAGGGCACGAGATACACAGGTGATTCTCCTGTGACCCCACCCTCATGTCCTACACAGAGTCAGTCTGCTGCAGGTTGCCCCTTCCCCACCCACCTCTTGGAAGTCATGGTTTACAGTTTTGTAGCACTGTTCGATATTATGTTTTTATACACACACTTACAAAGTTCGTCGGTTTACCACCGAAACAGTGGAAACAGATTGTATTTGAACCCATTTCTAATTTTCAGCTTCGTTTTGGCCCATTTCATGAATAAAACCATCATCACTTAAGTCCAATGACATATTAAACATTATTTACACAAAGGAACTGTTAAAACTGCGGCGTCTGTGCTCGTGAAGTCAGGGAACTCCCACTGTTTGTACCAGGTTTAGTCTACGAGCCGTTTCAAAAGGCAGGACCTGGTTTCTGTTGTAAACAGTGGGCTCTCCATGCTTAACCGAAGCATAAAGTTCAGTTTCATATATTTTTTCCCACCTAAGTGATGATCTTTTAAAATCTAAATGGGCCATGTATGAAAAGTTGAAAAAGAAGCTCAAATACTTTTTCCTCGCCACTGCATCCCATTTTGTTGCTAAAATGTCCGGATAAAATAATACCCTTGCCCTTCCCTAGTACCACTAAAAGCAGATATATTTTTTAACCACAATAATAAAAACTGTTTTTGTTTCTTTTTTTGCAAAAAAATCAAATAGATTAAAGTACAAAACAGGACCACTGTTCATCACAGAAAAGTCTTGTTAAAAAAAACTGGGGGGGTAAAAGGAAACACAGTAAAAAGTCAACAAAACAAAAACACAAATGTCCCTCTGTCATTAGTAATCCCAAGACTGGAGCTGCAAAGATCAGTCTGTGCTAGAGTGTGGCGCCACTCTGTACAGAGCTGAGGAGAAGAAACCCTGTGGCTTGTCCCATTTCTGGCGGCGGTGTGGGTGTTGGGAAGGCGGAATGTCAGACGGCCAGTCGACCCGGAGGGGGGTGAAGAGGACTCCAGGTTGGGGGTGCAGGTGGAGGTTCCTGGGGGTAGGGGCGTGGTTCGCAGCACGGCTGGTTCTCCACTTTGGCTACGCTGCGGCCCTGGCACAACCGCCGATGCCGCAACAGCCGGTCTGTCCGTGAAAAGTTCTTTGAAAAACACAAATTACACCATTATTAATGAAGTCACTGTGAAAGTAAGTGCTGAGCTGCATCGAAAGAAAACAAAATCAACCTTCACATACACTCTGAAATGAAAGAGTTTTGCATCACATGAATGTCACCATGGTTACTGCTTTGCTGTTTGTCCATACACACCTGCTGGCACCGTTCACACTGGTAAGGCTTCTCTCCACTATGGACACGCTTGTGTCTCTCAAGATGGTAGCGCTGGATAAACCTCATATCACACATGTCACAAGCAAATGGCTTCTCTCCTAGAAGAGCACACAGATACAAAGTCAATGCATCAATTTTGGCCTTTTGTACCAATAAACTGTGTGCATTTTTTTTTTTTTTTGCTATTCTTTCTTTGCAGACTAATTTCCAACAATTAAAACAAGTTGGAAAAACTGCCATATACAGTTTAATTGAACCACTTTACACTATAATTTCAGCATCTGAAAATAGTTAATCTAAAAGGCCTCGTCATCAACTCATTATGTGTAGATCAGAGTGGAATTTCTTTGTTTAATTGCCCAGATCTACGCAACATAGTGGCCCCAAAAACTGGGGCGGGTACTTTGAGGCTGGTTCAACATCCCATCAAATGACTTGACAATCCAAACTCGAGTTTGTTGTGACCCCGTCGTGTTGCAAAACGCCAGAGCTTTTCTTAGTGGTAAGGGTACGGTGAAGGAACGCATACCCGTATGAGTGAGGCTGTGTCTCTCCAGATGGTTACGCTGAATAAACCTCATGTCACACATGGAACAAGCATACGGCTTCACCCCTACACACACAGAGCAACATATTAGCCCTACCGCCCACAAGTGCAACAAATACAACTTTCAGGCTCAGGCTATAACTTTGACTAAAATACTGGCAGAGAATGTTCATCCTAACTCCAAAGTGTCAAATTTATTTAGTTTTCATACATATAGGACGTTTTCGGCCATGCCATAAAGTCTAAATACGGGTGGGTCAGATTTTCCTAACAAACATTCCCTCATGTTTTATTTCAATAGGACCAAGATCACATGCACTGGGTAAGGTTCACAATTGTATAGATGTATCTAAACAAAACTAATGCAGCAGCCTATTAAAGCCATCATTCCTTGACAATTACACTAATGGTCTAAGAAATAAATAAGACTTTGAGTTTTAACCCAGAGAAGCATCTATTTTCATATTTCATAACTCTGTAAATATTAAATACTATATAGAAGACACTGCTGATGATGCTGCCATAATCAAAAACGCAAAATCCAGGCTTGATGTGTTTAAATGTGAACAACATGTGATTTGACGCCACAATATTCGAATCAGACTAAGATTTAATAATGACACAGCACCTGTAAATAGTTTTAACAACATGCATGATTATAAATTAGAGAATTGATATGGATTTAAAATGTGTGAAAACTGAAAAACTGAGGTTATTTTTTTCTTCTTTAAACTAAACGTATAAGGTTTTTTTGTTTCACACTATGGGTTTGGTTCTTTGCTTACTAACCATGATGTAAAAACCGACACTATGAAAAAAGTAACGACCCAAATTCACATATCAAAGTTAAGTCCGAATCTGTAATATTAAACCTCATCATAATCTTGGATCCTCACGAATGTGTTTTAATTAATTGCCCTCCAGCATTACTGGTACATGTAGGGGGAAAAAAAAAAAAAAAAAGGCTGTAAAAAAACAAAAAAAAAAACATAAATGGGTAAATAATCAAAAGAGAAATAAATGCAACAGCAATAAACCAAATAAATTTGAGTCAAATCTTGAATATTGGTCACCAAAACCATCCAGATCAGGATTCATTCGGGAAGCGTACACTCAGTTTCCACTTTTTTTTTTCTGTCCATCTACAAATCATTTTAACCATAAAGGTGTAAAACTTAGAGGCACCCAGAATCCACCAAGAATTCTGGAGGGCAACATTCATCTGAGACTAAAACCCTGTCGATTGTTATCAGTATATCGCTCAGAAATATGAGCTGAAGACTGGCCCAAATGCAAATTAAAAAAAAAGTGATCTCAATAGTTTTCTGGCTATAAAAGAATCTCTACTGTTATCGCCTCTAAGACTGAAACGCTCATGTATAAATGTGAGTAGGGCAGGTGCACGGACCCATACCCGTATGAGTGAGGCTGTGTCTCGCCAGGTGGTAACGCTGAACGAACCTCATGTCACACATGGTGCAAGCAAAAGGTTTCACACCTAAACGCAGAGCATCAATACATTACTTTCAGTACTTAGAAGTTTTTTGCTTTACAATCCATCAACCAGTAATGTACTTTTAACATCTATTGGAAATTGATGGGTTGTTAACCACTTTTTGGCTTGTTCTTTCTCGTTCTAAATAAAGAACATGCTCTTGTTTGCTCCAAAGCCAATAAAAATCTATATAAACTGTGTAAACCAATTGCGTGATCCACAACACATCACATGAGCTGATGATGTCACAGTCCTGTACTTAGTTACATATAAAGACTTGATTTAATATTTCATTTCTAACATAGGATAAGTGATGTGAAAATGTGCAGTGGTAGTTTCGTTTTCAGAATGCAGTTCATTTCTTCTGCTAGCTGACGGTGTATCTAACATCATGACAGTACAGTTTAATCTCAGTGACTTGGGTAAGGTGGGCGGACGCATACCCATATGAGTGAGGCTGTGTCTCGCCAGGTGGTAGCGCTGAAAAAACCTCTTGTCACACATGGTACAAGCATAAGGTTTCACACCTAAATGCAGAGTAGCAGCATTATTTTACTGTATCTCATTTGTCATTCTACCTGCATAAATGTCTAAACTATTGGTTATTAACCACATTTTTGCCAATTCATGCAGAAACAAAAAGATATATATGTATATAAATATGAATTTGTTGTTATTGTTCTAGTCAAAGAAACGAAAAATCACAAAGAGTATGGACTATTTTGAACATTCCATATTCTAAAAGTCTATAATTCTCTCAAATAATAGCCATAGGATGTATTTATCTCATTATCTGTAATCTTCTTGGTTAATCTTTAAATTCAATCGACAAATACATGAAAATGTAAATATTCTGATTCCAGCTTCTGACGTCATCTTGGGCTTTGGGGAACACTTTTTCACCGATTTCTACCATTTCATAGAAAAAATAATTCAATGAAAATAATCCATTATTTACAGCCCTAGTCACAGAGTACTACCACTATCAACTTTAATTTAGCTTCTAAAAGAAGATGATAAACCAACAAACTAATCAATAACTGATACAGTACATTTTACAGTCGCGTGTCTTCTTGAACACACTACACACACACGGGGTAAGTGATCGCTGCATATTGAGGTTTAACTGAACGAGTTGAAGTAAGATCAACCTTGAAAAAAACTTCCTTTTAAAATAGCTACAACCAAAAACTCAACGTGTACAATTCAAGAGTGTAGCAGATGGCTGAAAAATGTTGGTGCTTTCTGTTTTTGCAGCCTTTCACTTTAATATTTCTAATTTTCTTAAAAGGGCATCTATTTGTCTAGTTAAAATGTTACCATAGTCAAAATGAAAATGTAACACCAGTCACATATTCTTTTCTTAAATGCTCTACAGACGTCGATAAAGTTAAGTGTCTAAATGACCAACATGTGTTGAAACGGATTGTGCAAAGCCACAAATGCTGCTGGTATCAGCACAATCTAAGCACTAACTTAATAATGGCCTATAAAATGTAAGAAGGGCAGGTGCACTGACGCATACCCGTATGAGTGAGGCTGTGTCTCGCCAGGTGGTAACGCTGAACAAACCTCATGTCACACATGGTGCAAGCAAAAGGTTTCACACCTAAACGCAGAGCATTCATGGATTATTTTCAGACGTAAGTTACTTTTTGTGTTTACAATCCATCAATGAGCAAAATATTTCAAATATCTATTTAGAATTGATGGGTTGTTAACCACTTTTTTCAAAATTTTATTTAAGGGAAAAAAAAAAGAAAAAAAGAAAGCGTGTTAGATGGTTGGTTTTCCTCTGAACCCAATAACACATACATTAAACCGTATGAACCAATTTCCAAATCCACAACTTAACACATCACATGAGCTGATGATGTTGCAGTCCTGACTTTCCTTAATGATGCTTTTATGGACAGATAATAAACGGTGGGCTTGGTAAACATGTGACATTTTGATACTGGATCATGTCCTTAGATGGCTGACGGTGTATCTAACATCATGACAGTACAGTTTAATCTCAGTGACATGGGTAAGGTGGGCGGACGCATACCCATATGAGTGAGGCTGTGTCTCGCCAGGTGGTAGCGCTGAAAAAA
The DNA here is from genome assembly GCA_030068375.1 of Ostorhinchus rueppellii. Taxonomy (NCBI): domain Eukaryota; kingdom Metazoa; phylum Chordata; class Actinopteri; order Kurtiformes; family Apogonidae; genus Ostorhinchus; species Ostorhinchus rueppellii. Next base: position 24,361,122 of record JAQQZY010000023.1, read on the forward strand.
CCTCTTGTCACACATGGTACAAGCATAAGGTTTCACACCTAAATGCAAAGTGGCAGTATTACATTACTTTGCCTCACTTACCATTATAATTTAGGATATAATAGTAACTATGCTATTGGTTATTAACCACACATCTGCCAATTCATGCAAACACATAATGCCCTTTTCTGTTTTGCAGTTCCTAACAAAACATCAAAACAATGGAATGGTTTACATTCATCCTACTCTGTTTAAAGCTGGGCAGACACTGAGCCGTTCATATTTTTGTCAGATGTGAACACCCATAGTGCATTCCCTTATTGTGAAATTCAAGCCAAAGAGAACCAATAAGATAGAAACTGACGCCAAATCGGGTCTATGCAGTGTCTGCTCAGCTTACATACTAGGAAACCTTCCTGAAACTGTTTTGACATTTCCTTACAAATATATCAGACACATGTTTTAAAGTGAACTGATAATAAAATGTGCACACTGATCTCTAACACTGGATGTCATGGGCACGGTGCACGGACCCATACCCGTATGAGTGAGGCTGTGTCTCGCCAGGTGGTAACGCTGAAAAAACTTCATGTCACACATGGTGCAAGCGTAAGGTTTCACACCTAAACGCAGAGCATCAACAGAATTATTTTTGCGTCTGCTACATTAAAAAAAAAAAAAAAAAAAAAAAAAAGCTATATTCCTACATTATACCAATCTGAGCTAAATTGATATCTGTGGTTAATAACCAATGTCAAGCCCTAAAATAACTTTGATACAATACCATATGATAAACCTGTCTACACCTATAAAATTTCCCAGAGAGCCTCTTAAATCCACTTACACAGTACATGAGCTGATGATTTCATTAACTGGAAAACATAATGATTCAATACATCTAAGCCTTCAGAATTTGTTGAGATGTGTAAAACTACATGAAGCATAAAGATGTTACAGCATCTTAATCTTGTGACTGGGTTAATATTGGCAGACGCATACCCATATGAGTGAGGCTGTGTCTCGCCAGGTGGTAGCGCTGAAAAAACCTCTTGTCACACATGGTGCAAGCGTACGGCTTCACCCCTATACACACAAAGTACCAACTTTAGCATCAAGGACTCAACTGCCAAAAATGATCGACTTTAAACTTTACTAAATGTTTAGTAAAGTTTGGTTGCACTAATCAGCGCTTTGTGAAAATGAAAATTCCGAGGCTTTTACAGACGCGTCTCTTATTCCAATTGAAAATGACATTTTCATATCCGATTTCAAATTGTGTTTGCCAGCGGTTCAATCACAGAGCTCAAATTAGAGAAATTGAGGATTTAAGACAAACTACATGCAAAACAAAGATGACTCATGCTCACTACAACCAATCAAAATGACCAGATAAATACCCGAGCCTAAATCGAGGTCCTTAATGTGTCTGTTCGAATCAAGACAATAGCCTTTTAGTTTTTCACACAATGCCAATAAGTTCCCGTATTCACATCAATTACACATAGCTACAGGTTTTTGGAGCAGATTTGTTCAGACCACAACAGATTTTTGTCACGCTGATCTCAGAGGCAAGACAATTTTAGGCAGTTGGTAGACAACTATGCACAACACATGTAAAAATCACACATTTGCTTGTTTCTGGGATGTCACTTCAACAATGATTTTTTTTTTTTTTTTTTTTTTTTTAATAAAAAGCAATCTGGTAATGAATAACATTAATATTACACTTTCATTTGACAGTGTTACTTGCAAATTATATCACCTTAAATAAACTTCTAAAATGTGCAAGATATTAAGAGCGGAGTTCTTTCTTAACCACTTCATGGAATGTGAAATGACACAATGACTGAGCTGTGAGCAGTCTTTCCTTTTTTAATTTCTACAAGAAAACACAAATACATTCCTTAAAAAAAATTAATGCTAACTCAGATTACTGTTTACCAACTAAGACTCGCTAGCTGTGTTTCATTAAAAATGTGGAGAAATGACAAAACTTTTCAAAAGCCATAAAGGGAAAAATATGAATTCTGTGCATTTTCATGAAATGATTTGGAATGAATACATCGAGTTACCAGCAGGTGGTGCTGTGGCACATTGCCCTAATAAACACACAAGAGCAAAGGTCACCAACCCTGGTCCTCCAAATCTACCATCCTGCATGTTTTAGATGTGTCCCTCTTCCAACACACCTGATTCAAATGATAGGCCTGTCATCAAGCTCTGCAGAAGCCTGATAATGACCGTCAGGTGTGTTGAAGAGGGAAACATCTGAAACATGGAGGATAGCAGATCTCAAGGACCAGGGCTGGTGACCCCAGCACTAGAAGAAGCTTTCTGCTGTTTTCTGTCTCCAATGGCTGTGATGTCTTTTTTCAGATGAGACAAATGTAAGCTGACCTCTCATTAGTCAACCTCTTGTGCATTAAGTTTCATCCACAATGTCAAACCTGTGCTCAGTGAGGGGCTCTATCATACATGTTCAATGTTCACTACAAAAAAAAGAAAGGTATCCACTTCCTCTATGACCAAAGCATTTTTTCATAAAAACTTTAGATTTTTTTTTGCTGTTTCCATAAATATTTTCCATTGCAAAACTTGCATGTGTACATTAAATAAATTTATGGAAACCAACCTGCTTTTATTCATAAAAACATTTCCAAACCTAGTCAGATACTGTTATTACCTGGAAGATCGGAAATGTCCTAAAATGAGCCACAGTTAAAATTGTTTCTTCACAAATCTATAACTGCAACTGCTGGCATTCACTCATTTGAAGCAGATTCACAATAAACACTATTCCTTGAATTTGTTTGCAAATTCTGGTATAGTTTCATACTGTCTTCCACGCAATGTTATTGTAAATCATTCGTTTATCAGACAGGGGTAGTTGTTTACCTGCTTGACTAGTTTCAGCTACTTCCTGTAGCCTTCGTCAGAAGCGTCACATGTTACTGTGACCAACCCACCTGAGTAGTCTATAAGACACGTCACAGCAACATCATGTGATGCTTCTGACGAAGGGTACAGGAAGTAGCTGAAACTCGTCAAGCAGGTAAACAAACAACTACCCTTGTCTGATAAATGAAGGATTTACAATATAATTAGCAAATTCTTGTCTATCTGCAGATCTGTGTGACATGCCTTTGAGCTGACTCTTTGTGAACATCATACAGTTTTAATATGAATGCCTGTCACCCCCCTAATATAACCTTAGAATTAACAAAATACTGAAAAAGTGAGAACATCAAAAAAAAAATGGGACCATTATCACAGCAACATTTAAATTATCTTGCATGCACTCTGCAAGCCACAAACATAAGCAGTACAATGAAGGCTTTCCTCTAATATAACTAGTTTTTAAAAGTATTAAATAATATCTAAGCGAGTTCACTGCGTCTTCTGAGGTTTAACTTTTTAAACCTAGAATATGAAACCTTTGTGCATCAAAATAGTGAGGGGAAAATCATTGAGCCAATTTCCACTTCTTTCCCCCCCCACTTGTACACTTACATAACATTAAATGTTTCCAACAATGTTAAAAGTGAGAGAAATCCCTACTTGCCCATTTCATTTGGTCACCTGCCAATGGTTTCACTTAATTCAATATTACTTGGAATTAATTTGTTCGAGTGAAATTAAAAGAATGTGAATGTTTATGCATTAATCAAAATAATGTGAATAAAACTTACCTCATCTGTAAAAAACAAATATATGAAATAAATAAAATCCTGATACACAGTTTAAACAGTTTCGCATCACCATGGTGGTGAAAATAACCCCCATGTTCCCACACTACTTCACAACATCATCTACTACTACTACTACTACTACTACTACTACTACTACTACTATTTTAAAAGGACACATTCCCTAATGGTGGAAATCACACATTGTGCATGTAAAATTACAGAAAGCTGTGTTATCTTCTGTTACAATTTTCAAATCATCACAATCCTGGAACTTGATGTTAAATATAATGGACGATATGTTAAATTTGATTGGCTCTGCCCAGTCTGTGTTTTTACAGTCATGACAATAAGAACTATTCTGAGTGCGAATTAAAATTTGATTAGTTCTAATCTGTCAACATAGTTTTGTACATTTGTGGAGTTTCTACATACAGGGCCAACTGTGTACATCATGCTGCATTGTAAAATAAAAGTGAGCAGATTAATAAATAATAGAATATCATATTGAAAAAAGAAGCCTGTCAGCAGTCGCACTTATGTTTTTGGCTTGCTGATATGTTTAAGCCACAAACACTACTGTTGGAAGTAAAACAACTGGTCAGTGGTCATTATGTCATTTCATATCCAAAATATGGGGAAAATACTACGATACAAGAGCCTGTGAACATCCATGTAGACACTGCATGAAACATTGGCACTTGTAAGCACAGGAGCATAATTCAATACAAACTCGAGTTTGAAGCAGCCATGTACACATTAATGTTGGGCACATGCATGACTAAAGTCAGTGAGGGTGAGGGTGAGGTGGAGTGGACATACCTGTATGAGTAAGACTGTGTCTCTCCAGTTGATAACGCTGTATAAACCTCATGTCACACATGGTACAAGCGTATGGCTTCACCCCTAAACAGAGCACAAGACTGTTAGATGGAGTTCAACAATCTGAAGACGCACTTATAACTGTAATGTGCATTATATTAAATATACCAAACAACATTCAATAAAATGCATGCAACAATATCTTTACAGTGTTTATCACAAAATTACAAAGAGTCACTTTTTCAGTGGACAGTTTTCCAACAAAGCCTAAATATAAATAAACATCTTTTAATGAAAAAGGGGCATTATTATGATCATCGTATTAAATACAGGTGGGCTCAATCAATAAATCACTAATAAATTGTTTATATGAGGGGTTTCAAAGTAAAGAGGGAACAATTGAGTAAAGCATACCAGTATGAGTGAGGCTGTGTCTTGCCAAATGGTAACGCTGGAAGAACCTCATGTCACACATGGAGCAAGCGTATGGCTTCACCCCTAAATGCATACAGTACCAAACTTTAGACAATGTTGTCATCAACTCTGTACACAATGTCATTGTAAATCAATAAAAAGAATATGTCTTGTCCCAAAAGCAGTTAGCATATACACTAAACAGGAAGTAAAATAAATGAATGCTTTAGCTTAACTATAACTATCTTCTACATCCAAAACATGGACTGAACACTACAAACTACATTTTTGTATGTGTCAAAGTACTACCACATGTATGCAATGCCTACACAACACAGCAAATCACGGTAAGATCTGGTACTGTGAGTTGAGAAGATCAAATAAAAACTTATACCCGTATGGGTGAGAGTGTGCCTTGCCAGGTGATATCTCTGGAAAAACCTCATGTCACACATGGAGCAAGCATATGGCTTCACCCCTGCACACACAAAGCAAAATATTTTGTAAAAAATAACACAATGACAACTGAACAGGACACACTCAGTATTATGTATCCAGACATGCCAAAAGCAGTATGTGACAATAAATTAAGCTATCATTTACACATCAACATATGCGTCGAGGGAATTAGGCAAAAAACAGCTTTTTCTCCACTTTGTGCAGGTTTGATGCAGACATGCAAGGCAAAGACTAAACATTTTCACGAGGTAGATTAAAGTAAAACTGAAAAGTATAGCAGTGGAGCTGATCTGGGAAATTGAGGGCAAACAGCACCTTTAGTGTTTATTGAAAAATAAAAAATACACGGTACTCAGCAGTTACGTCCAACATGCCTAAAGCCTCAACAACTGAAATTGCATAACGTATAAAATAACCCAGACTCAAGTCAACCTACAAGCGGTAAACAAATACATTTCTCTAAACCGGGTATTTGGGCTCTAATGAAGCAAAAAAAAAGGGGGTGAACCCATACCCGTGTGAGTGAGGCTGTGTCTTGCCAAGTGGTAGCGTTGGAAAAATCTCATGTCACACATGGAGCAAGCGTATGGCTTCACCCCTACACACACAAAAAGTATGTAAATATTAGCTAGAAACAGAAGTAATACTTTTTAACATATGTCCATCAAGACTTACTCCTAAGTCTGATTAGCTCTTCCACACAAACTTCCATCAGCCTAAGAAACAAATGCATCTTTGGCAGTAAGTGGTTATGTGTACTATAAGAATTAGTGGGAAATAACCAGAAGCAGAGCAGGGGAGAATAAAGTTGAATATATTTGTGGTGAGAAAAGTGACAGTGAGAATATTTTACCATGTCTGGATACATTTATGTTTCTGAATATTACGTATATGAAGCTCAAATTATTTTAGACAACCAAGAATGTGTTTACAACTCTAAGTGAAACTTTAAAGGCACCACCATCTAATGAGCTAAGGTAAGCAGACGCATACCAGTATGAGTGAGGCTGTGTCTTGCCAGATGGTAACGTTGGAAGAACCTCATGTCACACATGGAGCAAGCGTACGGCTTCACCCCTACATACACAAAGTATTAACACATTAGCTAAGACTTTCCTTTGGCATCAAAGGAAAGCATAGTTAACAGGCATTAAATCACTGGGACCAGGCAGACATTTCACATTCTAGTCAAAGCGATGTGATTTCTTTACTTCCAATAAGCAGATGTAGCCATAGAACAGTCATTTTAATTATCTATATTATGCAACCAAACAGCAGCAGGGTATAGGCTTAGCATGTTCAAAACAAGACATACAGGTCAGCAAAGAGAGGTCCATGACGGTGATCAAACTGGGGAGCTACAGAAATGACATTATGTGTGTTATGACTACAGTTTTGACTGTGTTGAGTTTATTTGTTACAAATAATAGTGTTCTACATAACAAATGAAGGTATGATGGCATTAAATTATGTCTTTTTTAACGGAATACAAGTGCGCTTACACCTAAGTAAGCATCTGCCTTGAGCTTCAAAGCTTCCAATTTGATCTCTGCCAGAAATGTTCAGCAGAAGCATTTATATAAAGCAGCCGTGCAACTAAATTATAAAATATTCATGTACAAAGCCAGACAAATACAGCTTAGAAACATGAGTTGTGCAGTCATTAATCGGCATTTAAAGTAGGTGTGGACATCAAAGGACTATTCCCATAATATACCATGGCCTTAGTGAGTCATCCACTTCAAAACAGCTGCCTTGGGGATGGAGGTACTAACATTTACCACGTGTAAAATGCTTTATTTGATAGTTTTAACTTCATATTAAAACCATTGCGTATTACATTTTTAACTGTAATCTGAGCTATGTGCCACAGTATTCTCTCCATACATTGTAACAACTTAATCATGAATACATGTCGCTTGCTTTATTAACACAGCTAAGCTCTGAACCACCATCAATTCATTCACAAAAACATAGTATGAATATCACAGTATATAATATACACTGTACACAACACCTATCTTCATATACGTCATGGCATGATGAAGTAGTTACAACTCAGACAATAACTTCAAAAGGAAAACCAAAACAGCAAATACTGATATGCAGCGATGGTACAAAAGGGATAATACACTTTGAGGGGTCCACGCAGTATCACTAAGTTCTTTTCAGAACTCTAACTACTACTGACACTACAATAAATGTCTTAAATAATGCAATACAATACAGTGACCCTGAAATATTCAATTTATTTGAGCTGTTGTACACATATAATATGTATATTTTATCTTCTGCATGTTTTAATCCAGGACCTTTGCGTTGGACTACATATGTACTACACCCTGACAGCACACTGTTTAGGTATTATTTTGGGGGTATTTTGTTGTATATGTACTGTATAATGTCTTCAAAGGGGAAACGTGGGTTTACAATGACTTAGAATTTGACTTCAATTGAGTTTGAAAACTTGAACTGGGTACGGTAAATGAACTCATACCCGTATGAGTGAGTCTGTGTCTCTCCAGGTGGTAACGCTGGAAAAACCTCATGTCACACATGGAACAAGCGTACGGCTTCACTCCTACACACACAGAGCATAAAAATATTAGCTAAGTGAAAATGTAACAAAAAAAAAAAAAAAAAAGAACAGATGCATAGTTGCTGCACAGAGCAACTGCTTACTGAAGGATAGGTGAATAAAAATTATGTATGTACGACTGAACCATGCCAAGTAAGCTGAGTAAATATGGTCAATATTAGTTCACCATTGATGCATTTGTTTTTGTGAATACTGGAGGTAGTAGTCACTTACTTACAACTGCCAGGATGGAAGTTGACTTACCCAGAGTGAATACTTCTTAAACAATGAAAAACAAAGAATTTTGTGTGAAAGAGTGGAACGCAAATAGAAATTATTTTTTAAGACCTGCAGTTTATTTGGTCAGTGGAGAATATAGTCCTTTGATGTCCATGCAGTGATTTAAAAAAAAAATAAAAATTACATACAAAAGTTAAACCAAATGTTTCCGTGCGGCCTGTGCACTGAGGCTTTCACATACATACACTGGGTCCAAAAGTTTGAGTCCACTTTCAAGTCCACTATCAAGAAGTCTTGCTTGCATTACCAATTACAATTTATAATGTGGTTTATTTAACTTTTGTTTTAAATGCAACTGACATTTAGATTTGTTTTTTTGTAAGTCCTCACTCAAGCTGAAATTTAGAAGTAGATATAGTAGAAATTAATACCAAGTCACCAAATTTACAAGATAATGCAAATTAGATGCCAGTAGTGCAGAACATGTACACATTCACACAGTCCTGAGAAAATAGAGGCACAATAAGTGAAAACACCTCTGTGGGTGAACCACTGGTAGGGAGAATCCTTAAGAAACCCTTAACTTAATTTAAAGTGATCACACTGAATCAAAACCTCTGTAGGATGCTAATGCTTTTGCTACAAGTGAAAATAACTTTTTTTTTTAAAGTCATGTCGAAATACGTTGAGGTAATGACTCATGTACATTATACATCAATATACTATGTATGAAATCAAAAGCATATCATTATGACTATCAATACAGCCAAAACAGCAAAAAAACATTGTAGATTAAGTTCATGTTTGCCCTAACAGAACCAATGACAGCCAAAATATGCTAATTTTCTCTTCACCACTCAAAAAGACCTCAAACGCAAAAACATTCTGGGCTCCAACTTACAAAAAGCCTTTCTGTGACCTTCTCAAATGCCGAAAAGAAAATAGATAAGCTATATTATAGCAAAATGGACATCTATAAAAAACAGAAAAATTATGAACAGAAAACAAGAGTTTTTAAATAGTGGACTTGAGACTACTGGACCACACTGCATTGCATTTGCCTTTACATATAGACGTTTATCTGGTGTTGGGGGACCAGTATCAATAGGACAAATTGAAAGACAAATGTGGCAGATTTTTGGGAGGTGGCTTTGTTGGAAATTACTGTCCACATAAAAAATGAACCCTGAGCATCTGTCCATTGATTCAAGTAACAGACCACAGTGGCAGTCTGATTTATGTAATATGGGTACGGTTAAAGGACGCATACCCGTGTGAATGAGGCTGTGTCTCTCCAGGTGGTAACGCTGAATAAACCTCATGTCACATACGGCACAAGCATACGGCTTCTCCCCTAAACCGAAGAGCACCAGTTTTAGTTAACGTCCCCACAGATACCACCAATTAGCTGTGAGGTAAAAGCGATTACCAAACATGGTTTTTAAAAAAAACAGGCCATTGTAAAACCTTACAGTTGCTGCACACTCTTAGATTCACTCCAACTCAAGCTTTCAGGGGGGTTTTCAACAAAAGACTCATATAATTAAGTAATCAAATCTGTTTGTGGCTTTAAACTATAGTTGTCTCAAGCTCAGCTCATACCTGTATGAATGAGGATATGTCTCTTCAGGTGGTATCCACTCCTAAATGCTCCATAACAGTGATCACAAATAAAGTTTTTCTGCACTTTGGATGATGGGCCATTCTCATCTCCACCTGTGCCCTATAGAGAACAGCAAAAAATTGTAGCTTCAAAATGTATTAAAATGTGACCCCTCTGGTCTCTACCTAACAAAAGACAAGTTTATGAATATCACAATAAAAACAATGTCACACATATCCACTAACAATTTCTGATTGAAATCTAAAATTCCAAAGTTCACTTCAAAGGATTGTATTTGCATTACAATTAAACGAATTTTGCAAACCAAATTTAAAGTCTTTACGTCAATGTTTTTGTTAATCATGGGAATGAAAGAGCAAGACATAAAATTTGTTTTTACTTCATGTAATTTACATCTGAATTGAAACAAACCCACAGTCCTTTCCAATGGCCTAATGCCCTCATGTTACTGCTCCCCCTGTTATGCACACAACTGCAGTTATTGTGCTCCGTTTCGCTCTGCTCCCCTCCCCCTCTTTCCTCTCTAGAGATCCTCCACCCCCTCCACATTTTCCCTGAACTCCTCCCCCCACCCCCACACAAACAAAATGTGCACACATGAAAGCTCCACGTCAGGCACAGTTAAGTTGAAGGCTTCTACTAAAACATCTGCATGTAGCTAGATGTATTTTACGCAATAAGAAAAACTGAATGTGAACCAGGTGCACAGCAGTGTTCACTTGCTATTTAAGAATCACTGCCACTAACCTTCCCTCCCCTTCCTTCTTGTTCTCTCACTTTGCAGGGCGTTACTGATTTCCTGTTCTTTTTTTTCTGCTGCATGTCCTCGTTGGCCCTCATCTCCTTCTCATCCAGCAGGCGGGGAGCTTGGAATTCACCTTCCTTCCGAATGAGCTACAAAGCAAAATAAAAACTAATTATTTCATGATGTTTCAGGTCATATATTCAAATATAGTAGAAACCTATCTCCAACCAAGACCTGAATAATTAAATTACTAGAGCTAATGCTGGTTGAGTGCATTTCTCTTCAGCTGATGAAGTTGTGAATTGTAACTGTAGCTAATTTGCAGCATGATTTTATTGAAATTAGCTCCTGATTTCACATAAAGAAGTCATGTGGAATCAACTTCAAGGCAAAAATATCCATATCATGTTAGTGCAGACTGCAATACCCGAAGATATGACATAACATTTTATTTAGAAGTTATAGAACACTTGCTCTTTGCAGAGGGATAACAGTGTTTACAAAAGGCCTTATAAAACAATCACCATTTATACTTATGCAACTTGCTAACATCTAAAACAAGAATTGGAACTTCTTTAATCTTTAACGCCATTATAAAATGCTCAGATTCATTAAGGCAATGGGTCGATACCCTTAAAGAAAATTAAATCACATCATAAAACAGCCCCATCCCCAATTCCCAAGAGAGTCCTAACCAGAGGTGGACAGCTCATTCCAGATGGGAGGATCATGTGGCTCTGGGGAGCCCGGTCAGGTCCCTCTCTCTGTGGTGGTCCATGGCCAAGTGGAGCCATCATTTTTTTGGGCGGAGCAGCCATGGAGCTGGCCTGCATTAGGGCCATGCTGGACAGGACAGCCTCGCAGCCAAGCAGCCCCGCCTAAAAGAAAAACAAAAAGGGTACAGATTTCAGAACAAGAGCTGACCAACTAAATGATACGTTTAAAACAGGCTGTAATTTGAAATGATCTGCATCTAAGACTTATTGCCAGTCATATGGTTTTTGCCAAGCTAGTCATCATCGACAACATCCTGAGTGACACAAGACTGCAACTTAAGTTATTTGTAACCACTTTGGTGTTTTCAAAACAAACCCATTTCATATGGTCGCGGACTGAGCTGCTGGGCAGATGTGACATTGCTGTGGTAACGGTGTATGTGAGCGCAGGGACAGGGGTGGGGACAAGGTCATCCAGAGATCCGTCAGTCAGGATGGTCGGGCTGGTGGGAAGCCACTCCCACCTCACTCATCTAGCATTAAAACTGAGGAAGAGGAGGATGCGAATGAAACAGACAAGCATTAAATAACAACAGCATTACTGGCTGCCTATAACATATTACATTGACACCAGCATTAAAGTTACCCTTTCTCCTCACAACGTACATCGTAAAACCCCAAATGTGACTAAACATTATCACTCATTTTATTTTTTTTAAATATATGTCAATATACTAATTTTGGTTTAATTGGTTTGTCAAAATTTCAGTCAACAGCCATGTGACACATTATTGAGTTGACTGATCAAAGTGAACGCTTACATTAAATGGTACTAGTTTTTCTTTCCATTTCAAAGCACTTCAACAACAACCTCCTACCCAGCTATGGGTTTTGCCCACATTTCTAGACAATACTTTATGGCTAACTTAAATAAATAAATACTGTCCACATTCACTGAAATAGAATAAATAAAACTGTATCTAGAAAAAAAAAAAAAGAGAAAACATTCATGACAATTTTTTTTCCCACAAAAAAGCACTGTCCTGGGTCTCAGGAAGTTAAATAGACTAATTCAGGGAACTGATTGTCTTTCTGCATAATTTGACATGTAAGATTATGAGTGAAACTAGACCCAAACACCCTATAAATTTCCCTTGAAGAGGACCCACTATGGTGACTTTTTTTTTAACAACACGTTACATACATGACATATGATTGTGTTCAAAGAAACTCCCTGCTGATGTTTAATGAATTATTCTGCTGGGTAATTTCAATTTCTTTTACTATGGTTGAGAAATTTGCTCATTGATGAAGTCAACACAAAAAGTTCATTTCCAGAAGAGAAGGAAAAACTCACTTTTTGGGCTGAGATTACATTACATTTGCTCAGAGTGGTACAAGAATCTCAGCAGTGTTTTTTTTCTCTTCAGCTAACCTACTGCTCAAAAAAGCTGTCTTATAATGGTAGGAAAATCCGGCTCTTTTCAGTACCAACAGTAACAACATTGAAAATGTAAAGTTCTATATTAATACTGCACTTGTTCAACTATAACACATATAGGCCTGTACATCTCCGTGTGAAATTCGATTGCATGTTGCAATCATTCTTAAACGTGAATACAGAAACCGTCGTTCAAATAAGTGGGTTGTAAAACACATATGAAAAAGAAAAGCTTCCCTTTGCTTACAAGTCAATTCTAAGTGATAGCAAGTGCCTTCGTATTCCGTTTGTTCGTTTCTAACTTTGATCTTGCAAGGCCATAATTTTCTTAGAAAAAACTACTTAAACGTGATGCACAATCGATGTAGCTCTTTCATTTTACCACAGTTATGCATTTATTCAGTCATATTTGGGTTGAGATTAGTGTTCGTTACTGGAGTTTAATTGCACACAACCATCACTAGAACGCCTCAGTGCCTAACCCTTTAGCAATGGCTAGCTAGCTAATATTGCTATAAAAAAAAACCAGACAGCTAGCGCTAACAATTGCTAAAGCTAATAAAAAAATCAGTTTGCTATGCCGTATTACTGGATTTCGTTGCTTTGATTGCGAGCCAAGGAAATCCCCCACATCCAACATTATAATGATTTAAATGTATACATGCCATTTTTCAGTATTGACTCAGCTGGCCTTTTCTATACAGCCCAACCTAGTGTTAGTTTTGCTGGTGTTAAACAGTCTGGCTAATATCAGCTAGCCAGCAGCTAGCTGCTCGCTGGCGCCCTCGCCCAGTGTACACCAACGCAACCACTAATCGAACCATTTATTCCGAACAAATGGTCATTTGCTTAATGCATAGTGTAAAACGGACCATCCTTTTTGCACGCTAATATGATGCATATTCTAACAAAAGACAATACACATCACAAGCTCAACTGGTTTGAGACAAGATTGAGCGATAAAGACATTCGTGATGGCCGTCGTTGCGACTGCCTCCCCCTCCCAATGCTCAAGCTAACGTTTGTTAGCTAGCTAGCACTGACCAACATTGACGCTGTAATATTGGAAAAGCCACTTTTCTGCCTCTTTCGAGCACCGTTTTACTAATAAAATTGCATACTGTCGAATGCACAAACTAAATCCACCGAGCATCAAGGAAATGGTGAAAAGATCGTATCTACCTTTCAGCCTCACTCGCCCGACGTTTTCGATACCGTCTAGTTTACAAACACAGGAAACGCCACAGGATGTAACCCACTCCCCCACACAGCAGCAAAGCCTTGTCAAGCGAAGAGAAAAGGGTCATCTTCTTCTTCTAGCTCCCCGAGTACAGAGAGCGACGATTGCATCAAAGGACTAAAAATGTCCACGAATCCATTTTAATATTGAAGTAGAGATGTAACGCCTATTATATGAGGTTAAGTGGTGGAGCGGGTCTCTTCGCTGCAGATTCACACGACGACCACAGAGACGCAATGAAAAGGAAGGAGAGAAGACTTAAAATGACAGAAAACAGGGGCGTACAACGGCGGGTTACAATGGAACAGATTGCTGTCCCTTTGCCTGATTTGGCCAAAGCATTTTATAATAATAATAATAATAATAATAATAATAATAATAATAATAATAATAATAATTATTATTATTATTATTATTATTATTATTATTATTATTATGCAACCTGCTGAATCTTGCAATGACGTAATGGTCATCAATCTAATGATCCAGTGTTGATCATTTTTAGTGACTTTGACACTGCACTCTTACAACCAAAGTGTAATTAATCTGATGAAATTTGTGTTCTTATAGACTGCAATTAAACATTTTATTGCAGATAGTATGAACTCAACATATTAGTACACAAAATGTGAATACCCTATAGAGTTGCACACCTGAAGATCTGGTTGTAGGATGAATTGGGCAGCTTCTTTCCAAACTGGTAACTGCAAAAATCAAATGCAACAATCAACACTGAAATGAGGGATAAAAAAAAAAATCAAGTAATTTGTTGTTGATTGTTTTCAGTGTAATAAAGGTCAATGTTCATTTATTCCTATGTTCCTTTGAATGTATTGGAAATTAAGTATCATTAACAGTTTAAAGATTGAAACATCAGTTTCAACCTGTTGTATTACTAAATTAAATTATTAAATTTAATATCTGTAAAAATATTTGCCTTTTAATTTTAAATTAGATGGTCTCCTGCACTGAAATAATCCTGTGTAATGAATGACCCCATCTGTTTTTCAGTCTTTGACCTAAGTTTCGCTTTTACTTTAAGTTCGTTTGTGTTACAAAAGAGACAATTTGGTAAAATAAAAGCAGAAGTAAAACCATCAAAAATAGTTCATCTTGAGACCTGGTCTCTGAAAAAGTCTCAAATACAGCTGTCATATTAGCAAAATTTTCATTCATTAGTAATTGTTATAGACATGATTTAAATTCATTCATTCATTCATTCATTCATTCATTCATCCATTCATTCATTCATTCATTCATTCATAATCACTTATGTTAACATTATGCTTCTAATAGAGTATGAACGTAACAATAGTTTAAATAAACACATGCAATACATCTTGAGGAGAAAAGCCAATGATTGACATCAAATAGGTAAACAAAAATTTAAAATAAAATACATTTTGCTTTGTAGTGTTTGGAAAAAGAAATTGCACATGACAGATTTTACATAAAATACATATAAATTTTAAATAAATTAAGTGTATTACTGAAGGATGCACAGGGATGAAATAGGAACTGAGATGTGATAGGGACAGAAATGCTGACATTTCAGTTTTAAAGGTGAATGGAATGATTATCTGAATGATTGAAGTTGGCTCATACAGTCGTAATATGGTGTATATTTACATATAGCTAACATAGACAGTCTCAAATGATTTTATAGAAGTGTGGAGGGGCAAATGTTACTTCAGCCAAATAGACTGCAAAAACAAATCAAGTGCAACTTGTAAAGTAAATCTACAACCAAGCATCGAAGAAAAATAAAAGAAAATCTTGTTGACCCTTATAGGCTACAGGGTGGGCACTCCGCTTCCCTGAAAAAATAAACTGTGAACGCCTCACCAGAGTGGTTGCTTGCCAGTTCAGATTCCTCAGATGCTTTAAAATCTCCCTTCTCACTCCACCACCCACCCACCAGTGAACCTATTTACAAGGCAAATGTAATGCAAACTCTCTACCAGAGCACCATTTATCCTATCACAGACAGGTATAGGCTAATATGTTCCCTGCAACATAAAAAGTACATTTGACTTCTGTATATTATCTTATATATGCCATTCTGATTCTTATGTATATATGTACAATGCCTATAGAGTTTTATTACTGTTATTAATTTTTGTATTGTCTATTTTTTTAACTGTCTTCGTGCATATATGTTTTGTTTTACTTTATCCATTGACTGCATTGATCAGTGAATTTCCATTATTGTGAGATCAATAAAATTGAATGTTATCTTACGATCTTATCTTTTGTTACACACTGTTGCCATGAAATTGGATTCATTTCATTTTCAGTCCCATGCCTATTTTAATTCCTTTGGATACATGATTAATTACCATTTGCACTTTATCTATCAACAATACACTACATATATTGTGTAAAACACAATCATTTCATGAGAAGAGGAAAAAATATTTAATTACCTCTTTATATGCA
>JAQQZY010000023.1:24382376-24395979 GCA_030068375.1 Ostorhinchus rueppellii
TTCACTGCCAGGCATTTTCAGAACAGAAACCCCCATACTGCCAGGCGTTTTAGAGCATTTTGACTGATTTTCAAGACCCACAGAATATCTAGTTCTTGGACTACATAAACATGGCACCCATCAAAATAAAGTGTAAAGTCTCTTCTTTCATGTGGAAAACTTTTTAGTTACCAGCTTTTTTAGTTCTCAAGTTATTGACCTTAGAACACAGGGTGGTTTCACCCAAAAATGCCTGAATGGTAAATACTTCCTCAAAGTTGCACCAGGTCATTTCCTAGCAACCCCCCCCAATAATAGCCGATTGATGCCACAACACGTCATTGGCAGACAACATTTTGCTTTGAAATGACGCCAAAACACGTCAATGGCAGTGAATGAGTTAAGAAAAGTGTAATATGCTAAATATTTGCACTTTCCTTGAGGAACAGCCCTTTTGGGTATTTTTTCCAAACCTTGAGCAACTGGTGTATAATTTTCTCTGTTGCTTTGTCAGTGAAGATAAATTCATGTTTTTATTAAATATTTGGTTATTATTCGTTAATGACATGTTAAAGTACTTGTTTAGACCTACAATTTGAGCTACTCTGGTTGCTGCTTAATTAATTTTGAAAAACAGATATGGAATAATTAGTATTGCTGCACAGTGCTTTCTCACTCCGTTACTCCCTTAGCCAGGCCCTTTAGTTAAATGAAAGCTGAACTAATCTGGAAATACAGCAAGAAAAAGGAGAGGATTGCTTCATTTTCTGGCCACAAGACACAGGATTTCAGAGAGCAGTTTTCTGGTATTGATGTTTCTGTTGTTGAAGATATAAAGGGTTAACTTTGCCCTCATCAGGAGTCTTGTCAGGGTATTGATTTGTGTAGTGCTCTACTACACAAGCACTTACATATATTTCTTCCCTTTGGTGTGTTTTAGGTATTTAGATAGTTGTCAGTGATGGAAAGTAGTCAGTTCAATCGACGCTCGTGGGCGACACAGTCCTTACGTGTCACTGCAAGGGAGCTGTCATTGGTCAGCGGCAAAGGGAGGAGCAATGCCATCGCAGAACGCTTTTCCAAGTGAGTACAACCATGATTTCAGTCATTTCTATAGTATGTGTAAAATTAAATGCGATGCAAAAATATCCACTCATCACTCAAAAATCTTTGGTGGCAAAATTAAATCTGAACACGAGTTTCTTATTCCATGAGTCCAGTGGAAATGCTGTTTATGTTTTGCACCACCAGGGGTCAGAATTGTGTCTGTATCCCACAGGTACCAGAAAGCTGCTGAGGACTCCAGTGCTGAGAAGAAAAAGGGAGTAAGTATTTTTGAACAGATTGTATTTTATTCAGGTTTACAGCTATACACACAGCAAAAAAAATGCAGTGTCAATATTTCAGAATCAAGCTATTTTAACCAAAATAAAGTATCTGTAACTCTATGAGACTAAACCAGCTCGAACAGTAGAGTCAAAAGTCGGTGTAAAGTTCTGCACAGATGCAGTGTCAAATTCAACTCTACAGTGTGATGATTAGTGCCAGTGTGCTGCATTGCATTGTGGGTACTGGACATTTTACTCATTGTGTTCTATTTTATGTGCAGGGGTTCAAAGGGGGATGCTAATGTTTATTTAGGTTCATCTGTTTTTACAATGTTTATTGGCCTTTTAATATTTTTTTTAATTAATGCTACACCATTAGTCAAACCTGTAGAACAATGCCTTACCTGATTGTCACTGTGAAGCTGCAGTTTTATTATAAGTGGGGAGGACTGTGTTCTATCAAAGAAAAAGCATGTGCTAGGGTGATTGATACCCATAGAGCAAGCTTATGTCTTACACAACTCCCACCTCGGGGACCCCTACATTGTGTCAATGTTAGCGTAGGATGCAAACTGTTGAAGGAAGTATCACTGCAGAGAAATGAATATTAAAATTTTATAGCCATTTTCAAAGTAAATTTGGAGCAAAAATAGTTCTATAAAGTGTAATCATATTACACTTAACAGCATGGAAACATAAGTGTTAATTTTATTTTATTTTTTACACATTTCATAGTTAATTTTGACACTGAATTGAGTAGAATTAACTCTGGCCATAGAATAAATTTTACTTTAATTTTTGAGTGGGACCAAATATTATATGAAATAGAGTTAAATTCAACTCTCTAAGAGTCAAATTGGCACTATTTTTTTACTGTGCACTTTTAACTTAAAGTCTTAGAATGGTGATACCGTAGTATGGTTAATATTCGCTTTGGTGCAGTAAAAACAAATCAATTCTGAGATTTCATTTGTGAATAATTTTGATAGATACATTGAAATTCATCTCATCTTACTGAAACACATTTGGATCAATAAGCTATGGGTTTAAATGAAATGTGTGTCCACTGTTTATCTTAGTTAATTGGCTCAGTAGCTGTTGCTGGAGCTAAACTAATTATTGCACTTGGGAGAAGCCGTGCACACACACACACTGTCAACAAACACTCTGGGCCAAATGTCTTGTCCTGGCTGACCTCTCATTGGCCACTTGTTGCGATGGGCAGGCTATCAAACCCATAATCCTACCCCACTGTAATCCCCGTGCACTACTCTGTGGGGTTCCAACTGTAAGTTAGCGGCTTTGTCTTTGTAAATGAGTGATGAACCAACGTGGATGAGGATTAAACTAATAACTGATCAGCTCACATAATGAAGAAATTTAAGGTAATGTAACTTGTACATAATGTGGTGATTTTTTTCCACATGTGTGGGACTGATAGACTGCTGTGTGACGTTGTTAGTTTCCTGAGTCTTTGTGTAATGATGTGGCTGATGATGGAAATGACAAAGCTTTTCTGAAACATGGATAACAAATATAGACTTTTATGAAATGCTTTTAGGTACACAGGAAAAATTACTGAGTAGTCAAAAGTTTTTTTCCGCAAAAATTGCATTTGGCTCTACATTGAGTATGGAGAGCTCTACTCAAATAGAAACTTTTACCAAATGTTATCTGAGTAGAGTAAAATTTTCTTCAATTTGAGTACATTTCACTCAGGCAAATTTTCTGTGTAGGATTTCTGTCATTTCCAGGTTGTTAGGTTCCGTTTTTATTGTAAATTTATACTTAAGTAAGACTGAGCAACATTCTTTATAATGTTCTGGAACCTAAAGTGTGCATGGATATAAGATTATGCTATTACAGGAGATACAAAAGTCTAGTTTAAGTATTACAGGGTAAGACCAGTATCTTAAACTGATTGTGAATGAGAGGCATAAAAGACCATCTGTCGGTCAAAAAGTGTCTGTATTAGTGTGTGTGGGGGGAGGGGGGATAATCTGAGAAGGATGGACATTAAATCAATGGATTGGGACAAATTTGGCTTAAAGAATAGCATTTGTTTACATGCAAATACAAAGCATTTGTTGGCTAAAACTCAACTAAAAATGCAAACATTCAAAGCAGTTTATTCAGTCATTTTCCGTCCATCCACTTTCTGGACGGCTTAATCCTCGAGATGATTAGGGGTGGATTGGGGGGGTGCCGGAGCCTATCCCAAATACCGATAAGTGAAGGCGGGGTACACCCAGGATATGTCACCAGTTCATTATATCGACATATACAGACATAAAACCATCCAGTTTCATACTCACATCTATGAGTAATGTAGACAAACTGTTGATTTGTTAACCTTGAACGCTGAAGTGGGAAATAACAAAACGCTTTGTTACTGCACTGTATCTGTATTTTACATGTGTGTTTGATTTCTAATAGCTTTTTCCTTTTAATCCTTGCATTTTAACTCTAATTTCTGCACTTTCTGCTCTTTACTCCTTACTGTGTTTATAATGCATTCAGCCAGGGTTACCAAAGATTTCTTTTTTATTATTATTTTGCCCTATTGCAGAACTTCCTAACACATAAAACTGATTTCACCTACATTTATGGGACAATAATACATACATAACAAAATTAGTAGCGTAAATTCAACACTGTGAGACTTAAATACAATACTTTTAAAGTGTCTATATTGGTCCACACCACATAGTGTCAAAAATACACTTTTGAAAGTGTTAAGTGCTTAACACTATGACAGAGTTGGACCAACTCTCACAATAGTAAAATTTTAACACTAATCAACACAGCTCACTACACTAGTGTGTAGTGTCAAATATTAGCACTGCCAGTGTTTTAGAGTATACTTAACCCCTTGACGCCTTAATTTATTTCCAATTATAGGGGAAAAAAAATCACTTGTGTTTTTGCTTTCAAGTAAATAGTATTTTTTTTTTTTTTTTGTAATTTTGGAGTGGAGGGGGTTTGATGCGAATTTGTGACAATCGGCATCAAGGGGTTAAACAGCGTAGAATTGCAGGGGTCTCCAAGGTGGGGGTCATGAAGGGAGTTAGTTCACTCTATGGGTTTCATTCACCCTAGAACATGCCTTTTCCTCTGAAAGAGTAAAGTCCTCCCCACTTCTAATACAATTGTAACTTCACAGTGACATTCAGGTTTTGCATTGTTCTGCTACAGGTTTGACTAATGGTGTCACATTAATACAAAAATAAACATAAAAAGGCTAATAAATGTTGTAAAACACATACATTAACCTAAATAAACATGAACGCAAAAGAGAGTGGGACAGACTAACTGGCTAACTAAGTGGTTGCTGTTGGAGATGCTGATGCTGATCAGATGTATTGTGTTCACAGAAGTGGTGTGTGTATATATATGTGTGTGTGTGTGTGTGTGTGTGTAATTATTATGTTAATGATGAGTGGGAGTTGAATGCTGAGATAGAAAAGTTAGTGTTGATGTGTGTGTGGGGGGGGTTGGGGTGTTTTATTAATCCTTTATTTAACCAGGAAGTCCCTTGAGATTAAAAATCTCTTTTCCAAGGAAGACCTGGCCAAGATAGCACGCCATTACAGAGATTATAAAGTAAGAACTGTATAAAAACATTAAAACATTATCTGGAATACTTACAGATAAGAAATATAAAACAAGCTGAGAACAAGGACAAAAAACAAAAACAAAACCAACAAAAGCAGTTACATTCGTGGGTTACATCATTCTTTATCAAATGTTTGAATTCATTCAGGGAGACGAGATCATTTAGTTTTAAGGTGTTCTGGAGGTTAGGGTTAGTGTTAGTGTGTTGTGTTCTGGTGATATATGCGGTGACATCTACTTAATGAAATGTCCAAGACCTAATACTGAGATAGATAATGTGAGCTGTACTTATTTATGCATAGAAACTGCTGCTGGCAATATGTAGAAATAATTTTTCTTTTACTTGACTGATGGAGTTGAGACAGTATCTACATTTTTAAGCCTCTCCGCGATCCTTTGCCCCAGTCTGTCTATACATTCATACTTATTACTGTATTTAATTTGTGAAAGTCTGATAGTCAGAGCGAGAGCCGACGTTGCCATCCATCATCCTGTACAGCGTTCAGAAAAGCAAGACACTGATTTGAGGTCTGACTTCCCTGGATCTACTTTTTATTCACAAATGATTATGAGAGAGTCTGTAGTGGCTTATAAAAAAAAAAAAAAAGTACAACTTTCCATTACACTCTGCGGTCATGTTTTATTTGAGTGGCATTAGCTCTGATGCAGTGCTCTGATTTTTTTTCCTTCAGCATCATCATATTTCATTTAATCCCTAGAATGCGTCATTTCCTGTGATACGTAATAGCTCTCAGTAACAATAACTGCTACATGAACAGTTGTATTATCATCCTCAAAAATCACATAGAAGTGAAAATCTGTCAACGCCGTCACAGGGAACAAAGAGTTAATTTTTCCCTGAATGTATCGTTTCCTGCTCTGGTTTCCTGGGTATTCTGACTCTCTCTCTCTCCGTCTCTCTCTCGTACTTTCCCTGTGGTAAAGGGGTGGGTTTAGTTCTTATGAGCAGACTTTGTGTAGCCGCTAACATCTGGGAGCGCTCTACCTCTCAGCACACTGACCAGTGGAGAAGGACCAACCAAAGGACTCCTGCTCTGTAGTTGTGGTTACACCTTGTTTTGCCGTTCCATCGCGTTCACAGAGGTTTCTTTCTTTATTTCTTTTTGCTTAAAAATGGGGAACAGTCTTGTGAATGTCCAGTTCTTTCCGTTCACTATGGACTTCCCTCACAAAGAGAGTAATTGTTCCTTTTTTTCCTCTTTCTGGGTTTCGGTCTCTTTTATTTTGTCGCTTTTTTCTTACGGTTGTCTTTTTATTTTTCCTTCCATTTTCCTTGTCTGTCTGCCACTTTGCATGTTATAACTTTATAGTACTAATATGCTAAAATAGACTTGTCACACATGTTGGCTTTGTGTTTTTTCACTATAAATATCATCTGTAATGTTCTTTAATGTTCTCTAAAATACATTTTGCATAACTTTTATGTGAACTGTGTTTTTTAACAGAGAATATGTCATAGTTTTATAATAAATTATGTTTAAATGTTCCCCATTGTGTCAAACTCCTTTAGGAAGTTTCATACAAAAGTTCACATTATCAATAAGATTTATTAGTTTATAAATCATATGAATGATAATGATTTACAGACTACTATTTAACTTTATTCCTCTTTCACAAATAAGGAAGTTTGTGCAGGTCACACACCGGCAGTGTGCCTCCTGTTGTTCGATTGTATTGTTCACCATGTTTTGTGGTCATGTGTGGCTGAGTATCTCACCATGGTTTTTCAGAAAGGTGAAGATGTTGTGTAGAAAGGAATGTGTCTGAAATATCTGCCTGCATGCACAACCCTGCTTCCTCCATCTTGAGCCAATCGTTGCCTTCAGCAGCTGTAGCAAAACATCTACTTCCTGGACCGACTTTGAACAGCTGTTCACCTAATCTGTTAGTTAGTGAAGCCAAGTTCAGATTCCAGGATCTCGTTTAATGTGTCTATATATGCATGGATGCCAGATGGAAATACTTTCATAATTACCCTGAACAAAAATTGCACCAGCTTTTGAGAAGATGGTATATGGTTACTTTTGACTGGCAGTGTTAGTGGAATCACTTTTCATTAGTTTTGGCCTGCCCACAGTTAAAGTGTTTCTGATCTCTTCCTTGCAGTCGTTTGAGGGTCCGACCCCCTCCCTGAGGTCAGGCAACCTGAGCGCTCTGAAGAAGCGGTGGGAGCAGGCGGGTAACCTCAAACAGGACAAGCTCTCTCCATCGTCTTCTTCTCCTATCTCGCCCTTAAGCCTCTCCGGCTCTCAGAGGACGCCTCCTGCCCTGTCCAAGCCTTCACCTGTCAGCGAGCACAGCCCCCCGCTGAAGAGCCCTGGTCTGCAGACCCAGCCTGAAGGTCATAACACTGGCAGCCACATTGAGCAGCCCTCAGCAGCTCCAAAAATGTCCCAAATCCAAAAGCAGAGAAGCGTGGACAGGGATGAGCGGTCACACAATGACATACCTGAAAAGCTTGAAGAGCAAGTTCCAACCAGCCCCCGTGCCTCCTACGAAAAACCCCGAGTGCCACTAAACAACCTGAAGATGAAGTTTGAGAGAGGAGAGGACACTGCAGCCAAGGTAAAAACTGATCTCTGTAATGTATTGGTTATTTTCAGGAAAAAAAAGACATAAAATCTGTCTAATCTGCATTTTGTGTGAAACAAATAGTGTCCTCTGTGGTGTCACAAAGGTTGGGGTCAACAAGACAAATTTCCAGTTTTATCAAACCATCTATATGGTTACCTGATTCACATCCTAAAGTACAAACAAAATAAAACAGTATAATATTTAGAATAATATTTCAAAACATTTAAACAGAAAAATTTTTTTCAATATGACAATATGAATATGAATTCAGTTTTTGATGAGGCAGAAATATAATATATATCTTACTCTCAGATACACACCATGGACATTTGGTGCACTGTCATTTCCCAGTGTGGGATCAATGAAGTATATCTATCTATGGGCAAAAATATTGGGACACAGCAGGACTTCCCACTCCTGAAACAGAACCATGATAAAAATGTTCATGTGACTTTTTCATTATCATGATGAAAGTTTGGAGGCTGATTTTTCTTCCTGTTAGAACTGACCAGATGGTTACCCATGGTTTAAAATAATTATTTATGGTTATTATCTATGGACTAATATTTCAGAAACCTAGAGGTAGAATATTTAAAATAATCATGATTAAAAAAAAAAGACTAAATACATTCGTGTTGAGTGACAGTTTGAACAAAATGACCCTAAAGATGAATAAAAAACCTTTACTTCAATGATATTTATCATAATACAACATGTGTCATTATCATGTTACAGGCCAACCTGTTTGAAGTGAAAGAATCCAGGGTGTCATGATACTTTAGTCCTCACTGTGTACTTGAGAAGTTGAAAAACACCAGTGAAAGGTTTTAAATCACCTTCATATCTAATGTTGTGTGTTTGTGTGAACAGGGAGCTTCTGTTGTTCTTTGTTGACAGTTTTACTGACCATGTTGCTCAGGAATTATCTGTAACCACAGAGTAACTGGTCAGAATTTATCGTGCTGACACTGATCAGCTGTTTGTTGTGCTGTGTTGTTGTTGTTCTTGTGCTTGTATATGTTTTACATCGTGTCCTGTATTTTGTAGAGTTGTCTTTCCACCTGGATTTGCCACCTCTCTCTCCAAACACATTCTGCTCCTTCACTCGCTTTCTCCGTCTCTTTCTTTGAGCCTCAAACAAGCGCTCTGCTCTTTACCTTCATAACAGAGGAATGTAGGAACATTCCTGACCTAGGGCTGTTTCAGTCTTCAGAGTCACCTCTGAGGAGCCACTGTCTTGATCTCACCTCACATTTTTTCATTAGCTACAGTGTTTTCTGCTTTTTCTATCAGTGCACTCATTTTTACTACAGTATCTCTGCCAGTTTTGCCGCGTCGTCATAGTCACAATTCTGGAAATAGACTTTAAAAATCCTTTAATAAGAAGTGAGAGAGCTATTGGTGAACATTTAAAGGGTAGAACCAGGCACTTTACAACACTTACTCAATACTGGCTGAAAAGTTGAATACCTTCCTGTGGTGAATGTGAAAACAGTAGGTTACTCTGCCCATGTCTGAGTCTTATTGGGGCATCGATAGTTTTGTTTTGTGGTGTTTGCGCTAATGCAGCTCAGAGATGGTGGCACAACACTCCACCGTTCCAATGAAACCATCTGAAGAAGCTGCCTGTTGGAAACACTTTAAGCTCTTTTCCACTCATGTATACAGGATGCTGAGTGAAACTATCTGCTTTAATCATTAGCATCGGTGACACAAGCTTGCACACACACACACACACACACACATGCACATACCTACAGCTAATACTTTGCACTAAAACCAAGTTGAATTGATTCGTTCTGGACACATTAGCAGCTGTCCATGTAAATATTTGCCATTCTAAGGAATCAAAGATCTTAACTTGGGGGCAAGAAAGGACATCACCGGGGTTCAGTTACTACTTTGTAGCTTCCATTTCTGCTTCCCTGACTTTATTGAACTGGTGGTGGTGGTGGTCCATAAAGGAGAAGGGTGTGTCACTGTTCCACCAGACTGAAGTCCTGCATAAAAGCCTTTTCCTGTCAGTGTTAAAGGCTGAACATGAGGTTATGCATGGATGTCTCTAGAAGGAACACTCACCATGGAAATCTGAAGTTTTACCACATTTTCTTTTATGAATAAACAACCACTAATATCCTGTGTCTGTTGTACATTAAGGACTGGTCATGTTCTTATGACTGGTGCGTTTTTGTACAGTCATCACATTTATCTTTTGATTTTGTTCATTTGGAAAAATTGTGAAATATTTCCTCCCAGCGCTGACAACCAAAAGTATGCTAACAGTGCAGATTTGTCTGATTCTATTATAGCTTATAGCAGTGGTTCCATAACTTTTTTGACTCATTACCTCATTTTAACATGACAAATTTCTGGTGACCCCACACATTCAAAATGGAGACTTTTTTTTGTTGCTAAAATTAATTTGTTTTTGATCATGTAATAGTTTGCTATACTATGTTTTAAATAAATGTTCATTTTAGACACATTTAGTCTATATAATGTATATTATTATGGATGGAAGCAGAAAAGCCAGGTTCAGATTACTGCACAAAGTGAGAATTTTATTTTCTTTGGTCAGGATATGTACAGTTATAGGTATTTACAGGCTGACAATTAACACTGAACAAACAATAACTCAAACTATGAATTATGAAAGAGCTGCAGCATCTGAAACTGACCACAGTGAACATTTGACAGATAGACAGTCCCACAGTGCTTCAGTTTCAGCTTCACAGTTTGTCATGTCTTTTATGGATGTGATTGTCTCTCACAACTCATCATATATTTTTTGTTAGTACGTTTTTTTTTTTTTTTTATTAATTACTAGAAATTTCAGGTGACCCCACGTGGGGTCCCGAGCCCCTTGGTGGAAATACACTGTCTTATAGCCTTCACATCACAGCCATATGATGCCAATATATTTACCCTTTTTTTTTTTTTTTTTTTTTGCATAAATATGAGCTAAAACAAGCTTTTCTACTTATAATGAACACGAGATTTATTCTACTGTTTGTAAAGCTGGTCAAAAGGCTGAATAAATTAATTGATAATGTTAAAGAAAAATACACTTAAAGTGTGACTTCTGCCCGAAAAGAAGACAGAAGAAAACAGAGTTGGTGCTTGTACAATTTTTCTGCAGTTTTTTTTTAGATGTTGCCACTGATCATGCTGATAATTTTTTCTCTTCCAGGGAGGCAGGACAACACTTCGCAGTACTTCATCAGACGACATGAACCAGCACAGCGGTAAGGGCCTAGATGAGCACACTCACAGTGTAGTTTGGTAATCTGTAAATGCCAAAGGAATGAAGAGTTAAACTAAAAATGTAGGAATCACACTGGGAGTCTGCCACATTTACTCTGACGATCTCCTCTTCTTTAGGTGTCCGTGACAGGGTTCTGGAGTCGACCTCAATGAGAGAGAAAATGGCCAAATACCAGGCTGCTGTTTCTAAACAAGGCCCCAAACACACTGTGAGTCCGTGTGTGAGAGCCTGAACTGAAACCACGACAGAACTGCACAATTAAGCCTTTAAAGAAATAAAACACTTTATTTTCTCTAAAACATTCATCAAAACTACAAAAAAATAGGGATTTCATTTAGGTTTATCTATATATAAGACTAAAACCAACAGACTAAAAAACAGCTTCTTCCCAAGAGCTGTCATTGCCCTGAATGCTGCAGTCAAACCTTGAACAGCTGTCAATTTTAAGTCTATATAGGTAATAAATAATCAGCTTTTACATAAACTGCAATATTCCCAAGTGCATTATCCCTGTTATATATGTATACACATTCAATCCAAAGTTACATATATTTCATAAATTTGTATCTTTAATTTTTTATCCACCCCCCCACCCCCACCGTGAACTGTACAGTCTTTCGTAAAGGTATTATATTCTTTGCACTATTTTTCCTCTGATGTTTGCACTGTTTTTACAAGAGCTGCTTTTTTTTAGTAGGACAGTGACAATAAAAGTATTCTGATTCTGATAAACATCGGGTTAATCAGTGGATGTGCACTGTGCAAATCTGTAGATCTGTCATGGTAATTACTATTTAAATTTTTTTTTCATTTATTTCATTTATGGTGTACATAAATTCATTCATACACATTTCCCACTTTATTTTACACATCCAATACATGAAAAGGAGCAGGAAGAAGAGAAATCTTATTATTATTCCTGCCCCTTTCTACAAATCATATCCATCTAATCATAGATGTTTTGTATCATAGGTACCAACCAACACATCACCACACCCAAAAACAAACGAGGGGAAACCCCCCCCCCCCCAAAGAACAACAATTATAAGAATTAATTTTCAACTTCATAATGTTGAATTTTTCTCATTTTAAATACTTGCTTAAAATAATTGCATATATCTAACTTTAAAAAAAATCAGTAGAGCAATACTTAACTGCTGCTATCTCCAAAAATGAATGTACTATATATAATTACATATATACAATATATACAGTACAGGTATGTAGACATACAGCAATAAAAAAGTCATTACAACTACATTATAGTGCACAAGAAAATCAAACATTGCTAATAAAAATGGTCGACTTGTTTTCTCTGCACTGGGATTTAAGCTGAAGTTTACATTGTTTCCTGATGATTTATGTTGCTTTCTGTCTCCCACTAATTTCGCTGTGCATTCATTGTTCGCTGTCTTCCGTCATATTTAATTTCTTCCTTCCTACAGTCACAGAAATAGAAAAAGAAACAGTGTTACATTATGCAGCGGCTGGTGAACATTTCTTTTTTTTTTCCCCTCCACATTGTGTTTCCTTCAGGGTGTGTCTACGGAGGTGCCTGTTCCAAAAACATCTGCACCTGCACCTCAGAAACAAACACCTGCGTCAGAGTGCAATGGAGCAAATGTGAACGGTAGAGTACTCCTTCTAATCTAAAACGCTAAATTAATCACGTTCCAGCTGGGTCTATTATATTTTTGTTTGTTTTACAACCGATATTTGTTTGTGTGCTTCAGGGGAAAGCAGCGACCCGCCCAAAGTGTCCAGGGTGAGTCAGTCGGCTCAATAAGGAACAGACACACGAGTCCTGATTCCACCTGAGCCGATTATTGATACATGACATGTGATTTTATTTGTCTGTTTAGAAGTTCTGCCCACCGGTGAGGGAGACATGCGTCGCCTGTTCAAAGACAGTTTACCCACTCGAGAGACTAGTGGCTCTTCAGAATGTCTACCACAAAAGCTGCTTCCGCTGTGCTCACTGCAGCTCAATGCTCAGGTGGGTTTCCCTCCACTGCCTTTGGATTTTTTAGAATCAGCGTGTAACATTTAGTGGCGCCATGTGATGAAGCTGCAGACTGGAACATCCCCGTGGTCCGTAAGGCGGCAGATGAAAATATACAAGGCCCTCATTAGAGCAAGTCATTCATCTGATCTGGATCACAAAATAAATCAAGAAAACAATAGCTATACCATATTTGACCACAGCTTTGACTGTTATGGCAATGACCATAAACCGTGTGAAAACAGTGAAGTAAAAGTTTTAGCTTTTTTTTTCCCGTTATGGGTCAAAACACGGTATTTGAATTCTCTCTGACGGGACATTATGAGAGATTAGTTGTCGCTAAATGACCCACGTTTTTACTTTTAAATTCATTTTTCCTTTCATTGGACCACAAGGGATTATCCAAAACAAGGAGCTACTTTATATTGAAATAAATGTTGGAATGACAGTCAATTAAAGTTTGCTCTCTGACGGGACATTACTGTGTTTTGACCCTTATAGAGCTGTCATGATTGGTTTGGTCAGTTTTTTCACATACATTTGTTTTGTTTTCATGTAATGTCCTTTGCACTGGACAGCATTTTTTTTAAGTAAAGCTATGTCTTATCCCCTACAGAGGACAAAAATGCATGGCTGTTGCTAAGAGGATATGGTTAAGTAGCACAGTATGTTATAGTTTTAGCGAGGTCAGCTTTTTGGATGAGGGGACACTAGCTTTGGTCCACTCAGCATAATAGGTGTCCACATGGTGGACGTGGTGGCGGCGACCTGCTCCCTCTGTAGATACAAACTGCTCATTCTAAGGCAAATAGAACACAG
>JAQQZY010000023.1:24398950-24412992 GCA_030068375.1 Ostorhinchus rueppellii
GTAGCTGGGATAGGCTCCATGCGACCCCCGTGACCCTAGTGAGGATAAAGCGGGTATAGAAGATGAATGAATGAAAACCTGTAGGAACCCTGTTCTAAAATGTTGACTACTTCTGAATTTCTATTGAAGACTTCTTCATTAAGACCAACAAAAAATAAAGAAACAGAGTGTAATATCAGTATTGGCATCGAGTAACAGTATTAAATATCACTTATGGAGCCCAGAATTTTGCCATCAGTGCATCCTTAATTTCATCAAAACAGTCAAATTATGTGTAATACGACGAGCGAGAAGCGGATGGGACATGAAACCAAGTTAGTGCCAGTTTTCTAATGCACAGTGAAAAACAACAGCCTGATGCGTTAACAACAGAGCTGAGGCGTGAACATCAACTGCAGTGTTTTCATAATGAACAGCATAAAAGCATCATAGGTTAAACACTGTTAGCGATCGGTCATATCCTTAACACTGAGCAGGATTTGGAGTGAACCTGGATGTGGATACGTCTGATGACGTGTCTGTGGGACAATGTGTAGCAGGACCTTTGTTAAAAAAAGACAGCCATGAACCAGTCACGTTTCAACACCAGCGTGGGTTTCACCACCTGCTGTGTGATTTAATATAGAGAGCCAACAGGCACTTATTAGGTCACGTGTTTAAACAAATAGTCTGATAATTACACAGGCCTGAAGATCAGTTTCTGTGACATCATGGAAAATCGGAGTTTCATTAAAACAGTTTTTCAGATAAAAGTTCATCCCTTTTCTCCAGCAATAAACAGTCCACTGTCCATTTTAAAGTCACAGCTTAAAAAACACAAATCTGCAGGGAAACCTGTGAAAGGTTTAGCATAGATTGATAATTAAAGCAGCTTTTTTTCATTTGGAATTTGGGTAAACACATAATTGACTTTTGTAAAATTTGGCATCACACAAAAAAAGATGACATTTACGCTAGAATTAACCCACTGACCCGCAAGTAAAAACTGTGTATCCAGCTGATCACAAATTTCTGATAGATTTTGTGGCAAAACAAGAATTATAGACACATAATGTAAAAAAAAAAAAAAAATTACAAGTAAAGAAAGCATAAAACATTTTGTGATAAAAAAAAGAAAAAAACATTCAACATCCCCACCCCAAAGGAAAAAACAAAAAAAAAAAAAAACAAAGCAGTTTTTGATTCTCAAATATTCCTGAGAGCAGCGAAACTTCCTTATGGCTTCATTTCAAGTTAATTTAATAAAACATTCAAATACTAAAGTAAAAACAATCAACCATGACACATGTTTAATCATTATTTATACTTGTATGGTCAGCGTAATCCTCACAAGAACCGGTCTTTTCACTATTTTGTTTTAAATATATAAAATGATCAAGTGGCAACTACCAGACCCTTTCTTTCTGTAAAGATACAGTTGTGGGTGAAACCATGGAAAATGGTCATAAAAGTGTATTTTATTGTTTAAGTTATACTTAAACCTAATGTGGGACTCTAACTTTCTGTTAATTCTTATTTTTACTTAGTTCCTGATTAATCTTAAAAATGGAAAACAAAGGCTACAATAAGAAATTCAATTCGACTTTTGCCTGCACTTCCTCCTCCTCACAATGATGTATTGGATTCAGTTTCAACAAATTGTTATTACACTTAATTATCCTCCATTTCCTATTGCATGTGGCTTCTTTAGCTTTTACATTTCTTGCAATGTTACCACAAAATATGCCATAAAAACTCAGTGGAATGACTCCGTGTCAGAACAAGCCCCCACACCCAGACATAGCCACGATGCAGCTGGTTTTAGTGACACATACAAACACAGTTCATTAAGTGCATTATTGGTTTTTGGAAGACTTTTTTTTTTTTTTCAGTTTCACCACTGAGTGTCAGTAAAACTCCACCGTCAGCTCAGAGGAGAAGCGGCGCAGCATAAAGACATCCTCTTTGTGGCTGCAGGCTGCGAGAGCGGTGCTACATCTCTGCATAAATATTATTGCTGATTATCAAAGGGAGTAAAGAGGCTCTGCTCTATCATTCATACATTCATTATTCTGGTAAAAAGCCTAATTCAGACACCGTTACATTGTTGGATTGCCCTCTCAAATATAGTGTTTTACCCTTATAATCTAATTCAACAATTTCTTAGAAAACCACGACATTTAAAAGCACTTTTTGAGGCACACATTTATAAATATACACTTTGTTGGCCAGCACGTTCACACATTCTTAGAGCATGAGGAACCTGTACTCTGGAGTGACTTCTGACATTACGTCTTGGAGAGTTGATACAACTATAACAATTTTTTTGCCGTTTTTTCCCCCCATAAATTTTAACCTCAGTCATTCCTTGTTCTGGATTTCCCCACTCGGCTTTTCCTTCAGCCACTGAGGGGGTGGAGGTCCACTCTGACCTTCTCCCCGGTGCTCATCATACCGATGGTGGGGTAGAAGCCTCCTGCTGGTAAGGCCACCTCCCTTCGACCCACTACCTTTCCATTTCGGGTGAAGAAAACCTGTTCAGACACAAGAGGAAGCGTAAGCGTTCAGCCTGAACTGGAGCTTGTTCTCAGCGTCAAAAGGTCGACTTCAAGTAGCACATAACGAATTAATCGCATGTGACAAAGTGGTTATTTTAAACCCAATACTGTCCTGTGATGTATACCATTACTGGGACTTACATTTATCATGATAAATATATCTTATTGAAAAAAAGTGGCCATACTGCCATAATGTAACTAAGTGCAAAGACAGTGGTAGGTTTCATGAATATGGACTCGCACTGACAGAGAAATTAAAAAGATGGATAAATTAGTCCAAATATTTGTCTACCACACAATTTAAAATGCAAACTATTTAATAAATTATACAAAATAAAATCTGTGAAAGTGAATTCAAAACATATGGCATGTGAAGACATTCAACAGGAAGTCTGCATGTCGTTCTTTTCTTTTAAACGCGTTGAGTCCGTCTGCATTTTCACATCCTCTTACCATCACTTTCGTCCCCTCCACATCCTCTCCCTCTTCCTCCTCATCTTCATTGTTTGCATACAAGTCGTTCTGAACCTCACTGGGTTTGGGAAACACATCAAGGTCCCAGTCATCATCATCATCTGGATATTGAGTCAGATTGAGACGTATGATTAGAGACACAATGTGCACACGCTGAGACACAAAGCAAAGTTGAGACGAACATAAACACAACGTGCGTGTTCACCTCCGCTATCAAGGCTGTAGTCTCGTGGGAACATGATTCCGCAGCCCATAATGTCCCCTTCAAAGCAGCGTGGGCCGAAGGCGTCTCCAACGCCACTGCCCTGAAACAACTTTCCATCATCTACAAACAAACGACATGAAAACGTTCTGTGTCACAAAACTCGGCAAAGGTGATGCAGCCATCGACAAGACAAATGACATATTAACAGGGCTTTTATGCTCATTGCTTTGTGGACTTGCTTGAATAATATACAGCGAGACTTCCACTCCTACAGGCAATTCAGAGTTTCAACTTCACTTTACCTTCATGATTTGGACTGTGGGAGGAACACCCACATAGACACAATGGAGAATCTATACTAAATATTAAAGAACAGTAATAGTTGCACAGTTATTACAAATTATTTCATCAGTGTATTGTTCTTGCTCCTGGAAAGCAAACAATGCGAACCAGAAAACTGAAATAAGACCTGTTAAATATTTTACTATGAAAATAATCGTCTAAAAATGTTATGTTATTCAACAAACTCACCTGCATGATAAGCTATAGACCCTCTGCTCCAACCTGGGTGTCTATTTTTTGGATAGTCCTGAAAAAAGAAGAAAGAATTAGAAAAATAAAAAAAAGGAATTTGCTACTATACTACTGTATTATATTGAAAATGTCATTTAGGGAAAAAAACCACAACAAAAAAAAAACATTTTTGTTTTAACAGAGTTTTCACCCTAGCTTTGTTTCCAATGATTATATTATTTTACTTTGAATAGAAAAACTAAATTATTTCAGAAAACCCAAAACTACCAGGGTTTAAATGATGAATCCCTTGATATTAATAGTCAGTTGTGCATCCTTTTTGCTGAATAACAGCGTGCAGTCATGACATGTCTCCTGAGGAATCCTAGCTTATTCTTCTTGGGGGAACCCCTTTAATTCTCTATGTTTTGAATGAATTTTTATTTTAGTTCAGAATTGGAAAGAGTACATTATATTGGGGAACTATACGATTCGAAATGTAGTTAAAAAAAAAAAAGGGCCATATTTTGTGATCATTAAAATGTTTATCCACTGCATTGACAGAAATGTGCAATATCATATGTACTGTTATCTGGATTTAAAATGACTTGTACTGAGATTCATATTGCGCTTCAATCTGATTTTAATGAGTTTATTAATAATTAATCTTCCATCCCACGTCATGAAAATCCGTACGCTCGTTTTTACGTAATCACACAATTGATCACATAACCTCTTAGGCAGATGCAACAATTGCTCCTTCATCCAGTATATGCAAAGACTGAGAAACCAGAAAATCTTTAGCATGTGTTACCCAAAGAGACACCTTTGTTTTGATTTTGGAAGTGAGAAGTAATAGTTCCCTGCAGCAGACGGATGCGTCTTGCAGGAGGTTGGAAGCAGACCTCAGGAATGACCATCTGATGGATTTATAATACTCTACCAAAACCGCAGACACATTGAGAAAAACAATTCCTGGAAAGAAATCAGCAAAATGACAGAGCTCTATTCTCCACATCGTCCGACCTGAGGGCACAACATGCCCACACACAGTAAGAGTGGAGGAGTCAGGGGAGCAGCCACGATCCAGCACTGCCTCCCAGACTGTGGGCACCATCACAGCTGGCAAAACATCAGTGTGGTGAAAGACTCGAGATTAATCAATAACCATTCAATAACCACCTGAAGTGCAGAGAAGAACAGTATCTATCATTTAAATGGTGATGGGTGCATCGTCAGTAATTAGAACACCGTTTTGTTTACATAAAACAGGATGTGCACAGAGTTCATGGTGATTTCATGCGAGGGTGTACGCAGCTGACTTAATATCTGATGTGTAAACACTCAACAAGTCTTCTCTCAGACCCGACTTATTGCCAAAATATGCCTCATTGGTTGCTGTCATCATTTGTGATTACATTGAAACAAATTAATTAGGAAATCAACCTTAAATTACTTAGCCTGAGGAAGTCCTACATACTTGTCATTTTTAGTATTTTCTTCTTCTTCTGCATTTCTTTCAGTCTTATCTTACAAATAATTTTACCACATGTGACTGCAGATGTGTAGTTCAAACAGCAAATGGAACAATCTGCTTTCTGTGGAAAACCAGATGCAGGGTAAAAATGAGACAATATTTATTCTGTTGTTAGCTTTTCCTCTTTCAGTCATCCATCACTCAGACTGGAAACAGTGAGCGCAGCGGTGCGTATGAGGGAGACGGATGACGAGGTATAAGGGGGGGGGGGGGGGACTGAAGTTTTCTTTACCGGCAGATAACCGCAGTGTGTGTACTGTAAAAACACTTTGTCAGTGATATTGACATGTGTTCATTATAGGGAGGACTAGGATGAGGTGGCGCTTACCCTGCGTGCCAGCCCCAGGGCGATATAACACTTTTCTCCAGCATCTGTGATCTCCAGCTCGTAGTAGTGGAAGCGTGTGTTGAGAGGCCGACGTGCTTGAGCCAAACCCACATCCACAATGCTCTTCCCTTTCCCCACGTACTCCAGCATCTGCAAAAACACAGTATTTAACACAAAAACTAGAGCAACATCCCTGCGTTTTCTTTTATTGTACTCTTGCATAAAATGTCTAAACTTTTTATCTTTATAAAGGCATAGACAGCAGTTAAAAAAATACATTAAAAAATTGAGCAATATTTTCAGGTTTATGTACAATTAGAGATTAGCTCTGCAGCGTACTAAACTGATCCTATCAATGCCTTAAATGCATAATATTTCTGTGAGCCACACAGGTGGTGGATTGCATGACCACTGTTATCGTAAATAGCTTTATATCTTTTATATTCTATTATAGTTTATATTTTATGTCCCTTTATTACTTATTCTAGCTTTTATCTCATTGCATTAAAATAATGTGGGAGAGAAACTATATCTCAATTCTCTGTAATGTCCTGTGCATCTAGTGAACTGACACAAACATTTTTTTTAATCTCCTACAGTGTGTTTATGTGTATAAGCTGATAATTTATATCCATCTAAAATACATGATCGCAATGACTCAAAAACCTCTGGCTGTGTTTCATTGCTAGTGAAACCATGTCTGATTCTGCACAAGCAGGGCTGATGCCCCCTTATTAGGTAAAGATAAGAGCTAAAATGAAAAAAGAAGAATATGTTTTATTCAATAATATTAGGGAAGACGAGATTAAAACAGAGACAAAAGATTTGGTCATTACTGCGCTTTAATATTTAGGTACTGACAGCAGTGCATCGATATCAGGGATAACAGACCTAGTCACTAAAGCTGCAGCTCCACCGTAAGGACTAGCATATAAATTAAGAAGCGGGTTGTGCTCTGTGTTGGTTCAGGAAGCTTGTGGGGTTCCAACTGCAATGTAGAATGTGTTCGTTTGGCCAATACTCACAGTATTTCACTTCAGCCATTGACACAGACTTGAACAGTTTGTTTTGCAGTCCCATGGAAAAACTAGAAAAGCACTCAGAGCGCAGACTTCCGCCAAGGTAGTGTTTATACTTTCCTCCACTAGATGGCGCTGAATGACCTCATATGCAGCTCTGTGGCCCCATGCCCTATCCCACAATGATAAAGAATCCTAAGAATAAAGAAAAAATTTCTGGATCCAGAAGGTGAGCCGAATCCCCTCCAAAATTTAATCACCTCTTCCTTGACAGAGAGCGGACATCTCCTGAAAATTTCATCCAAATCCGTCCATAACGTTTTGAGTTATTTTGCTAACAAATTAACAACACCACAAACCCTGGCAAAAGCACAACCTCCTTGGCGGAGGTAATGATATGTAAACTACCATTACTTCCTCACATATTAGGAGCCTGAATTCTCAAGAATTAAAGGCAGAACAGTTAATCAGTTTGGCCAGTTATTTGATACGGATATGCTGATAGTAGCTAGTTTGCAAAACATCATAAGTTTACTAATAACAGGCTTTTCAACTTTGGGCAAAAAATAACAATAGCCACAATAATAAAAATTGCTTCTGACTAAATCATTTCACAATAATGATGGTCAGTCCCACATTATTATTATTATTATACTTTTAAACCTGCATGGTGCATTTTCAGTGAGTGTTTTTTTTTTGTTTTTTTGTTGAGGAGTGGAGTGAATATATCTGTCAATATATCACCTATTGTTAGACTGAAGAATCCTCTAATATCCTGGGTTCTTTGAAGTTCCAGATACTTTAGGTGGAAAGGTAGTTTAAGACACCAAAAGAAATCAGTACAATCAAAGCTAAACCCTTTTAAAACATGTATTACAATAAGAGTCAACATCATCCAAAACAAACATAAATGCCAAACTCACTGTAGCCAATTTGTCATAAAAAAACAAAACTATTTTCATAGGGATAAGAAAAATCTATTAAACTGATAAGCACAATCTCAGAAGGTAAACAGCTGCTTTATTGTTGAAATGGATGAAAGCCCATAGTCAATGGGCTGACCTATGCTATTGTAAATTAAAGTGAATTACACTTATCTTTTGCACAGATTTAAAGGAAATATAAAAAAGGCAATAATGCAACAACAATATGCAAAACTTAATTTGTACCGTTATCACACCAAAATGTATTTAAACTCCCTTATTTCTCATGACACTTGTGCACATAACTGATTATGTGCATGTGGTTCAGTTTTGTGTGGACGCTGCATCTATACAGAACAATACCACATTTGTAGACAGAAAGAATAATTAAACGTGTGGATGGCACGCCAACAGGTTGGTCTGTCCACCCTAAGGCTGTTCAGCTGCAGTCCCCTTCCACTTTCAATTCAGGTTGTGTGTGTGCATCACCCTGAGTCACGCTGCAGCCCTCCCATCGCAGGGAGAGGTGGAGCAGCCAACAGAGAGTGGACTGAAACAAGCACTTCAGGGAAAATGTGTCTCATTTCTCATTATGTTCTTATAAACGAAACATTTATCTCGATATGTTTTCACCATATCCTCTCAGAAATTTCAGGTCGAATCTGCAGTCTAATTTATTTTTTTTCAGCTCTTTTGTTCTTCAAAGATTTCTTTTTTGGATTTGATTCAGATAAATGAATCCCCCTCATATAGAGTCACTAATACATTAATGTGTGTTGATTTGATTGTTCTCTCTTATCAGTAGTCCCACACAGCCAGCCCTATCTTCACACTCATTAGCACTGGGTCACTGCTATACATAGATGTGGCACCCCCCCCCACTATGGTTCTGGAACAGAGGTTAAAACTTATCAGGGTTGTTTGGCTAGTTCTTGGTGGAGCCGAGAACAGGATGCTGCGAAAACAATGTGAGGACAGAGAAACTGTTTGGGTGGAACATGTGCACATGTGGAAGCGCGTCATGATATTACAATGACGACATCCCCACAAAAGAACATAGTACATAAAAAGATTCGAGTCTGTCAAAACTTGCCATTTTCAGGGTGTAGCTGCAACTTGGAGGTTGATGTTCCTGCATGTAGTGAGGGAGACTTTCAAAAGTGATAACACACAGATAGAAGGAGGAAGATGCATGATAATCCAGCCACCGACATCACAGCATTGTAGAAATATTCCACCTTATTCTGGGTAGAGTACTTCCAGCAACCCAGACGATCTTATCACTGAAAGAATTCTTTTTGAAAGTCATGTAGGCTGACAAAATATACAGGATATGGGTAAGATTAATGTGGGTTAGGATTCAGGACAGTCCTTATGCAGAGTTTTTGAGCTGCAGGAGCCAGAACATGCAGAAATGATTTACCAAACTTTTACAATAAACACCTTTCTTATGCAGCTTTCTCCTCTGAGTTCAAATCAATAGATGAAATATAAAGATAGATGAGCCAGCATCGTTTCATACTGTTATGGGAAATTGACGCTAGTTTTCCAAGTGTCCGGAGCAAGATGCAGCTGTCCGGGTCACATCTGACATAATTCAATCAGTGACTGGTAATTACATCTGTTAATCTTGTGTTTACCTGCGATTGGCCAAAGTTAGAGCGTCATAGGGTAGATTTTTTTTACAGCCTGAAAACACAGGTGAGGTGTAGATGTAAAAAGGCGTGTTTCCACTACACTGGTCCCGGGACTTGTTGGGGGGGGGGGTACTTTTGACCGGGCTGCGAGTTGACCTGGTCCTCTCAGGCGGAGTTTCTCCATTACAGTAATGGCCCAGTAAGAACCTCACGACAACATCATCATATCACATCCGTTTCTATAGTAACGTCACTAACAGAAAGCATCAAAAACAAAGGTGCAGCAGAAGAGGAAATCACAACAAGACTGGACATGGACACGGTCGAAGTTGGGATTTGCTTCTTATCTTCTTTGCTGTTCTTTTGTCGGGTAAGAGTAGTCATCTTCTGCTTCGTCGTGTTGTGAAATTCCTCCAGCAACGAGTCTTTTAAAATTGGAGACCGTTTGTCGCAATCTGTTGATGTCATTTGCGAAAACCAACCTGCCTGAGTTAGCCACTAGTACCGCCCAGCGACTCTACCTACCCTCGAGCAGGTACTCCACTGGCTCCTGAAAACAGCCCTGAAAATGCCCCTGTCGGAACGGCCCATTCAGTGGAGACACATGCATATCGTGAAGTTCCTGTAAAACAGCCTGGAAGTTCCGATAGTGGAAACGCACCTAAAGCTTCACATCCTGTCAGACCAAAGGAGTTCCAAAATGCCAAAAGGTAATCGTGGAAATGTTGCCCAATGACACTAAAAGAAACTATAAAGCACTGCAACTTACACTGTGAAACTCCACTTTGAAAAAGAAGTCACATGTCTGTTTGCATCAGGACTCACCGTGCCCGTCACCTTGACGTCATGGAGACGAGCCCAGTCCTCTTCGTGACTATCCACTATCATCAGGCCATCATCCTCCTCCATCCCCCATTCAGCGTGCAGGTCCAGCAGCACTTCCTCCCCCAAAGAATGCATACCCACAGCAGGGTACAGAGCATCAGGAGACACTGGGATGTCCACACTGCCAACCTACACACACGTGAATACAAGATGACACTATAACCGTGAAGTATGACCAGTTGACTTAGTGGCAGGTTGATTAACTTATTTTGGAAGTTAAAGTGTTGTACTGGAATACTTACTTCCTTTCCATTCTTGGTAAAAAACACAGTTAACTGTCCGTCTTCAGAGTCTAGTGATATACCACAGCCAATTCTGTCCCCTCTGCAGCACTTTGGACCAAACTGCTGGCCTACAGTGTTGCCATTGTACAGCCTGTGGACAGATAAATGTGGAGGAGGTTCAACAGGTCATTTTGTGGTTTTCTGACAGATATAGATTATTAATCAGCAGCAACAGGACAATCATTACCATCAGTGGAAGTTAGCTCATGGCTAATATTGGACTTCTCAACAAAAAGTGTCTTTAAGGGAAAACAGCATCACAAAAACATGATTTTCTTTGTTCACAGATAGTTTAATGTTCAGGTCCAAAGTTAGCAGTTACTTTGGCTTAGATGTTCATTTCAACAGGTATCCAGGTTTGTTTGTTTTGTTTTGAATAAACCCAATCTTAATTTCAGACACGCACAATGCATACTGAATGTCAGTAATACAATTATCATCTGGTTTTTTTGCCCTGCTATAAATTATGTTTATTACATTGGCCTTAAAAAAAAAAAAAAAAATCAACAGATCATAGGATCATCTACTTTCTGGATGATAAACCATTAAAATGTATGTTAAGTTTGGTTTAACAAATTAAGCTTTTCAGCTTTACCTGATTTTTAAAAACAAATTAGTTAACAGACAGTCAGAAAACAGTAATCATGGTTAGTGGTAAAACATAATGAGAAGAATGTTTGCTTTTGATCACTGTAACACTGTTGAATACTACTTTGAAAGTTGTTTTCTTAACTGACCAATAGTCAAAGAATTTCTACTTTAATATGTAAAAAAAAATTATATTAAAGTATTATTAGTGTTTAGAATAATCGGTTACAACGTTGCGTTAAAGATGTCATTGTACTGCTTTACAGAGATATTTCCTCACAGCCACAGTCTGATGTGTCACTGTGGGAGTATGAGACCAGTAAACGAACTACTGAGTCACTCTTCAGTGGCATGGGAGAGCAGCAAACTAATGCCAAGCCTGAGTTGAGGATGAGAACCAGTGAGAAACAACATTTAGAGTCAAAGAAACTGACAACATGATAAAAAAAAGTGAGTATTACTGCTGTTTCCACGGCTCAGCACAGTTGCAAAGTAAAGGAACAATGCTGAAATCAGACCATTTCTTCTATACTGGGGAGCTGGATTATGACGCTCTACGGTTACAATGTTATATTTGCTGAGTTAGTCGATTCATGGTTCAGACTCAGACCTTGATTGGATGATTCAAAACAGATCTTTGATGCAGCTACTGACAACACACACCATACGGAAAACAGAAATGATTTGCGGTTTTACCGTGACTATTTTCTGTCTAAAAACAGAGCTAAGCTAACAGAGCTACAATGTAAACCACTGGCTGACGCAGCACATGAAGATTACAAGACACTGTTGTTTCGACTGACTGTCTGAGTTTGTGTTTGAAGAAGGAAACTTGATGACACTATAATAAAGATGTGTGTGAACAATAAACTTTTAACTTTATTCAGTGAGTGATACAGGCTGTGGAGACATAGTATTAATTTGTTGGTGGTTTTGGCAGCAGTGGGTGTGTTATTGTGTATGTGATTT
This sequence comes from Ostorhinchus rueppellii, assembly GCA_030068375.1. Lineage (NCBI taxonomy): Eukaryota > Metazoa > Chordata > Actinopteri > Kurtiformes > Apogonidae > Ostorhinchus > Ostorhinchus rueppellii. The sequence goes on from JAQQZY010000023.1 coordinate 24,410,850, forward strand.
CCCCTTGCTGCTGGCAATATATAGAGATAGATAGATTGCGAACTGCAAAGAATAAAGCAGCATATATGAAACTGTCTTTAGAGGACTTAAAGTTCAGCTGACTGACCTTGAATATTCATTCATTCATTCATTCATTTTCTATACCCGCTTTATCTTCACTAGGGTCACATGGAGCCTATCCCAGCTACTTAAGGGTGAAGGCGGGGTACACCCTGGCAAGTCACCAGTTCATCACAGGGCTGACATATAGAGACAAACAATCACTGTCACATTCACACCTATGGGCAATTTAGATTAGCCGATTAACCTATCAGTGCATGTCTTTGGAATGTGGGAGGAAACCAGAATACCCGGAGAAAGCCCACGCAGACACGGGGAGAACATGCAAACTCCGACCTTGAATATTCAAAACTCAAAAGTGAGAAAGTATACATGGGTCAGGTTCACATACTTGCCATCATCAGCATGAAAGGCGACAGAATGAGGCAGCCACCCAGGCTGATGGTCCAGCTTATACAGCTGAGGAACCAAACCCACAGCGATCATGCCCCTCACTCCTGTATCGATGATGGTCACCTGCAGAGATAAGAGGGGGGTCATCACTTCTGACACATTCTTTTTTTCGTTCTGGATTTCTTTACCAGTTATGTCACCAGATATATATATTTTATTTTGGACAATATTCCGACAGTCTCCACTTTGTTGCAACACAGAGCTGAACATCAAAATAAAGTTGAAAATTAAAACGTTTCTTTGAATGTGAGGAGTGTTTTTTTTTTCCAGCCGTCACATGTTTAAAGAAAAATGTTGACTTTAATAGGAGAAATGAACAGTCATGAAGTGCTCATCGCCCACTCACATCGTGTGTGGGAAGCTGTTGAATTGTGTGAAAACATAAACAGAGAACTTTACAAAGAGGAGTGAAGGGAAGGGAACATGAAACCTCTAAGGCTCTGTGTCAGATTTTAGCTTTTGAGTCACTACTCATTTTGCTTTGTGAAATTTCCAAACCCACCTACCACTGCAGAATCTCTTTGTTCAACATCATATAGTAATTCAAAGTAAAAAAAAATAAAAATGCAAAGTAAAAGCGGGCCTGTGTCTTTGTTATCATAACTGAATACTAACCATATGACATCATCCCCAGAGAGCCCTACACAGAGGCAGTGAAATCAGAGCACTGCTGGCAAATCCAGGGCAATAAGAGGAGGAAACTTTACATTTGTTCCCATGACCTCAACAGGGGTCCCCTGATAGTGTGAACGAAGTTTTCCTGTGTCAGTGTGAAACATTCAGATGACTCCGTACAGTATATCCAACATCACATCTCACTGTACTGGATTTGCTAACCATCAGCTACCAAGCCACGTCCACATTTACACAAAAAAAACTTCCACTCGCTTCCTACGTGACGCCAAAAAAGTGAGTCACAAGGATCAGGCACGTAAGCATCAAGGTTCACACTGCTGGTTACTGTTTCATTTCACGTCAAACAGGGCAGGATGTATGTGTTAGGCAAGTTTGAACAGCGTTTTATTCTGAGGAAGGGTTACTGTACAAAAATGTTTGTGCACTACAATTACCGAAAACAGTGAATGAAGCAACCGGGACATGATTTGGAATGAGTTGAGGCTTCTTCGGCTCAGTGAAACCAATCTGTTAGAGCTGACAGATACAAGACAGTGCATCAACAGGGGCCTGGAGATCCATCGAGTGAAAACCACCACTGATTTTTAGCCCTCGGCCAACTTCTGGCCAAAGGGGTATTGTAATTGTTTTGTCATCCGTCTGTCTGTCCATCTGTCTGTCCGTCCACTCATTATCTGAAGAATGCATTAAGATATCTGCGCCAAATTTATAGTGTGGATCCATCCCAGCACAGGGCAGAAACCTACTGAAAACAGGTGGCCTTTTGACATAATTTATGACATTAAGATGGAAAGAATTACTTTTGCAGTAAGACTACAGTAAGGTCTGTTTCTGAAAAGATGGATTAGGCATGTCACAGCAGTTTGACCACCATTTATCTAAGGCAGTGTTTCTCAAATAGTGGAGCGGGCCTCCCTGGGGGGGCATGGGATCTCTCCCTGGTGTTTTTTTTTTCTTCAGGTTAGGACATGTATCAGGTGGATCTAATGGTTTA
>JAQQZY010000023.1:24474125-24485051 GCA_030068375.1 Ostorhinchus rueppellii
CACACACACACACACACACACACACACACACACACACACACACACACACACACACACACACACACACACACAGAAAGTGGGACAAAAATATTAATTTTGTATTAAATCCCATCCGCTGCCTTGTAAAGAAAGTGTCATAAGGCTTACCAGATGAAGTTCTTGCACGGTTTGCACTGTTTGGCTCATGGTCCATTCCTGACTGCTGGTGCATGCAGCTTAATTAAAAGGAAAGAAAGATTATAGCAAGAAAAGTTAAGAGCTTCTTCACAAAAAAAGTAAAAAGCAGGTTCATTGGTACCGGCACAAATACAAAGCACACACTTGACAACCATCCCTGGAAGAAAATCTTTAAATAAGATAGAGTTGTTGGAAAGAAAAACTAACAGAGCTAAAAATGCACCTGGCTGTGTTTGTCATGTTTGTGTTAAGCTCATGTCACTCAGACCCAGTTATGAAATAAATGAACACGCTGTTCTTTTAGTCAGTTAATTCTTAATTCACTTGTTTGGAAAGAGGTTATAAAGTGTCTCTTCAAAGTAGTCATTGTCTGATGATGGCAAAGGTTTGTCTACCTGCCTGTAGATTAACACCTAAAACAAGCATGTTCTGAGGTTTGTCTCCATGTGAATGAGCATGTTAGCATATATTCAGTACACCACCTTCCACTTCTTCACTTGTTTCAGTGGTTAATTGATCCTGTTTACTTTTTCATTCTTTAACATTAGAAGCAGATGAAGTAAAGAAAAAAATACAACACTTGGTCCTAAAATCGTATTTGATGTAAATACATATGCTATTAGCTGATTTGTGTCACACTAGTTAAATAATCGACAAATACATCTTAAATATAGATTTTCAACAGTTTCATTTTGCTGTAAGTTCTTATAGTCAACTACTGACTCTGCAAGGGTGTTCAAGTAGATTTATTGTTCTGTAATATAATGTGCCGTTGCCTTACTACTACTAGAGCAATTATATCGACCGTCATTAGAAAAATCTCCAACAAGAAAAGGAAACTGCACTGGGAAGTTTGTCATGATGATATATAGTTGAGGTCGATCTTCTGCTGCAGCTCCTTTAGCGTGAAATAGAGGATTTTGTATGAAGCAAAAGTTTGCATATATATATATAAAAAAACAAAAAGCAAATCGACAAGGTTACTCACATTTATTCAGTTCTCGGTGGAGTCTTTGTCCATGAGTTACAGCACTATAGCAACTGATAAAATGTATTCTTACTTTTATTACCCCATCGCTCACTCCTTACTTCAATTCTGATGGTATTTCTGTCCCTCTCTGCTCAGATAATATTAATCATAAGTCATTTTTGCTCCTCTGTGCAGCCTTAAAGCTTTTTTCTGAAAAGAAGAAATAGATAAACCAACTGATGATCTAAAACAGTAATAAGATACCAGTGTCTCAGGCGTAGTGGCAGTTTCTCTAATGGATAGATGAGCCTGCTGGTGACAAGAAAGTTTAAAGAGGCTCAATTATTCTTATTTTCAATTATTTGTTTTACTCCCTCGACAGAGGTTTTTTATATTTAAGGTTTAGATATACAAATATAACTTGCCAGGGCTATTTCATGGTGCACTTGTGGTTTAAGTCCACAGTAGAATTACAGTTATGGTGCCTGGTGGTGGGCATTCAATAAAACATAACAGCAGAAACACCTACAGATACAGTGTGAGATTAAACAGAGTAAGATAAATGTCTGCTGGTGTGCACACAGCGTCTCGTACACACTCTCTGGATACGGCTCTAAGTGCTTACTGATGTACCCCACCGAGGAAATGGTATCATCAGAGACAACAACACTGACATGTTTGCACACACTCTGAAGCTGTCGGGTCATGTTGTGTCGGGGCGACGGCGGCGGCGTGGCGACAGACCGGCTCTCAGGGGACACAGGTTCTAACTTTAAACCCCACGATTCTCCCTCATCCCCATGTTTGGGCAATCCCCACGCCCACACTCTCCCCTCCATCAACAGCGTCACACCACACACCAAATAGCATCTCTCACAGCTTGCTGTTGCTATGGCAACTCCATTTTCCAGAAGCCTCCAGCCCGGGTCCCTATACAATAAATGGTCTTTCATGGATACAGCGACGTGTGTGAGAGGCATAAAGAGATGATGTCCACCTGTGTGCACAGATGATGAAAATATACACGTTTGGATGAATTCAAACCAGTATTTCCTGAATTAAATCTCATCAATGCTGCTCATCTGTAACAGTCTGAACACTGACATGATCCATAATGCGCTGGAATCACAGGTTCAACAGTGTTCTAATCTGGATCACATAAACACGCCAACACTTAAACACAATATAGTGACGATGAATGAATAGGTTCCATTTGAAGGCTGATTAACTCTATGCACAGAGCAGGAAGTGGCAGTTTCCTCCTCTCCTCAGATGAACACAGCTCTGTGTATCCCCAACCTTAATTATTCATGTCCCACTTACTCCTGACAAATTATTCAGAGCTTACCCCAGTCCAACATTCCCTGTCATAGATCATTTTTAAAATATATTAATAAACATTAAAGATTAATAGAGACGCATCATTTCCTTTATTTCAAACAGAGAGATACCTGAATATTTCATGAAGAGTTTGTTGGTTTTTTTTTTTTTTTTTTTTTTTTTTTAAACCAGACCAGACTAATTTATTAAGTTTGATTGTCAGAGTTGGGGGAATTCCTCAAACAGACACCCAAAACACAGAATACATTAGTGAAAGCCCAGAGACAGAATGCAGTGTACATTTTAACCTGCCCTACTTAAAGGACTAAAGTGAAACTCTGGTGTCAGCGTTACATTATATCATGATAAATCACCTCAGTCTGTAATACAGTTGGATTCTATCTGCTTTAAAACAGGAGGAAATTCAATATTCGTAGGATTGCTCATTTGTAAAAACTTCATTGGTCGAGAAGTATTACTGAAATTACCTCTCACACAGAAATTGTTGAAAGCATCAAGAATCTCAAGCAATTTACTTTAACGTTTGGCATGCACATACATTTCCTACTGATCATTAACTATGTGTCAACTGTAGAGAAAGTAGCAAAAAACAAATGATTTCCCAAATCTAAAGTGACATTTTTGTAGCTTGTTCTATCCAAACAGCAGCTCAGTATCCCAAAAACAAACAAACCTCAGTGTACAGTCACATTAAGGAATCTAGAGCTAACAACTAGGGATGGGCATTTTAATGACTTTATGAAGACAAATTATGAAATCAATGTCAGTTGATTAGTCATTGCAAATGTGCCTTCCACCCAAAGCACAATAAGAATAATAAAAAAAAAAAAAAAGAAGAAGAAGAAAAAAAACCTTAACCGACCAGGGAGTTGGTAAGATATAAAGGAACCATTTCAACTTTTAAGACTGTTCAGACTGCATGTAACAGTTTCAGGAACATTAGCTTCATGTCTCTGTGAAATAAAAAATTAATAAAAATCAATTCTTAATATAGTCTTCTTTAAAAAAAAAAAAAAAAAAAAAAGCAAACAACTACATTTACAGTTTTTACTGATTTTCTCATCACTTGTGCTAACAACTAAAAAAAAACTTAATTTTTTTCTTCATGAAAAATTGCTAACCTAATCAATCCTGATCAATTTTTAGTTTGTGAAGTTATTTTCTGCCGATACACTCAAAACTTCCAGAGCATTAAAGTTACACAGACTAAAATATTATCTCATGTAAGTGTTGCAGATGATTTGTTTGTTAAAAGCATTTATTTTGAACCAACACTAATCTCTCAGATTAAAAAAAGACTCAGCTGGCTGATCTTAAAACCTACTTAAGGGACCCTCAGTTTATTAATTTATTACGCAGCGTGTCAGACACAAACACTTAAATTGTTCATCACTGCAGCTTTCACTTGACACCTTGTCATGTTTACTTTATCATATCTTTTAACAGTAAACAGAAAGTATAGGTCGCACTCATCCATCTTCTTAAAAGGAAAATGTCTAAACAAACACAGAAGACAAAGACAAATTTACATCCCCTTTGAATGATAACTTCTACCAGTCACAAGTATGACATAATATGGTAACGCTGTAGTCGAGAGAAAATACAGAAATAAATGAAATGTTTTATTGTAGAGCACAGCAGAGCATTACTGAGACTAAGTGGAAGCAGCTTTTTGGTTTAGGTTCACAGAACTCCACAGAGGGCAATAGAAGTGGCACTAAATATGTGATTCTGTGTAATTACATATCTTTTAAAAAATGGTCTTTATTATCAGTTTCAACTCAAGCGAGAACTCACAGATGGGACAGTGTTTTCTGACACCATCACCAAATTTTCATGGAGGAGTGACATTGCACTTCTACTGTACAGTTCTATGACTGTTTATCTGCTGGTTTATTTGGACAGAAGCTTCCTATTTATTTATTTGGTGTGTGAGGTATGTGTTAGGGATGAAATATTGACATCCCAGTATGGTAGAATATACGATAAAAAGGCCTTATGTAGACTGAATGCATATTAAAACTAGGTTTTTCATAATTGTTACATAATAACCTTTTCATAATGATTCAAGCTAAAAATCTGGAAAATAATCATGATAATTGTCTCCTTTTACCTCTATAAAATATCTGCATGAAACTAACAGAAACGTCACATATCCATCATAATTTTCACATTATTTTTTTACCCTCTGACGTTTGATGAGCGCTCTTTTAATGGCACCCCCTTTATGTTGAGGTGCTTCACTTCTGTACCAACCTGTCACTATCAGTCATTTTTTGTGTATTTCAGTTCTGCCATGTAAAATCTGTGTGTGCAAAGCCCAGGGGAACGGGAATGAATTTTGCTTGTGTGACATAGTGCTTTAATGTGTCAATCAATAAATAATAGTTCTTGACTAGATGTGCTGCATGTGTACATAGAAGCTACCATCAGACCTACACTATACTAATAACATCAAACCGGCAGAATATGACAGTTATTTGAATAATGATGAATCACTGGCTAAGATTTCAGTATCATGACAGAAGTAATAAGATTGCATGTTTTTGATATCCCACAGTGCTGTGTCCTGATCGGTGCATGTGGTGAACTTACCCTCCTCCTCACTGGAGCCTCTCTCCACAGCTGGATAAAGGGGAGGTGCAGCACTGGGTGGCACAGCTGTACTTTTGGTAAAAATTCCACTGATGAACTTCAGCATTTTGCGGTCACGGGCAGGAGCCCGCTGGATTGTTCCTCCTTGGCCCTCTTTCCCTTTCTTCAGGTCCTCGGAGAAGGAATGTAGGTCACTGTTGTCCAGAGTACGACTTGTACCTTTTCTTTGAGGCTTGGACATATCAGTGGCAGAAGGTGCAGGCAAGGCAACGGACACCGTCTTAAATCTCTCCCCCTGAGGGCTGTCCCTGGTCATTACTCCTGTAAATCCTCCGCTCATGGGAGCTCCAGGACGGATGAGTGTGCCTCTGCCATCGCTGTCGGCCCAGGACGCCCTGTAAGGCCCCAGAGTAGTAGCTGCCATTAAAGGGGACTGGTCCCCGATGCGGTTATCCCTTCGGTCCAAAGTCTTAGCAGAGTGATACATGCTTGTGTTGGTCTCTCTGAGGTCCCTCCAGCATGTGTTTCCACCTACGTGAGGCCTCATGAGCACTTCAGGACGTGGGCTGACCTGCGGTGGGATGGAAAAAGGGAGGCTGCAGCGTGAGCGACTGTTCAGATCTGCTCCATTTTCACCCTTAAGGAAAAGCATGGGGGGCTCTCTGTAGAGCTCAGTCTTAGGACGCATGGCCTCTGAGCGGGGCCCCTCTCTGTGCACAGTCCCCTCAGAGGAAGTTCCTCCATACACTTTGACCATTTGCCTTGTAGGTGCATGTACAAAAGACATGTCTTTGCCTTTAGCAACAGATGCGATGTCCTTTTGCGGTCCATGAGTGTCCCTCCTCTCAGGCTTCCCCTTGTTCTCACTGGGGCTGTCATGCTTCACCTGCACTTGTTCCACTTCTTCCACCTGTGTGCTCTCCCTTTCCACCACTTGTGTGCACACAGGCCCTTCCTCCTTCTCAGGGACATTGTTTGCCTTCTCCTTCCTCGGGCTCCCTTCCCCCTCTGGAAGAGCCTCCTGCACTTGGTTCCCTTCTACATCCTCTGGCACAGCCTCAACCTTCACCAGAGTGAGGGAGATGAGGTAGGTGGTGCGTTTCTGTGGGTTGCCTGCTTTGCTCATTGGGACAGCAGACCTCAGCACAGTGGCACCTGCTCTCTGACCTAGCCAGACCTGCAAAGCTCAGTCATGGCGACCGGGACAAGACTGAAGCAGATGAGAGAGATCAAGATCAGACACCTGATCAAACCTTGTGTAGCTGATAGAGTCTGATATCAGGCTTGTGAACTTGACAGAGATTCCAGTTTTAAACCTTAATACAATCAGAGTGAGTAAAAAAATAACAGCGAATTACAGATCTGAATATTTTTTAAAGCCTGACCCAGTGGTGAAATAAGTCTAGACTGTTTTTTTTAATGCCTCCATTAATCCTCCCTCAATGCACACCGTTACTACTGCTCTGTATCATTGATTCATTCATAATCCTTTCCTCTATTTGCATTCCTTCTCTTTATAAACTCTTTTTTTTTCTGTACAGATCTGACATGCAGACACATGGAGAGAAATAAGAGGACATTTCCTTCTACAGTCTAAGCCTCACATTTCAGACTGGAATTATGCAACAGTCAGTAGCTTCGGTTGATTCATTTCTTGACTAGGACTAAAATCAGAACTGGCTGAATGATGCCACGTTAATACAGTGTACGGTTTGCTTTTGCTCGTAACATACCTTCATTTTTTTCCCCTGAAGAATATCCATTGCACAGTCCCTGGTACATTTGATTTGTGCAAATTAATTTATCTTTCCATTGGATTACTATAAATACCAATGGCACATCAAACAGGGCTGACAAGAAAAGAAACCAAATGATCAGTCCGAGGAAAAAAACAGGTGAAAAGGAGTAGGATGAAAAAAAGAAAAACATCAAAATGGAAATCATTCACTTGTCACGAAGCGTCTGGCAGCTGGAGCCTCCATTCGACAATGTCATGCATAAAATTATGTATGCACGGTGCGAGGGTCACTGAGAGATGCTGAAAAACATCTGTTGTTATTTCTCCAGAAAATAAAAAAGAGGGAAAGTAGCCAAATGTACGCAATCCAAGCAAAGCTTCCTTGTGCCTGTATCCCTCCTCTGGAGAGCAGCTCCTCTCGGTCACCGCATCCTCTCCTCCGAGTGCCTCATCCAATTAGCAAGTCAATAAAATGTGTCTGTGAGGCAGAGGAAGCCCACCAGCTCACCACAGCCCCTCCTCCTTTTTTCCCTCCTCTTCTCGCTGCCACAGAGCTTTACAGCCCCGACTAGCCTGCCATTAGCCTGCCGCACCAGCAGCTCTATGCTGGATCCAGCTCTGGCAAACAGGCTGGGAATGAGGCTTGCAGTGAGGTGGTGGTCCTTTCCCTACATTCAAGATTTTTATCTGTGCCAACAAAGAGACAGGAGGAGGGGGGAGAGCTGCTCAGCTCTGCTCCTGCCAGTGCATCTGCTCAGTCTCCAGCTATTTCTCTCCTCTCTCTCCCTCCTTTTCCAAAGCAATTTATGGGCAGCTTGTGCCGTCTCTCACTGCCTCCCTGCCCGTCCCCTCCGAGGGAGAAAACGATGATGCACAGGAGGGGAAAATCTGGAATATCTGTGGGTAATTGCAATAGAGAATAAAATGGAAAAGGGGGAGGTAGAGAAGTCAGTGTTCATGCAGGAAAACTAAATCTGACTCACATTTAATTGGATTATAGGGGGGAAAAAATGGAGAAGAGGCTGAACGTGATAATCATCATAAAGAAAGGTTATGATTGAGTAATGTTACGTGATGAAGAAAAGAAATGCCTCAAACTAAATATTCCTCCCCATCATCATCCACCTGTCAGAATTTACAAAGTGACGAAGAAATGGAGTTAATCAGCATTTTTTGTCCATTGCAACCCATCTGTTACAAGCAATCAAGCTTAAACATTTCCTGTCCTAAACATCTACTTTGGAATACGGACAAAAATTAAGTCAGTATCTAGTGCAGCTGGACTTCAGTTTAGGTAAATACTGCTGGGCAGATCATTTCACAGCTTCATTTAAAAGCAGCTGTTGAAGGGGGAAGAACAGGTCTGATAGGATGTGTAGGTTACATGGATGTTTACCAACAACCTGGAAATAAGGACTAAATAAACAGGACTTTAATATATGGAGAGCAAAACTGCATATTTCTATGGGTCATTCATCATCATCATCATCTTCATCATCTTTATTTCCAGACTCAGGAGTCCATTTAAAAACAAAGGCTTTGTCGAATGCAGATACATTTTCAGAAGGACTAGAAAAAAAAACAAGGACAATAATAACTATTTTACTGAGAATAATCATCACAATATAGTCTATGATTGTGTTTTTGCTTTCATTATCGCATGACTCACACGACAAAATGTTTTAGTGCTGCTGTTGCTTCTACATATGTTGACGTTGAAAAAAATAAATGTTTCTGAAGTGTTCTGCTCTTTCTGTTTGGTAACATTTTGTCAAGTTCCTACCATAAAAAAATCCTTTAAAACCATAAACAGCCACCTGATTTCATCCCATTTTCATGCAAGAGCACATATCAGCCTTCAGCTTTAAAGAATTAACTACTAACATACAGTATATCTATCATGATATCCAACATCATTGCTGACAATAAGCTGTACTGGTCAAGGACTCACTCATCTACTGAGGAGATTCAGGTCCTTCAGCATCTATAAGACCATGGTCCTCTCTGTGGTGGCAAGTGTTTGTTTTTTTTTTATGCATCTCTGTGTTGGGGCTGCAGGGTGAACGAAGCTGATGCCAACCGACCCATAAGAGGCCGGTTCTGTTTTGGGAGCTGAACCAGAGACTCTGGAGGAGGTTTCTGAAAGGAGGACGCTCAATAAACACCTCAGCATCCCTTCACCTTCTGCACAGACGTTAACAATACACAGTGAAACACTCAAACACCCATAAACCAGGGATGAGAATCAGATCTTTTTTTCTGTTTTTTTTTTCCATCCTAATGAGGAGCATATAGTATTAGTAGATTAGATTATTATAGAGTATTCATATTATAGCTAACTGTATTCATTTCTGCAGTTTTGATCTAGTCTTGAATTTATCATCCACCCATTTTCCTTATACTGTATATCATCTTGTATTCATGGCCACATTTATAATGGTATATTCTTGCCTGTTGCATTAATCTTAAAAGGAACTGTGACCTTATTAAATCTGATTTTTACTGGGGTTATCTCAACTTCGTGCAGATGTCAGTTTTTACACCACAAATCTATATTAAAAACTGAGACTTGAGATTCAAAGACAGGCGGTGATGGTCTAATGAAGCAATTTTATTAAATTATACTACTGCATTTATTGAGTTTCAGCTTTAGAACACTGAGAAAACATCCTTAACTTGCAAAAAAAAAAAAAAAAAAATCAACATTAGCGTTTCCTCTGGAGAACGGTCTCGCTCAACTAAAACTAAAAAATATTTGTTGGATGTAATAGAGCAGAAAATGCTTCTCTAATCATCATGAGCCGAGCAGTGTTGCTTTATTTCATTTACCATCAGTTTCATTTTTTAACAAACCATTCATATTTGACTGCAACTATTTTCATGTCCAATATCAGTTTATCTGTTGATTTTATTTCCAGTCAATTCAGTAATTGTTTGGTCAATAAAATGTTACAAAATGGTAAAAAAAAAAAAAAAAGCTTTTTTCCCATTTTCCATCAAGGACCATGATGGAAATAAGTGTTTTACGCTTTTACATGTAATCCCTTGGATATCCCTTGTCATCCATAAATAAACCAAACCAAACCAAAAAATCCCAAAGCCAAACTGAAGGTCACAACATAAATAAATTCAGTTTACTGAGGATGAACATTGTACAGGTGTGATCAACAGCATTTGGTTCAGATTTTTACTTCAACCAGTCAAATCGAGGTTTTCCGGCAACACTGTTTATGTTTAATATTTGTACTCAATACGGACATGAAATATTATAATTGTTTTATTACTGGGTTAAGAACATTGTGTTTGTACTTGTGACTTGAACACAGATCAGGTCTTATTTTATAAGCAGTTCATGTAGGAAACAGATTTTCTTTGTGTCTTTCTTGCTGTTGTAGTTTATGTTGTGAATATGCTGGCACTGCAAAACAATTTTTTTTGTTCACATCTCTGGAAAAAAAATATGGCTTTTTTTGTATAAGTAAAGTTAAGAAATGTCACAATTTACCCAGAAAATCAAACATTTTACATTTTTGTTTATTTGTGGAAACAGAAAGGTAGAGAAACACAATAGAAGTTTGACATACTCTAAGTAATCCATATATAATATCCATATATAATTTGTATCAGGTTTTCCCCAGGTAGATGTATATGGAACTAATTCCAGTGCCTGCAGCATTTTGTCTTTGGTTAAATAAAGTAAAACAGGACAAGAGTCCAAACTATTTGATCCAAAACAGTCATTTTCCATCCTTTTTATTGACGTTAGTACTTAAAATACATTTCATCATATTTTTCACAAAATATTTCAATTGTCCTACTATCAGCATCTTCACAGGTTAACGGCAGTGAGAGACAGATGATATTTTGTCTAAGGCAGGGGTCTCAAAGTTGTTTTTTTGGGGGGCCACATTCGCCTAATTTGATTTCATGTGGGCCAGACCAGTAAAATAATAACATAAATAATGACCGAAAAATAATGATTTGTCATTGTTTTAGTGCAACCCCCCCCCCCAAAAAAAACATTAACATATGAAAATTCTTACTTTTATAATCTATCCAAACAAAAAAAGATGTGAATAACCTGAAAAAACAGAAAGTTCTTAAG
>JAQQZY010000023.1:24510169-24530339 GCA_030068375.1 Ostorhinchus rueppellii
TTGATCATTCCCCAAACTCTTTATCTAGTTGCACATCACCAAAATGAGTCCAGGGTGGTCCAATGCTAAACCATTAGACCCACCTGATACATGTCCTAACCTGAAGAAAAAAAAAACACCAAGGAGAGATCCCATGCCCCCCCTGGCAGGCCTTCATGCACCCCTGGGGGGGGGGCGCCCCACTATTTGAGAAACACTGCTGTAGATCAAGTTTATCAAGTTACAGTCAAAGTTACAGTAATGGTATTGAATTGTAGTGTATGGGATGATGCATACGCGTCCACTGTGTTGGCTGATATAGAATTAAAACAACAAAATCCATGAATATACAAGAAAACAGCTTTGAATAGCTGTCCACTATAGTGACCCCTAAGCATAAAAGGGTTAAACTAATATACATCAACAGTAAATTCATCTGCAGCCACTGAATGATAATAATCCCACTGCTTCTGATTTCTGCACCATGAGGATTTTCTCCTTTTTTAAATTAATAAATAAATAAAAAGACCTCAGCACCACATGTCCTCTGGGAAACTGTGACCATTTTAGGATTCTCTGACATTTTATGGTGTAATGAATTAACTGGAAAAGGTATGATAATAAAAGTAAGTTATTGGCTACTGAGAAACTTCAATTTAAGAACCATAAATCCAGTTATTAGTATCAGAAGACGAGGTTTTAATGACTCGGGGTATTTAAGAGTTTGTTGATTTAAATGAGTAACATGATTTACAGAAATTAGAAGGAAAATAGACCTTTAAAACCAGCAGATTGATGATTTCCAGATGATAAAACGCACATAATGTAGTTGTTACTGGTGGTATTATCAGTGTCTTTCTACTGTTAATGCCTTTGTAATGCCCTGATACACACTGATATTAAAATAATCTTAGGTATTAGGATAAGGCATTTTTAGACAAAACACTTTTTTTTTTATTGTAAAGGTTTTAACATGTGTCAGATCTGTCCATCCTACTGCACATCCATCTAAATACGCCCAAATCTAGTCCTACACCCCCAAATCAAATACTTTGGCATATCACCAATACATTAAACAGTGTATTTTCTGTTTCCCATGAGTGTCCACTGTTACAGGCAACAAAATGTCTGCATGCTTTGCAGACAATATATGATGACAGGAAAACGAGTTTTTTTTTGGGTGGTTACGTTTCATTTTTTTTACTCTCATACAAAAAAAAAAAAAAAAAAAAAGACATTTGGGATACAGTCCATCATTGCGTTTCCACTTATCTTTCCATCCACTGCTCCTGCATTTGTGTTGAGCTGCATGCTAGAGGGAGGAAAGTAGCTTGTCACTATCTGCACTTGTGGCCAGAAATGGTGATGTAGTTCAGTGACAGTGGCTGCAGGCTGTCACAGTGGCTGGGACAAAAGTCTAAAACAAGGCATTACTTTTCTAAAAATGCTAAATTGCTCCAGGGCTTTCTACCCCAGCAGGAAAACTGCTGAAGAAACACTAAGATACTCAGCTGTGGTGAGCTCTGAAGTACAGATTTCTAATCATTTAATGCACTTTTTATTGTAGGTTTGAGCTATTTACAAGATGATTAACGTGAAATGAAAATTAGAGAAAGTGGTAATAACCACTTCCAAATCCTAAAAAAAAAAAAAAGATTTGCGAACATACTTGTAGTAAAGTTATTTCCATGCAAACACTGTGTCATGTTCCATATTCACTTATGCCAGGATGGACTTAAATTTACTATGACCTTTATTACATTATAGAATTGCATATTTTCTCGCATCCAATTCATTTAATTTTTATAAATGACTGTTCCTGATACTGGTGATGTGTTTTAGGTACAATTATAAAAGATTAAAGGGGAGCTCATTTATTATCCATGGAGGGAAATTCAGTGTGTAACATAAAATTATACGTAGCATTAGTATTTAGCATTAGCATTTAGCCACTGAAGGAACCAACTCCAGACCTTCATCAGTACTTTGGCCAGAAGAACTGGCAAATGAACTAACATGTGTATTTTGCCCCATTCTTACTGCAAGCAAACCTTCAGGTGTGCCACACTACTGTCATGTCTGCTCCCAGACATTAATGTTTTTTGTCTTGCTTTGTCTTGTCACTTCCTGTTTTATTTTGTTAGTCTTCCTCCTGTGGCATGCCTGGTGTCTTTATTTCCTGTTCCCTACCTTTCCCGCCTGTGTGATTACCTTACCCTGCCCTAATGTGTCTACTTGTCTTCTCCCTCCTCCTGTATATATAAACCCTGTGTCTTTCAGTCTTCGTTGCCAGTTCATCTCGACTCCTCCCAGCGTTATTCCTGTTTGACCGCCTAATCTGACTTGCTTTGACCCTGGATTTCCTGAGCCTTGCCTGTTCCTCTGTCTGTACTTCTGCCTGCCCATACCGACTGCATGGTATTGAACAACCCTGAGCTTGCCGGACCTCTTTCTGTGCCTCTGCCCCGTTGGACTGTTTTTGTGGTTTTTGATCCCTGCTCTGAATGGTACTCTACGTTTTGCCTTTGCTTATTTTTGTGCTTTTGCTGGGCTGACTCTGCCTTGGTTTTTGACTCTGTTCTCCTGACTAGAGCTTGTCTAACCCCTACTGGTACTTCAGTTTGGTTTCCCTATCCTCCTGGTTTTGACCCCCAGACCGTCCCCGACCCTCGAACCTGGATTCCCTCTTTGGATGTTTCAGTGTTGGAACAATTGAAGAACTATTCTCTGTATTTTTGCAAATAAACTGTCTTTTTACCCACAAGTCCAGACTGTACGTCTGCATTTGGGTTTATCTGTCAAAGTTCGGATGTGACAACTACAACTACAATGTCTGTGCTGGTGCTTTTATGTGTTTCAAGATGTTTCAAATCTTCTCAGTTGGAAACAAGTGAGGACAACATCCGGCCAGTTCAGCACCTGAACCCTCTTCTTCCTCGACCGGGTCTTTGTACTATCAGCAGAATATGGTTTGGCATAGTCTTCTAGAACTATGCTTGGGCTTCCCTCGGAACATTGTTATCTTTGAGGCATGGGTTGTTCTACAACTTCCATGTTCAGCATGCATCATATAACCTTGGTAGAGATGCTGACACAAGCACAGACCATGACAGGAAGGAAGACCTGGAATACTGATACGTCCGAACACAATCCATGCTTCCACTGAGTAATGACCCACCACATGCCTCTAATCCCAGAGAAGGTCTTGACATCTACAGTGCTTAGTCTGCCGTTAGCTTTGTTGTTTTGTCAGAGTTGAAATGAACATGCATATTTATTTCTCATCCTCTTTCCCTTTCATGTACCAAAAAAACACAAAAAAAACAGGAAATATGCACAGACTCAGACGACACACAGACACACACACACACACACACACACACACACACACACACACACACACACACACACACACACAAACCTACTTAAATTAGTTTTTAAGGTTGAAGTGACAATTTATTGTAACCTCATGACAAGAAGCAGCACAAACAGTGAGAAACATCTGACGTGTTGGATGAAACCCCAGTATAAAATATCAGAAATGTATTCATTAAATCTAATGACTGAACAGAAGAGTTAACAACACGTTTAGTGCAAAGGGAGGTCACACTAAACAGTACAGTATGTATTCATCACATCTTTTTTTTGTATTCTAAATTGGATTTTAAAAACTGTATTTTAGTCTGTATTTTCAATTGCTTTTTAACTGTATGTTGCACTGTGAAAGGTGCTTTATAAATGAAACTTACTTACCGGTTGGATTTATAGAAGCTGTTTTTCCTCCAGTTTTAAAAAATATATATATTTATTGACATGCTTCTTACATGTACACATACACTCGTAAATATAGATATAATTTTAGCACGAATATAGATCTGTGCCTCACTAACAAAGGCACCTGCTATGGTACAAGTGTTGCAAACAAAAAAATAAAAAATAAAAATTACAAACAAATAATACACATAGACAAAACAAACTTCTTAGCCCTTAAACATTTGTGTATAATTGAATGCCCTGTTACAGTTAGAGGCATTTGAACTCATTAACCCTGTTTTAAGGTTTACATAACTGCACTGTAAAAAGTAAAACTTGAATCAACTTAAATTTTTTTCTTGAATAGGTCACATATAAAAAAAATTAGTTGAGTGAACCAAATCAAATTATATTGAATGGAATTTAGCGTAATTTAATTTGTTTCACTCAACTACATTTTTTTTATGTGTGACCTATTGAAATTTTTTTTTTTAACGTTGATTCAAGTTTTATTTTTTACAGTGTGAATGCTTATTCCTCCTCATTCTCATTTGCTAAATCGATACTTTTAACAAACACCTTAAAGGGTTCCCACATCTTTTCAAACATATCCTTCCTTCCTTTTCATATTTACGTCACTCTCCAAAGGAAAGGTCGTCGGCATTTTTCTCACCCAGTATGGAACACTTGGTCTGCTGATCTTTTTCCAAATATTACAATGGACCTTTTCACATGTAAAAGACATATATCTATTAATATTTGTTCGCTTCTGTTGTATTTGTGACCTTTTGGATAAAATCCTTAAACAAAAACTATAGGATCCATTGGAATTTTTTCAATGTAAGTTTTTCTATTGCTATTTTAACGTCCTCCCAAAAAGACTTTATCTCTCTGTTTTACCACAGTGGAATAATGTCCCCTTCACCTCCATGCATTTTGTACATACATCTGGAATGTTCCTATTATATTTATTGAATGTGATATTTTGGTTTTTACTGCTGTATCCAGATATATTTCCAAATTGCAATTCAATACAGGAACTGAGAAATAAATATGTGTGGTCAACAGAACTTAACTAAACCAAGAAACTTAACGTTGGCCTACTTCTTCTACACAGTACTGATTTGGTATGTACATTTCAGTGTATCTTATATTAATACAGTTGGTATAGTACATATTGATTCAATCTTATATATTCATGTGATTTTATGCTTTCAATTATGCTTACTGTCTGCTGACATTTGGATCAGACTACAGTGTTGTATTATAACTATAAATTGTGTTTACCACTGCAGCTGAAACACAGCACTATTTCCAAAGACAGATTTTCCTGTTCGTGCAATAAAGAACATGTTTATCTGAAGTCAATGCCGCCGCTTGACATAGTGAACATAAGGCGTCTTTATGGGACAGTGAAGTTTGAATCCACATTAGTGGATGGAACTCCATATTGCAGTGTTTGACAAAGGTTTGCCACTGTAACCCATGAAGACCTTTAGGTACTTATGTGGCCATTCCCAAATTATTTTTTTCTCTCTATTTAACCTTTCTTAATTGATTTCTCACTATTGTAATATTATCCTCCGCACTGTAAAAAGTAAAACGTTGAATCAACTTAAAAAATTTTCTTCAATGGGTCAGACATAAATATTAAATATAATTTAATGTAATTTAATTTGGTTCACTTTACTTTTTTTTTAATTTATGACCTATTGAAGAAATTTTTTTAAAAGTTGATTCAATGTTTTACTTTTTACAGCGTGCATTGATAATTTTTTCAGTGTAAATTGCATATTTTTGGATGTTTAATTAGCTGATCATGTTGATGTTCATCAGAGCTCAGGGTAAATTTAAAGGTGATTAAATAAAAAAAAAGAAAACTGAAGAAAAAGCAACAGTTTCAACAAATAGGTCAATGAGTGAGCCTAAAAGAAATGTGTCCATCCACTGCCACTGATCAAACTCCCTTATATGTCCAAATGGGTCAAATCTGATGACCATGAAAAGATGACAAACTGTATTTTACACCAATTATTCCCATGGACTGATAGGATTAGTGGATCAATAGGTATTAAACATTGTAGATCAGTAGATGGTTTTGGTTGCCAGTGGCTGTTTGGGTTTTTATGGGTTAATCCTGATCCCATGCGGTTCTAACGGCTGTAGATGAATGAAGCTCCTTGATGAAAATGATCGTGCTGAGATACATCCAGAATCCTTGAATCTTTTAATCATAGTATGCACCATAGAAGCTGAAATATCCAAGTTCATTCCTATCTCTCTTTGAAGAACACTGACTCCAAACATTTTTAGAATTTTCTCACTCATCTTTGCTCCATACTGGATGATCACTTGTTTCAAATCACATTGTTTCTCCATTAGCTTAACTCCTAATTAGCTTTAAATTGCTCTTCTTGACTGTGCTGAAGCTGCAATATGAAGAGAGGGTGTTTATTTAAGCTGTGTTCACACTGTCTACAATGAAATAAACGTCACTGTGCATCTTAATGTGGCTGTAATTTTTTATTTTTTATTTTCTATTTTTCATACCATCCCAGTTTGTTCCTCGTCTACAGTTGGAGGAATTAAAGCTTGGATATATTACAGTGTAAATAGTTGAGAGTGTGATTCATTTTCATGCTGCATTGTGTATTATTTATGTATGTGTTTGTTTATTTAACACAAGGTCAGTGGAAACTCACAGTACTTTCATCAGTATCCCATTTTATAGAGCATAGAATATAAATAATGTAATTTCCAGTGCATTTAAGGTCGGATTTTACAGAATAAGTGTTTTGGGACGATAAATGCTGACTTTTTCATCATCTCATCGTCTTGGCTCTATTTTTTATGTCAGCAGCTGAAATCCTCCTGTTTAAGTAATGGCTGTAGATCAAAAGTTGTTTATATATATCTCCTTTTCTGCATCAGATCTGTAAAAACAGTTACCTGAACTCATGAAAGCCCCCAGACGTTCTATTAGCATTCACAGCATAGACAGTTTTGTGATCAGTGTTCATGTTCAGTTCTGTAGGTTATCTTTAACCCTTTCACGCATGAATTGAGAACCTTAATCAAGTTTTTTATTTCCTGAAGTGTTTTTATTCCTCTCTAGGCATGACAAAAACAAAACAAAACAATGTGACTGAATTTTTTCTGAACCTATTTTTCATGGAGTTACAAAAATGTCCACTCAGCTGGACATTATACATTTAATTTTAGAAGCAAAGAAACATATATTTTCTGATATACTGTGTGGAAAAATGAGATATAAACATTTTTATTGCTGCTAATCTGATGTTTTCTCACATTTTAACAATACCTGCACGGAGATACTAAACAAAAAAACAAACAAACAAACAAAACCTGTTAATTACAATTTAATAACAATTAGCATTTTTTTTCTTTTATAATAAAACATGTCACTGCAGATCAGGTTTATCTAAAACAGCAAATGTATAGTAATAGTATGAATTCCAGAGTATGGGAGGATACATAAGTATCTGCACAGTAAAAAAACAGAGTGTCAATTTAACTCTTAGAGAGTAGAATCTAACTCTGTTTCAGATAACATTCAGTCCCACTCAAAATTCGAGTAAAATTTTCTCTATGGCCAGTGTCAATTTTTCAGTTAATTCTACTCAATTCAGTGTCAAAATTAACAATGAAATGAATAAAAATATTTAACACATTGGTGCTTTCACACTGCTAGAGTAATATGATTATACTTCATAGAGCTATTTTTACCCCAGATTTAGTTGTAAAATGACTCTGTAATGTTTTACTATTTATTTCTGTACAGTGTTATTTTCTTCATTAGTTTACACCCTATGGTAATATTGATGCAATGTGGAATTGCAGGGGTTTCTGCGGTGGGGGTCGAGAAGGATGTAAGTTTGTTCTATGGGTTCTAATCACCCTAGATCATGCTTTTCCTTTGGTAGAGTACAGTCCTCCCCACTTGTATCACAATGAAAGCTTCATGGTGACAGTCAGGTTTGGTTTTGTTCTGCTATAGGTTTGACTAATGGTGTCACATTAAAGGGGACCTATGATGCTATTTTTTGGCCCTTTGTATTTGATTTCTTGCCCTTCCAGAATAGTAACACACGATTAGCGGCACTAAAAAACTTTGTAGACGTGTGTCTATCGGTGCTTCATTTACTCATATTTCTTGCATCCAGCCAAAGCGCTCAGTTTTACTTCACTCCACCCCCTGCATTGTTGGTGTCAGGGGTGTCGACAGGGGGGGACAAAGGGGTACATTGTCCCGGGCCCAGGGATAGAGAGGGCCCAGAATTGGATCCTCATTACATTGCATGTATTGACTGGGGGGCCCTTTCAGATGAGTTTGTCCTGGGCCCGACCAAAGCTGTCGACGGCCCTGGTTGGTGTACACCCCCGCCCAACCCACAGCGCTATGATTGGTCACTGTATGACTAATCACAGCCGAGCTCTACCTCCTCAATTTACGCTGTCACCAGGAATTACTACGCCGCATTATCTCAGAACGCGTCAAAATTAAAAATGTTTGAAAATGACACTTTCGCAAATATAGCTTTATGTGTTAGACCCTGAATCCGATGCAGAGGCACAAACAGGACAAGCTGAACTTGTTGAATGACAGAGGCTACATTATCATCATCAGACGTCATCAAGACGTCTCTGAATGGTAAGTAACTGTTAGCTGTAGCTATATTGTCATTACTAGCTAACCTGTGTGGTCCATTTCTTCCTGCTGCTTGCCACTTTGGGAAAGCTGAATAAAAACCTCTTTCCCTCACACCTGAAGATGCACTTTCTTGGAGCCATTTTCAACAATAAAACATTAACACAAAACCCCCTTGAGCCCCTGCACATAAAATAGAACATAATGAGAAAAATGTCCAGTACCCACAATGCAATGCAGCAGACTGGCACTAATCGTCACTCTGTAGAGTTGAATTTGACACTGCATCTGTTAAGGCTGAACCCACAATGAGGCCCCAAATGCAGAGACAAACCCTGAGGATCAGAGTGAGATAATACATGCAGTTTATTGACACTGTCAGTTAAACAATTAATCTGATATTCCAGTGAATCTTGAAGGGGAAATCTGAAGCTGTGATCAGGGGTCTGGTCCGAGGTCATTAACCGGGTAATCAAAAACTCAGCAACACTACCCAAGGGGAAGGCAGGCTCTAGTACAGGGCACAGGCAGATGGTCAGAAAAACAGGAAGGCAAAAAGGAGGCAGGCAAAAGTACATTGAGGGAAAAGGCAGAGGCAAATAACGTAAAAGGAAGCACAGTCCAAACTCCAGGTCCGTCCATGAGGCAGAGGTACAGTTCAAGGAAAAGGCAGGCTTGAAGGTACAAAAAACACAGGCTTAGGGTATCAAGGGTCACATGCAAGCAGGCTCAGGGTTAGTAGACAAAAACAGGTCAAACATGGGAAAACAGGATGCACAGGAAGAATGCCAGTTATAACAACACAGAGGAGGCTACGAACTCACACTGAAGACAAGACAGACTGAGGTTTAAATACACTAGGGAGACAATTAGACGCAGGTGAGTAACAAGACAAAGGTGGGTAATTAATTTTGGAGGGAAAACACGAGGAGCAAGAAGTAAAGACTGAGGACATCCCACAGGAGGAAAAATTACAAAATAAAACAGGAAATGATGAGACAACATGAAAAACAGACTACCGTCTGTTTACAGACATGACAGCATCTGTGCCGAACTTTACACTGACTTTTAACTCTACTGTAACCCTGTGTTTCCACTGGATGCGACGAACGCGAATGAATTCGTGTGACAAATGAAGTTGCGCCGCGCTAGATGCTCGAGTTTTGTCGCTGGTACAAATATGCAAAAACCACTCACTGTGACATCGCACCATTTCACTTCCATGGCTCAGACTACCTCCATCACTGCTCTGTACTTAACATGGAGAAGTCACCTTCGGCTGCGGGCGAGGTGCCAGCATCGCTTTTGGATGCGTACGACCCCATGGAGGCAGTATGAGTTTGGTGAGTTCCACCGTCTCCTGCAGGAGCTGTGCCTGGACGATGGCCAGTTCCAGGGTTACTTCAGGCTGAGTGTTGCCCAGTTTAAAGACCTGTGAACTAGGGTTGGTGCCAGGATCTTCCACCAGGATACCAACTACCAGCACTCCATTCCAGCTGCGGAGCGCCTTTCCATCTGCTATCTACGCAGTCAGAGCCCTGCACGCCCTATGTCAGCACGTCCGTGACGACATCCATGCTGATAGGCTGTCCCTGGCACGAATTTGCTTGAAAAGTTCAATTATTTCAACTTAAGTGGTGAGCGGCAAGCGGGAGTGGTGAGCAGCGAGCGATTTTTCGCTGGAAACGCCCACCGCTTCATCGCTCGGCGCTCAAGATGAAGCGCCAATCGCGTAATCACATTGACTTTGTGTGTAATCTCATCGCGCAAAAAATTTGCATCGTGTCTGGTGGAAACACAGGGTTAGAGCTGGTTTACTCTCCATAGAGCTATAAATACTCTATATAGGTTAAAATAGTTTGACTCTGAAATATTGACACTGCCTTTTTTACTTTGTACTGTGTTGGCCTATATGGAAGTAAAACAACAAATCCATATATATATATATATACACATATATATATACACACAGGAGAACACCTTTGAACAGCTGTCCACTGTAGTGACCACTATGCATGAAAGGATTAAAACAATACTGCAGCACTAGTGTACTCTATGATATACTCACTGTAAGTTTTTAGATCAGATCTTTACATTTGTTCTATTTAACACTGGACATGCTTTATTCCACTGCTTCTCTTGCACTTATAGACAGGTGACAAATGAAAGGAAAACCCTATTGGGAGTGGTCTCTTTGAGGACGTCCCCATCCATAAGAGGTTCACTGAAAGGTTTGATGATAATGAGGGGAATCGTACCCTGAAGCCTTCAGATCTCCACCCACACGAACACGTAGAGGAGACCCTGGACCGACACGTTAGCGCACTCCACCTTCATCGTTAAGCACCAAATGAGTTACTATCTTTTAGAAGAATCAGAGTTCAAAGACGGGCAGATTAAAGGCCCAGGTTCATACATTACTTAACTATAACTGTTTCTTCTTCTCTCTACTGGATATTTTCCCTCTTTGTTCGGCGTGTTTTATTTTGGTACCTATTCTATCAACTAACTCTGTATGCTTTGTTGTCATAGACCACTCAGTTAATCTCATTGCGTTTCAAATGTGATCATTCCTAATTATTATGATAATGTGGATTAAACTTTAATCCAATGACGTGAACCTTCTACCTCAAAAACTTCCTCCTCTTGACATAAATAAAGAATTGGACATGACATGTTTCCAGTTGGGGGGGTGACACGGTGGGAAGGTTAGGGTGATTATTTGTCTCTATATGTCAGCCCTGCGATGAACTGATGACATGTCCAGGGTGTACCCCGTCTTTGCCCTCTAGTAGCTGGGATAGACTCCAAATGACCCTCGTGACCCTAGTGAGGATAAAGCGGCCATGGCTCTGGTGGTAGAGTGGGTTGTCTAACAACCGAAGGGTTGGCAGTTTGAATCCTGCTCTGTCCTAGTCAGTTCATTGTGTCTTTGGGCAAGATACTTCACCCTCCTTGCCTCCAGTGCCACTCACACTGGTGTGTTCAGTAGTGGTCGGAGGGGCCGTAGGCACAAAATGGCAGCCATGCTTCTGTCAGTCTGCCCCAGGGCAACTGTGGCTACAAATATAGTTCACCACCACCAGAGTGAGAATGTGAGAGTGAATGAATAATGGATCAATAATGTAAAACGCTTTGGGTGACTTGAAAAGTGCTATAAACATCTAATTCATTATTATTATTATTATTATTATTATTATTATTATTATTATTATTATTATTATTATTATTATTATTATTATTATAAAGTAGGTTCAGAAAATGAATGAATGAATGTTTCCAGTGATCATTATATTGTTTTGTGGATCCCAGTGTAACAGACAAATTGCATATTAGCAGGTGTTAATGCTATGGATGACAGTACACTAATACATTCATTCATTCATCTTCTGAACCCGTTTTATCCTCACTAGGGTCATGGGGGTCGCTTGGAGCCTATCCCAGCTACTCAAGGGCGAAGTGGGGTACACCCTGGACAAGGGCTGACATATAGACAAACAATCACTCTCACATTCACACCTATGGGCAATTTAGATTAACCTGTCAATACATGTCTTTGGATTGTGGGAGGAAACCGGAGTACCTGGAGAAAACCCACGCAGACACGGGGAGAACATGCAAACTCCAAAAAAGGAAGGTCTCACCAGTGACTGGTGCTGGAATCGAACCCAAGACCTTCTTGCTGTGAGGCACAAGTGCTAGCCACTGCACCACTACAATATTTCTCAAAGTTTTTTCTGGGAACCCACTTTTCTTTATCATGAGAAGCAGTGAATTTCTGCATAACAAGCATACTTGGCCATTTTCATTGTTGTTTCATTACATTTTATGGTTTCACATGGTTCTGAATGTGTGAAGAAGCCATTTCTAGGTTGATAAATGTTTGATAAATCACAACTTCATGCACATGTAACTGAGTACATTTAAACATATTCCATATATTAAGGCAGTGGTAATAGACACAATTCTCTCCTTTCATTTGTTTAACTAAAAGAACATTATAAGAAGATTTTAAACACTGACTTCTATCAAAAATCATAATCCTTTCTGAAGGTTTTTTTTTTTTTTTTTTGGCTGTGTAAATTAATTCTCTCATAATCCTCCTGTGGGTTTTGATCCAGTTTTTGAAAATGGATGTTCTAATGCAGGATTCAGAGGTGTCAAACATATGGCCCGCAGGCTGGATGAATTTGCAAAGTGCAAAAAATTACACTGAAGATGTCAAGGGTGTCAAACTCATTTTAGTTTATTCATGTCCAGACCCGTGTGATTTCAAGCGGGTCAGACCACTAAAATAATAATGTCATAACTTAAAAAAATAATGACAACTCCAAATTTTAACAATATTATGCTTGTTATTAAATGTTTTGTGCTTTGTAGATTCACTACAACCTTTAATACATCTGTAACAAGTGATTCCAGGCACAACAAACCCCGCCTTCTGTCCATTATAAGTAAAGGGGAAGATTTTAAAAATTCATAAGAAATTTGAACTTTGACCTCCTGTTCCAAAAATGTAATTTGAGCCATTTTGGGTCACTGGTGATCTGTAAAGTCAATTTGGTATGAATTCAACTAATAGTTTAGCTGCTACCGACATGTGCAATTCCTATTATAAGTAAATGGGAAAGAAAAAAGATTTTAAAAATTCATTTAAAAAATTTTTGAACTTTGACCTCCTGTTCCCAAAATGGGTCACTGGAAACCTATAAACCAAATTTTGTATGAATTCAATCAATAGTTTTGCTGCTATAGTGTTAACAAACAATACCCCCTGCCTAAAATCATGTCATTATGTATAAGTTATTATTATTTTACTGGCCTGTCATGTTGTATTGTTGTTGGGTTGTATGTGACCCCTGAACTAAAATGAGTTTGACACCCCTGCTCTAATGTGTCTGGTGTGACCTTCATCAGTGTCTAATCAAGTCATAAATCACTGACTCACTGCATCAGAGTAACCTACAAAAGGGATGACTCATTGCACGTGGTTCATTTTAGCACAGAGCACATTTTACACTGTCACACAAGTATCTATATAGTTTTCACATGGTTTAACTGCTTGTACAGGCATGTAATATGAGTCTTTAGCCTGAACCCTTTTTGTTTGTCTGTACCCAAGTTCTCCTTTGCTAATCTGTCATTTTTCTTGAAGACAAATAGACGTGAGAACAGCATCACTTCCACAAACCTCTTTGTGCTTTAAACATATTAGATAAATAAATCAATATTTACAACACATTCACTTATCTCCCAATAAAAACTTAACAGAAGTAGAGGATTGTAATATTTGACTTCTTAAATTTATACCCAGTGTTTATATTTTATGTTAGATAAAAGGATGCCTGATGGGTAGATGTTTGTTTTTTCATCTATTAATCCACTTATGGGTCAAAGATTTCATTTCAGACACAAGCCCTCGTTTTCTAATGCAAATTAATAAGGAGGTGATGCAAAATATGTGTGTAAATTTGGTTAAAGCAGTGGTACTTTAAAATGAGAAGCATTTCATAATATTTTATGTTTTCAACCACATATTCTGTCATCCATTTATCTTATGCCAATTTATTACATTTTAGTCTCATAAAAACATACACATCAGTCACTACATTTAAAAGGATGTTTAAAACTAAGGTATTCCATAAATATAAAATATTATAATAAAGTAAACCAACCATTATAAATCTAAGATTTTGCTGAGATTATTTGTTTTATTGATATTATTGTTTAAAACTCTTGTTATCCTGTTTTGTTTCTGCAACTTTCCTTCTTGTAAGTAAGGTAGGCATATGCTACTGAAGCTAATGCTTCAGCCTATGCCTTTTTGCCCATGTTTAATATAGAAATCCAACTGTATGTATGTATATATCATGTTCTGTTTAATAAATACATGACTAATTAACTAAAAAAATCTTTTAGGTCTCAGGATGACAAGTTGAGACTTCTGCTTAAATAAAAATATCTGTTATAAACTAACACTAAAAAAAGCACTACAAAATGTGTGTTTCATGCTCAATATTCCTAATGTTCACACCTCATTATACAAACCAAACCTTTACTGAAGCTTGCATTTTTTTTAATCTATTTTTTTTTATTTATGTATTTTATTTTTTGCCTTAAATCCATGAATCTTAAAGTCTTAAAGAACTTCTTGTGACAAATGAGGGGTGGATATCTGAGGTTTTGAGACGGCTTCTCCTGTTTTCCTCTGAAACAGTTCTGACACATGCCTTGATGCTGAATCTGATGCGTCTATTGTCTCTGTTATCATCATTTTCCACCCCTTCAGCCTTTGTAGGGTTTATTATTATGACACCCTCATGCTAAGATGCTGAAACACACACTTACAATAATAACTGATTCTTTTGTCGATGAGCCGATGGATTTCAGCACGTGGCCACCACGTCACATGACAGTCAGCACCTTGGACAGCAGCCTCTGCCAATGAGCTGCCTACTATGGAGCTGCTCTCTCATCTCCTCAGCTGCTCACGGATATTTTTCATGGCAACCCGCGGTCTGATACTTCGCACATAAAGAAGTTTGTATATAAGCCGGTGTGAATGAAATCCAGCTAGAGCATCTTCGAGGTTTACGGGGATGAAGGCGATCACCTGGGCCGGACTCATCGCAGCTGCAGCCTCCCCTATGAAGAGGCATTTTATTGTCCTGTGATTCCTAAAGGCCTTGGTATTTTTGTGAAGATGTAGACAGCTCAGTTGTTTTTAAAACCCGGAATGGACAGTCTTCTTCTGAGTTTGCAGGAATCCATATCTGGCATCCTTTCCCTCTTCCTGATCTGTGGCGCAGAGATGGTTGGAAAAAGAAGAGAACTGACATTTGCAAGTTAGACCCAAATGTATTTTTAATGCTCGTCGGGTTTTATTTTTTCGTGTCTATCCCTGAAGGTGCTACACGGCTGGGCTGCAACTTTGCATTTGGGTTGTCAGACCTGCTTTGAGGTGGACGGTGTGGGACGAAACCCACTCGATTTATCACCAAAAAAAAAAAAAAAAGGCTAGAGAGAAGAACAGACGAGGGGGACAGTGGGGAACTGATGGATGCCACTGCTAGACAACAAAGGATACCACGCGTGTCATCTCGTGTAATTTCATCCCCCCTGTAGGTAAATGAGAAACTCAAACATAAATCGGATTGGAGTTGTTAATAGGATTTAATATCACCCCCTTAGACACCCTCGCTGCTTCCCTGCCTGAAGAGGAGAACATTTTCACACAAACCTTGGACAGGTCTCGCTGTTTTACAACATCAAGAAGACACTTTTGAACTGTGGGATACTAATAACAGCTAGATTGGAAATGTAGGCATGAGAGGATGCTGTTGGACCCCTCTGACTTTAATGTTAGTGCCTCACAGTTCGTGGCTTTCAGCCTCCATTGAATCCCGAAAGAAAACGCCTCTATCCATGAAAAATAATCCTTCCCTATTGGCTGGATCGCGGTGCACATGCTATAACAACAGGATATGCAAAGAGCTATGGGCTGATCTAATAGCCTATCATGTTTTTTGCATGCTTTTTTGACCGAGATCTCTCTTTTAATTAATAGCATGTGATCATTATAGGCGTGTAATAATAATAATAATAATAATAATAATAATAATAATAATAATAATAATAATAATATGTCAAATGGGCCTGCCTCCAAAGTTAAAAAGCTGAAGGCTGTTTTGATCCACAAAGCAGTTTTTCTATAGTAAAGCTGTTGAAGAATGTTTAAGTATCGGATCCGGATGTTTTTTAATGAACTCAAAGTGTTGCTACTGATGCGCTCTGGATCCAGCAGAAGGACTGACACCGGCACAGACCCGGGCACCCAGACCAGGATGAGGGGTCTGGGGATAGGGGACTGTGGCTGGCCGCCGTTGAACTGCTCCCGCCGGGACGATGAGGAGGAATATTTCGGCAGTGACCCACGGCCACGCAGCCTGGCATTTGAGGATAAAGAAGCCAAACCCCAGGGAGGCCTGGATGCTGCTTCCCTCCCGAGTCTCTCAGAGAGCGGGACGCGCTCACCGCAGTGCCGGATCTGTTTCCAGGGGCCAGAGAAGGTAAAGGAAAATAAAACTTGTGTCAGTGGAACTTCCTGTTCTGCACCTGAGGCAGGTCAGAGTTCAACCACGTATAGATCTGTTCATCCCTTTGCTCAAGGGTTTGTGTTCACATGCAGTGAATTCCTTTCTAAAGAAAACTGAGCTGAATTCCACAGCCTATAGATACCAATAGCATACAGTATAGAAGTCATTTCAATACAGCTTTATTTATAATGGAACCTATGCCAATAAAAACATGTTAAATTGTATTTGATGAAGAATTTGGTGCTAACTCGCAGGTCAACATCAGCTGATGCTTAACTCAAGTCAAGTCCAATGGATGCTGTTTCTGTGCTGATGAAGAACAGCATGAGGAACATGAAGGAGACACTTTGCAAAAGATTTGTAATATCCAAGTGTCAGAGGCTGAGATATTTTGGCCTTTAGCATCAAATATGGGTCAGCTCCAAATGCACCTTTACAAATTTATGCAGCTCATTGCAGATCTCGCTGCTTAAAATCTCATATGTTTTCATGCACATATTCAGTAATAGTTGCTTTCGGTATTAAATGTCTTGTCTCTGAGCTCAAGCTGAGTTAATGATACCGTCAGGGTTTGTTTTCTTCTGTAGAAAGTTCATCACAGCTACAGCGTGTTTTCCCAGGTGGTGCAATTTGTCTTGAAGAAAATGCTGTTGTTCTTAAAGTGTAAAAATGACAAAAAGCTTCTTATGAAGATCTGAGCTGTGTTTTGTAATGAGTTAACAGTGCACGTATCTGTATGTGTTCGTCAAATCTGTTCTGACTGACAATAGCCAGAGTGACTAAAAAAAGGGATTAATCTATCAAGAGTGATCTGAAAATAGCAGACAAAGGGCATCAGTTAGAGGTTGAAGAGAAGCAGGAGGAGCTTTATTCACAAAGCAAAGTCATGGTAATGGATTCAACATTTGATGCACAAAATTAAGTAAAACCAAAGAAACAAATTGTGATAGAAAAAAACCCCTCACAGCTCACGTGGTTTCTTATTTCTTTATTCTTTCTTATTCATTTCCACATGGATTTGAATGAGTGGAGCAGCATGACTTCAGTACCTCACCCAAGGACTCTTCAGCAGGATCTATTAATCCAGGACTATCAAACATCTGATCATTCCTGCCAGCTACAGGAAGGTCAAACAAAGTACAGTTCAACACAGCTGCACAAAAACTTGAAGTGTCATGTTGTTAAATAAACGAGGAAAGAAGAAGAGAGTGCACACAAACTACAAACCAAACTGTTTAAAACGTTTACGTCATCTGTGTCCAAGAGGTGGAAATCGGAGCATGTCAAATGTAGTGGATGAAATCAACCTTCAAAAGACAGACTTTGCCAGAGGTCTTAGAAAGTTTTAGTTTCCCCTCCAGACACCCAACTAATTAAAGACCTTGCACATCACCTAGAGTCAGACAGAAAATAAAGTGAGATGTGCAAGAGCGTTGTCAGTCCGAGGGCCTTGGGGAACCTCATACCGACAACAAAAACCCACACCAGATGTCCTGTGATTTCTTTTGAGGCTCTGAAAAAGTGACACCAGAAAAGCAAACTATATCCAGATGATGGTGTTAGTAAAAGGTAGAATGTGTCACATGTTTTATTACATTTGATTTATGTTTGAACATCTGCAGCTTAAGTAACGGCGTGTCTTTGATTGGCTATGCAGACATGTAAGAGAAGATATTCACTGAACACATCAACCAGAGACATTTCCTTTCACACACATACATTCAGGGTACATGATGCTTAAAAATATCTCATATGTTGTATAATGAGCTGCAGTAGTTTTAATAACCTAATCATACATAAATGAAGGTTCAACTGCCAAAAGCCTTATTCAGGAATACTGGCAGCTCTCCCTTTTCTCAAAGTGTGTCATGTCGGTAACTGATTATTGCTCCAAAAATATTTTGTTTCATCTCATCTAACAAATGTTCATCTGGACTGAGATCTGGTGACTGCACAAGTCAGCGGTATTAAATAAATTCACTGTCAACCCTCTGAAACAGTTTCTGGACAGTTTAGGACAGTATATACTTGTGAAAACAGTGAATCAGTATCAACTTTGAAAACTGAATAGGAGCAACATAAGATAAATAAATGCATAGTGCAGATCAACTTAATCATCTGTTACTTAATGGTCTCATGAACATGACTCATCTTAGAATATATGGATTGGATTGGATTTAATTGAAATTACTTGTTTGTATTTTACATTGCAGTTTGGTAATAGCATGCTAATAATGAGTTGTTTTTAATAAGTTAATAGACTAAGCAATTCCTCATGTATCCCTATTATTAGTCTTTGTTTTGGATCGTAATTACATTGTTATGCACCATGTGTCAGTCCAATGTTATCCATATATAGCTACTGAAAACCTGATATTATTCTGACTTTACTAACAAAATATTACCCACTATTACTATGTTATTAATGAGCTGTGATGGACATTGTCACATCTTTTATGCTTTTAAAGCTATCTGTAGCATATAGAGAGTACTGCTCTAAACAGTAGTACTGACTTACCTCTATTCAATGACGTACACATTCCTTGATGCAATGTCTTGGCAAGACATTCATTCATTCATTCCTTTTCCAGAACTACTTAATCCCTTCTAGGGTTGTGAAGGGCTGTAGCTGATCCCTGCTAACACTAGGTGAAGGCCAAGTATACCCTGGACATGAAGTTCATTGCACAGCTGACAAAAAGAGACAAACATTCACTCTCACATTCAGACCAAAGGGATGTGCCGTTAGACTGTGTGGGGGAACTAGAGAACCCACACAATGAGAACGTACAACTTCCACACAGAAAACCGGGCTGGGCCGGCTCTGATTTCAACCCTCGGACCTTCTTGCTGTGACATGCTAACCACTGCACCACTGTACCACCACAGCAAGACATTTAATAGCCTGAATCTGAAATAGATGAAAGTAAAAGTGGGCACAACAGGATAGACAGGAGATGAAAATAATATCTGATATCCCTGTGGAGATACAGGAGTGAGGGCTGTACACAGCACTGATGACGGTTTATGTCTGTGAGGAAACCTGTTGTTCACAGTGAATGAACATATTTAAGAATGACAGTGAAGACGACGATTCATTTTGTTCATTATAAGCAGTCACAAGTTTCAGAATGCACAAGAGCTGTATGGACTCACACTGTTAAAGTCACATTATGAAATCTCATAATAAAGTTTAACAAAAAACATAAAAGACTCTGTAGAGTTATTGCAGAAGGGTGCAGTAAATCAGGCTCTGAGATGCATGTGCACCTCTCACAGTTACTGTCTGTGTCCCGTAGGGGGAGCTGTTGAGCCCCTGTCGCTGTGATGGCTCAGTGCGTTGTACTCACCAGTCCTGCCTTATCCGCTGGATCAGTGAGAGAGGCTCCTGGAGCTGCGAGCTCTGCTACTTCAAGTATCAGGTCCTGGCCATCAGCACCAAAAACCCACTGCAGGTAAAGTTATGTTTACTTTGAAAAACATTCAACTGACATCAAAACAAAACAAAGCAAAAAAAAAACAAAACAAAACTGTCTATTCTAGGAGCCCAAATTAGTGGCATAAAGTCACATTTGTATGACATGTTGTGGTCATGTCAACTTATTCTGTACCATAATAAAAGGATATATCACTAAACTGTGTGTGTGTCTATCTGTGTGTGTGTGTATATATA
>JAQQZY010000023.1:24530439-24545679 GCA_030068375.1 Ostorhinchus rueppellii
TATATATGCAGAGAGAGAGAGAGAGAGAGAGAGAGAGAGATAATTTGCAGTATGATACAGGTGACATTCAGGCTATCAGTGATGACCAGTGGGGCATGGGGATGATACATAGTAGTGTCTAGACAAGAGATGTTGATGCTGCTAGCATCCTGCAAGCTGGTACACGGGTGTAGAATTTGTAGTAAAATTCTAACATGTGACATTTTCATGTTGTAACTCATGCATAAGAATTCACAATTTTATTCATAATATGTCATTTTATTTACCACTGTGTACTTGATATTAATACACAATTTTATGATTCTGGTGACTGGGAAGGTCATCCTGCTGTCCTTTTCCCAGATATCCAACATTCAATGTCCTCGTCTCTTCTTTTGTTCATTGTACTCCAATAGTCCTTTGGTATTTTTATGTCATTTATCGTGTATATCATGTATATTATGTATTTCTATTTATTCTTGTTGAAAAAGCATTTCTCACTCTGGGACAGATGGGGTTTCAAAGTTGAATATTTTTATGATATTAAAGCTAGACATATATGCTGAGTAGATTAAATCATATTTATACTCCTTTGATACATAGAAATTCACCACTGAGGAAGAAACAAGTGCTGAGCTTTTATAGGAAGACTAAGAAAACTTTTATGAGCCACAAACATGTTTGATGAGTGATTTGTCAGGTGTGACCCATGGATAATAGTATGTTAATAGGAGTAGATAATAGTATGTTTCAGCCCCTAAATGTCAGAAGACAGATATTCTCAGACAAGCTGTTTATTAAGTTGCATCTCTTGCTATGCAGCCCCTGTATCTTGTGTTTTTTAAGCAGACATTTTTTTCAGGCCATGAATGAAAGTCAGTATTACTTTGACAGTACAGTGCCAGATGAGACACAGTATTAAAGTAAGTTGTGCACCAAACAGACTCTCTTCACTGTGAAGTAAAAGCTATAGGGGCTTCAGTATGTTTGATCTTGTTGACTAACGGTCCACAGTAAATTCCCCTAAATCTACCACAATCAAATTGAGTTTGAAATACCATAAAACCATTCAAATATAAGATGCTCTTCAGAGGGACAATTACCATTAGTGCAGTTACTGTATTTGTCAGGGAAAGGCAGAGCCTGCTCCATATTATTGCCTATTGTGTGGTATAATCAGGAACATTTCTTACATGTAATTACATGTAATTTCTGCTCACGTGGCAGGATTTCAGTCCATTTTGTGTTTCTCTTTCCAGTGGCAGGCCATTTCTCTGACTGTGATTGAGAAGGTGCAGATTGCAGCCATTATCCTGGGCTCTTTGTTCCTCATTGCCAGTATATCCTGGTTAGTGTGGTCGTCTCTCAGCCCCTCAGCCAAATGGCAGCGACAGGACCTTCTCTTCCAGATATGCTATGGCATGTACGGCTTCATGGACATCGTATGTATAGGTAAAAACAAATATATGACTGCTGTTCACAGGGTGGATTAAAGTGGTACTGACTTAATTGTTGTTTGTTAAATCCTTTACTTCCTGTATTTTGATTTTGTAGGTGTTTCACAAATAGAGCTATGTAATTTGGTGTTAATTATAAGGAAAACAAGACTGCATTTAGTGCTTCACTTGGAAGTAAATGTCGATGTAATTTAAAGTAGAGAAAAATACCCAGAGCACAGCAGGTAAGCTATGTGTGGGAAAGTGGAAAACCTGTCTACAGGCTTGTATAACAACTTGAAATATGTAAGGATTAAGGTTTCAAGAGTAATTTGATGCTGACTCAATACTGGCGCACAAATATTATTTTAATCGGACATAAAAGCTTTCACAAACGAAAGGCACATTACAGTTATACTGATAAATGTTATTAATATTAAAGTGACATTACAGACTGTATATAATAAATGAAAAGAGGTAATGTGAATTCACTCGCTGGTTTCGGTCATTAGTAGTTTGAGATTTGGTTGTAAGCTGATGTTGGCTTTTTGGAGCAGAGACAAAAGGAACAGAGCTGTGTAAGCACAAGAGGCCATGACTGAGCTAATGCTAAATGCTAACTGACTGATATAGTAAAAGTATAAACTTAATCAAATACTGGGTAACAAAACCATTTTATAGTCTTATTAGTGGAACCACAACTAAAGCTGAGCTGTCTGTCAGGGAAAAAAAATGTGTTTTATGAAATAAACAGAACCTTAGACAGACTGACTCAAGTGATGAGGGAGCTGTCATATAGACCTGTCAATCAAAGGTGGATTCACAGCCTTCTATTTGACCTGAGATATTATTAACAGAGGACAAAATTAAATATGCACCACCAGATCACCTTTTGGAGATTCCCCATATAATGAAAAAGACCAGAAAAAACCCTGGGGGAAAAAAGATGCAGTATTTTTAGAGAAGGTTAATGTAAGTGTATGGAACTCAGGGCTCTTTGCAGCCATCCTCAGTGCTGTTACAACATCAAGATACTTATTGGCTTTATTTTTGAGCTGAGGTCCTCGACATGCATAAAAAGATTCTAACAAAAATACACATAAACAAACCAAGTATATTTAGAGCTTTAGTGTGTGATATTTAGTATTATCTAGCAGTGGATTTGCTGATTGTAATCAACTGGCCACTGAAAACATGACAGACTGCTGTTAGAGGCAGGTTTTATTAGTTAGAGGAGTAATGTCTCTAGGCCACACTCAGGCATAGTAAGTGACAGTAATCTGCTGTCATCTACTGTCTTCTCTACAGGAAAAGAAGAGGCAGACAGGTCTGTAGAAAAGTGTTACATGACAGACCTCATGATGGAACCCGCTCCCTCTGGAAATATATTCTGCAAATACAAGCTTGATTATTCTTATTTTCAGCTGATTATCAACTAATGAAAACGTGACAAAAATATTATGCTCTGCTTCTGCAATTAGATCCTCTAAATCTTACACAATACCCCCTTAATCTTTTCACTGTTGAGAACATCTAGTCTTACACCTCCTGATCACATGATACATTCTGTACTTTCTAGTAATTCCTTATTTTCAGTGAACACACCACTGTTTGTCGATATGTAACCCTTATCCCCCCTGATTCACCTCCCCCCTCTCTTATGCCCAGGACTCATAATCCATGAAGGATCATCTGTTTACCGGATCTTTAAGCGCTGGCAGGCAGTCAACCAGCAGTGGAAAGTGCTGAATTATGAGAAAGCAAAAGACTTAGGTGACCCCATCAGCTCCAGCAGTAAGGCCACTGGTCGCACTGAGAGGATCCCTTCTCACACTGCGGGTGAACGAAGGACAAGTCGTCACGTCAGGACTATTCTCAACCACCACTGTGGCTACACAATTTTGCACATCCTCAGCCAGTTGAGGCCCAACAATCTACACAGGACCAATCATGAGGTGGTCATGAGGGTGACCACTGTATGAGGCTGGGTTATAAAGACAAAAGTGCTCCAATGTTTAGGGAGTCCTAAATCTCAAAAGTGGTGATTGGGGTTTAATGCAAAAAATCTTAATCTGCCACAAAAACACTGCCGTGACTTTTTAGTATCATATTTTGCTCACAGATTTTCTCTGAGCTAAAAGTTAAACCCTATGTTTAAAAAATATTATGGGAGCAGAAATGCTTTTGTTTAGAATTTTTAAACACAGATAAAGAACCCCCCCCCCCCAAAAAAAAAAAAAAAACCAAAACAAAACAAAAAAAACATGTTGAAAGAGAAGCATTGGTTCTTAATACTATTACACATTTTTATCACATCGCCCAATGTTATACAATCGTGTCTCTTGGGTTCTTGTTTTTCTATTAAAAATTCCTCTATTCCAGAGGTTTTAATGGTGAAAATGATTGTGCTCTTATTCATGTGATCCCATAAGGGTGGCTGATCCCTACTAATTTATTCCACTTATTCCACTGAAGGTAAATAATGAGGTATTTGACTTGTTTTCACTTGGGCCATAACTGGTATCATATATCATAAAAAAAAAAAAAAACTATGTTACCTGAATCAGCTGGTTAAGAAATGCCCTTACAGTACATTTTGTAATAAAGACTGTTCATCTCATAAGAAAAAAAAAGTGTTTCCTCATTTTAGAACATCTGTTTGGAATACATTACACCATTCTTGGATGACATATATGGCATATCAAGACATACAATGTTAAGTAATGTTGAAATGTAAAATTTCAATTTAAATCTTTCTGTTGTCAGAGAGTGTAATGATCCAAAATAGGAAATATGTTTTAGGCTTCAACTATTCACTCTGAACTAAAATTAAACACACGGACTTGCTGAAGAATATCTACAGCTTTCACTGGAGTTTTCTTCATTTCACTCCAAAATGTTGTGACTAAAACAAATCTAAATAGGCTCTCCTGGGGTTTGTGTTTGACCTGCTGTCATACCTACACTTATTACCCATAATGCACTGCAGCATAGGCACAGTTAGTGTATCTTCTCCTATAGCCCTGGGCATTTTGGTCCAAACTGGGAAAATCTGATTATTTTAGTTTAGCAATTTAAATAACACACCAGGGATTTGTACGGAAGCCATTCCGACCTGTAATAAACGAATAAAGCTTTCTGTCTCCTCAGTACCTTAAACACATTAACATAAGTAACGTGGACATTTGCTTTAGGAGAGCAGATCTCGTTCTTTTTCTGCCTCTGCTACTGTTACATCATGTTCTTTCCATGAATAAATTATATATCCTTATATTCTTATTTGTTTAATTTACCAAAAAAGATTAAAATAACTTCTACCGCCCGTCTCCTTCATAGCAAGAGAACGATCTAAAAACATTAAAGAAAACTAATAGTTATAGAAACGAAAACTCCTCTTTTGTAGCGTCGCTGAAACCTGGCTACCCTAGGGAGACGCACAGTGATGACGTCAGAAGCACGGCGACTCTCAGCCGGCTGTACACTAACAAACGTGATCTTCATTGAGTCGGGATTCATAAGCGAATAATTGTGTGGTTTTCATTAACATTCGGCGAAAGGTGTCTGTTCGAAGCCAACATGACTTCGTTTATGCCGCAGAAACGTTACTACAGACAACGGGCTCATTCTAACCCGATGGCGCACCACGAGTTTAATTAGTGAGTAAAACGTGTCTGAATCACAGTCTTACGCCACACACTGCTGTTGATATAGATAAATACTCACAAATAACAAAACAACATTAATTGCCATTGTGTCTTGACTTGTACAACGTTTGGTGTTAATATTATATATACATTTTAGACAAGGTCCTGAAATATATTGATGCGTAAGATTATTACCTCAGTTTAATTAAAATGCTAACATCAAGAAATAGCTCACAGTTTTTCTTCCTCCTTAGTCCAGTGTGTCCTGAGGAAATGGACTGGTCTGAACTGTATCCAAACTTCTTCACTAGCAACTCATCTGAGAATGACACCTCGCAAGTTGAGTTTGCAGATATTGGCTGTGGATATGGGGGGCTTTTAGGTAGACCATCTACAGAGTTCACATGTTACTCATCTGTATTACTGTGTATCATAACATCTTCTTATTGTGTCCCTGTGCCTCTTTCCCCTCTATCAGTGGAGTTATCCACACTTTTCCCAGACAAGCTCATCCTAGGGATGGAAATCCGTGTCAAAGTGTCAGATTATGTTCAGGACCGTATCAAGTCACTCCGTGAGTCTGAACCAGGGAGCTACCAGAACATCGCCTGTATTCGCAGTAATGCAATGAAATACCTGCCAAACTTCTTTTCCAAAGGACAGGTATGCTTTTAGTGGTTTGTTTGATGATGATGATGATGGTAGTGCTGGCATTTATGTCTCTTTACTCCTGATTTGAGTCTGGCTGATTTGAGTATGGCAGATAGTTTTTCCTCCACTAATCTGTGCTGTGGGGTTTGAAAATAATACAATTTAACTGATTTCTGAAAGTTTCGTATTTACCTGCTGGAACATACATTGCTATCTTACAAATATTATATGCCTTGTTTGAAGGATTTACTGTGAGCTTGACTCGTGTGTCCTTGCAGTGGTTTTTGTTAAAAAAATAAATAAATAAAAAGAAGAAGAAGAAAAACACAACAGTTACAAGCACAATATTATATTTTTTGACGTCAACAAACAAAGTTGTTTTTCAAACACTTCATAAGAACATGAACATATTAAATATGAGCCTGTAGACTCTGATTATATACTTTTATTTTGTCTATTATACAATGCATATAGTTCTTTAAAAGCATATCTAAACGTTATGTATTCAATATAGCAGAATGTGGAAATGGCAGAAAAAATTATCAGGAATTTTTATTTCAGTACAAATTTGTTGCACTTGTTACATCTAGATAAGACCTAGAATGAGTTGGATAATGATAAATCATCATTTGTAATAAAGTGCACTATCCCAGTTGATATCTTCTCAAAACCACACATAGCTTGGTTTTGTTTAACTATTCACGTTTGTCATCACGTGAACTGATGTATTAAATGATGAATCTCTGCTTTTTTTTGGCCTCCATCACAGTTATTCTTGCACAGCTTAACTGTATCTGCTTACTGGTTGAATATTTATCTGAGCTTGCACCTAATACTGATTTCTTATCAGTTTTGAGTACTTGTAGTTGTGTGTACTCCCTGAGGTCTGCAGATGCGTGTGGATTAAAATAAATAATAGCTCAAGTTGGGACATGGGCTTATGTGTTGATGTATCCAATCTTGGGTTGTTTCTAATTATCCTGCCCTGGGTTTATAGATTGCCAGTGACCCAGAAAAGATGTGATTGCATTTAGAGAAAAGTAGGTCAAAATTGTTGTTTTTTTTGTTTTTTTTTTAATGAATTTTTTTTAAATGTTCCCCCCATTTACTTATAATGGGCAAAATTTCAAATGTCTATAAAAATAGCAATTATTTTTCAATTTACTTCAAACTTGGCACTTGTATAGAGGCAAATAATATGCTGACATCACCACATACATAAACATGATGACGTCAGCTGGATTGATGCCAAAATAAACTAGAATATGTGCAAGGGGTGGGGTTTGTTGTGTGTGGCACCACTTGTTAGTCTTGAGTTGACAATGGAATTGTTGTTATTTTAGAGTGGCTTACACATAGTGATGTATTTGTAGATTGTTCCGAAAACAATAATGTGGAACCGATTTTCTATGAGTTTTTAGTTAGTGGGTAATTTTGTCCAGCATGAATTGCATGTATGCCTACATGTCACATTTTACACCTAAAGATAGTTGCAATTATTATTAAAAAAAAGAGAGAGTTCACCTAAGTCAAAATCAGACCTACCTACAGAGTCAGGTGATGTGGCAGGCATTTTTTTTTGTATTTTTTTTTAAAAAACTTTTTAAGAACTAGGTCTTTGATATGGGTACTATAATTCAAGGTAACCATAGAATATGATCCGTCTGAGTCACAGCTCATACACAAAAGACCTGCAGTCCTGTAATTGCTCATTAAATGCAGCCTTTTATAACCTTGAATTAAATTTGACTTTAAATTAAAGTGTATGTGCAGGCAGTGCCAAGGTTATAATGCTGTACATTCTGACCAAAAATAATTACTTTCCTCTTGTTTAACATATGGTATGAATTCATTTGAAAGGAATGCTCAATAAATCCAGGATTTCACAACAATGGAGTCATTGACTGACATACAAGGAATCACATCAGCTGAGTTAGGGCCATGCAAGACACAATTTATCCGTTCCAATTAGCTGCAGTAATCTTTGACTTGTTGAAACTTGCATTAGATTACACACTGGGCTCAGTGTACCAGGGTTAATTAAGGTACTCTCGATAAAAACCTCACCTCAAATGCTCTGAGTGGGTATAAATTGAAAAATGAGCTCAAGGGGAGTAATTATTATAACACTGACACATTCATGGAACACTAATTATATAGATGCTTAATCTAATATGGTTATTATTTGTGTAACATGTGCAAAGGCATTTTGCCAAACTGAGCTGTCGAGAACAATGGCTTTCCAGGCACTTAAAGACTCAGAAGCTTGGTTTAATTAAACAGAAAGGTGCTGTTTTCTCTATCACCATCCTTAACTCACTTACAAGATGTGGTTGTTGACTCGGGGATTCATATTTTTTCACATTTATGTCTGTCTCTTTTTAAATTTTGCAGTTTTTGTTTTAGGATGAGAACAAAAACATCTCCAATACCCATATTTTTTTAAACCAGGAAAATTAAAGACGACCACCCAGAATAGTGTTCAGAATCTATTTTTAATCCTTCTCACAGGGACAATGTGGTTCAAGTGTTGAAGCAGCATGTTTAAAGATTGAAAAAACACTGAAATATGTCTCTTTTCTCACAAAACAATTTAAATTGATGACATTTTTCCACCTTCCATCAGTCCTAAATTGGCCCTTTCAGGCTGCAGTAGTCCCCAGTGCTTATCCCCACATTTTTCTGTCTATACCTGAAGTTATTTATTTTAACTAATAAAAAGTTACAGGAATGGTTTTAATGTATCAGCCAGACTAATATCAATGGAGCCTGCTCTTGTACACTTGTCAAAGGTGAAGATATGTGGAACTTTATGGGGAAAAAGATCAAGCAGGGAATTTCCAGCTCCAGCCATATACAGAAGGCCACATTTAAGTGATGGCATTCATACATTTAGACCTGCAGTATAAAAAAAAACACATAAAAATGGAAATGTTTGGATGTAGTGTGGGAGAAAGCGACAACAAGTGTTAAGGAGTACTACTTTGTGTTTGTGTGCAAATACAAATGTATTTCTGTGGCAACTTCAGTGATTCTTTTTCTATCTTTCAGCTCAGTAAGATGTTTTTCCTCTTCCCTGACCCTCACTTTAAGAAGAATAAACACAAATGGAGGATCATTAGCCCCACTTTGTTGGCAGAGTATGCCTACACTCTCAGAATTGGGGTACGTATATTCTTTTATATCTACAACTGAAATTCTATCTTATCGGTGGAATGGAGCCAAATACTTTTACTTAAATACACACTGGTATTTCCATTATATGCGCCTTTGTAGTTAAATTCCACTACATCTCAGAGGTGAATATTATACTTTTTACAGTCGTGGAAAAAATTATTAGACCACCCTTGTTTTCTTCAATTTTTTTGGTCATTTTAATGCCCGGTACAACTAAAGGTACATTTGTTTGGACAAATATAATGAGAACAACAAACATAGCTCATAATAGTTTAATTTCAGAGCTGATATCTATCCATTTTCCATGTTTTCTTGATAATAACCAAAATCACTTCA
Source organism: Ostorhinchus rueppellii (assembly GCA_030068375.1). NCBI lineage: Eukaryota > Metazoa > Chordata > Actinopteri > Kurtiformes > Apogonidae > Ostorhinchus > Ostorhinchus rueppellii. The sequence goes on from JAQQZY010000023.1 coordinate 24,539,663, forward strand.
GTTCTTCCATCAGTATCTATGGCATTGTACTGACAAAAACAGTGCTTTTAGGTATTCTGTGTTTTCTTTTCTGTCTCTTTTAGTCACATAATACACACAGGAGTTAGTACTGGATTACATAACTATTGTTTTTGATGACTTTTGATGGTCTAATAATTTTTTCCGCAACTGTGTTCCACTACTTTTGTCTTGACAGATTTAGTGACTTTTCAGATTATCTTGTCTTCATATCAGCCGATGTTGAATGTTCGTGATAAACCGATTGATGAGGTGCATCTTTAGAAGACTCGAGAATCCGGCCTCTGTAATCTCAATAAAGTCTTTGAAACCTTCTTGGTTTGGCTGAAAAATCTAAGCCACAAATCTGAAATTAAGCCTGTATTTCTGAGCTGATGTAAAGCTGCCATTTTAGAGCAACATGGTTTTCCCAGTAGGACAAACGCATAATGATTTTATAGAATATGATGCATTACTGTAAATTGAACTGTGATCAGTACATAAAGTGCTTCAACTGAGCTCACATTAAAAATCTATGGTAGTAAAATTAAACCAAAAACATCATATACAATATTAATCCATATTTAAATTCCAACTAAGTTGTTAATATAGCGAATTAAAATGAATATTCCACTAATATTCCTGTTCACATGCAGCGTTCCATGCCCTGTTAAAAAATATTTTCTTCTGTGTTTTCCACTGTGTCACTTCAACCTCTGTCCTTTTCTCAGTTGTTGATATTTACTTGTATTCTAAAACCATGTATATCCTCTTTGTTAGTATTAATGAGTAGTTTTGTTTGTCTTTGCCACCAGAAATGCAAGTTTTTGTTTTTTTTTTAACCATGCATCTCTACCAGAGAGGACTTTGTCTTAACCTCAGCTGTGGGATACAACCTGAAAAATGCACAATTTGCCAAATGCGTTGCACACATGTCCAAAGAATCCTAATAAAGTCAGACTAATATCAGCATATCTCACATGTCTTACTTGAACATTTTAGAAAAAAAGCCAAATCCATGGTATTTAAATGGAATATTCTGTTGACATGACCTCAGTCAAATTCCTGTCGTATTCAAATAATAGTGTGCACGACACAATAACTACTTTGACTTTTGATTCATTAAGTACATTTTGCTGATATTACTTTCATATGGCACATGTATACTTGAATTCTGAATTCAGAGCTTCAACACATTAAAGTATTCTTACAGGAAGGTATTAGTACATTTCCATCAGTATGTGGATACTTCCTGTAGCACTGGTTAGTCCACAGTTATGATGATAATAAGTAAATTCTAATTTTTGTAAAACTGCTCAACAAATATTACTGTGTCTTGTTAGTGTACCCTGCATTTCCACTCAAGATGTATGAATGGTAACTATAGCCTGAACCATAGATTTTTGTAATAAAAAGATGAACAGTTATAGCTGGACATTCTAGTTTTGGGCTGTGGGCTAATACATATTTACTGCGGACTGTGTATGTGAGATGAACTAAAAATCAGTGTATTTATTATAAATAATGAGCATAGTGCACGAGTATTATTATGACTTATTGAGACTAGCACAGAGACATAAGCTGCACCAGATATTGGCTACACATCAAATACTCTAATAGGATATATTCATCATTCCTTTTGCCTTACCTGGATTTGTGAGCAAAAACATAAAATATTTTCTTCTTACTCCTTTAAAATAATCTAGTAGTATCTAGTGTGTTTTCCTGTTATGGTGATACTAAATCACTCTAGAACCCTTCAGTGTACAACCTGGTTTTTTTTGTTTTTTTTTATGGCACTCAAAATGTATTCCATAAAGCATACTTTTTCTTGTTAATATCTGAATGTGATGTGAAAATCTACAACTTGTTTGATTTTCATAAATATTGTAATGTAAATAATGATGATAATATGATCAGAGTAGAATATTGTGTGAAAATGTGCAGCTTTTACTCCAATAACATCCAACCACCTCCCCTGCAAGCCAACACCTAAGACTCCTAGAAACCTAGAGACTCCTGTAATGGAGGTTCTGTGATATTAGTGTCATTGGCTTTCACCCAGATAAACCAAAGGTCATTTGACTTTAGTCTGGCAGTTTTACCGAACGGCTGTGCATGGAAGCCAGATTTAATCAATAAGCTAAGTTTTCTCATCAACCAGCTGCAGTGCATAGAAATCCCTAAATTCGATGAAATAGGATTGAGCAAGCCACGTGGCCTGCAGCTGGTTGACGTCTGTGCACACCCAAATTCCACTCTGTCATTGCAGCAGTGGGACACTTGAATAGGACACGAGCACTGATGGAGGTGATGGACACAATGGAAGGCTTGTGTCTATATTTGACTATCGTTTTTTCCTCGGGTGTGTGTCTTTGCATGTGCACCGAAGCATTTGTGCAAGTGTGGGTTTTTGTGTGTGTGTGTGTATGTGTGTGCGCCTGGGAATGTAAGCCTTCAGCGTTGGCAAGCAGCCACAAGCACCAGTGGATAGAGGGGCTGTTCACTTATAGAGGCAATTTAATATCATAAATAACCCCAGTCTGTTGTATGTTCATTCCCAAACTATACAAGTATAAACAGGTGTGTTAAAATGAACATGAAGTCCTCTGTGAAAGAAGTCCCATATGTGCTAACATGCATGGAAATCTGTGTCAGGGCTTTTCTGAGAAATCCCAGTTCCAATAAAGCTATCTGTGCCGCCTCCAAAGTAAACTACATTAACACAGGTGATTAACTTCTGTGTTGTCCGTAGGTTATTTTTATGGTCTTAGTCGGGATCATTGCTCACCAGAGGTGATGAAACCACAAAGAAGCTGAAAAGACAAGATTCAAAAGGCACTTGAAAAGTAAATGTATTTTTTGACCGATAAGTGCCCCCCCCCTTTCTTTTTTTTGCTAACTTGTCTCTGCCTGTTTGTTCAATCCCGACAGGGTTTGGTTTATACCAACACAGATGTGGAGGAAGTGCACCTCTGGATGGTGAAGCACTTCACTGAACATCCACTATTTACACGTGTCACTGATCAGGAACTGGTATGTGGACGTGGAGGTCTGTCTTGTCTTTATTTGTAGGTCATGACACCAACACTTTGTTGTCTATCTGTATTTTGGAGAAGTATAGGTCAAGCTCAATGTAATGTGTTTGACCTTAAAACAGTTGTTCAATATTTGGGGTAAAAAAGCTTCACTGTTCTTATTTTAGGAGGGAGGGATGACTCCTGTCTGAATGATAACCGACAGCTGGTTAACCTCAACCTTTGGCCAATGCAAAGGTCAATACAAGTGGATTACTAGAGTTCCACTTGAAGTGAAGTGATGTCAAACTGTGTCAGAATATGATTCCTTTCATTTACAGCAACAAACTACAACAGCCACAGACAGATTTATTTTACATAACCATAAATCAGGTGCAGTTTAAGTGACATGACTCAAAAAATGTGCTTATTTACACATTTACATGTCCAGCTGTCACATAGTGCTTCATTTTCAGAGCACTTCAGTGTTTTTTTAGCTCTGTTTTTGACCTCCTTAACTCCTTAAAACACTAGATGCAGGTCTTTATCTTAATTGTAATACACCATGTATCAATCTGCCTATCAATCTGGGTACACTTTTTTTTTTTTTGTTTTTTTTTTTATGAGCATAATTAGATGCATATTATTTGGATGTTTTTCTTTCTGTCCTTTTTGTAACTTATTTTGTTTAATCGTCTTTTCACAGGATGGTGATGTCATTGTGAGCCGTTTAGGCACCTGTACAGAGGAGGGAAAGAAGGTGCAGAGAAATGGAGGAAAAAATTTCCTTGCAGTTTTCCGGAGGATTGAAGATCCAAACTTTGGACAAGAGAACACTTCAGCATAGTCTGATCAGGGTCAAGGTGCATCAACAAACACACTGGACGTCGATGCAGATAGAGTTTTTTCCCTCATTACTGTAAGGTTTTGTAGATATTTTGTACATTTTATACGTTTCATTCTTGGCTTACAGAAGACAGTGTAAACATACAGGATCAACTGGATGTGGTTTATCTGTTTTTATTATGTTTTTATCCTCTCAAACTTTATGTAAAAAATTACATTTTTTTTTCCTGGATGGCTGTTCTTTTATTAAAAATAATTTGATTTAAAATAATAATAATAATTCCTGAAGAGACAACGTCTCGACAGTGGTGTTTCTCAATCATCTTTTCTGACCCTCCTTCAGTGGGAGGTGGTGTGTTTACCTGCAAATACCCTGTTCTCTGTCTATATATTTTTTCTCCCTAGTGTTTCACAGTATTTCAGGATATTCAACCTTTGGGCTGTGGGTTTGGAACTGCAGTAGATATACAAAGTCTACACATCCCTGTTCAAATGCCAGGTTTTCATTTTGTAAAATAATGAGACTAAAATAAATCATTTCAAATCTTTTTCCACCATTAATATGACCTATAACCTGTACAGCACAAGTGAAAAACAAACTGAAATCTTTTAAAAATAAAAAAATAAACAACTTACAACAATCTGGTTCCATAAATATGCACACCCTGAAACTAATACTTTGTTGCAGCACCTTTGGCTTTTATTACAGCACTCAGACTTTTTGGGTAGGGGACTATCAGTACAGTATAACTTGATGTGGCAATATTTACCCAGTCTTCTTTGCAAAAACGTGCCAAATCTGTCAGACCGCGAGGTCATCTCCTGAGCACAGTCCTCCTCAGATCACCCCACAGATGTTTGATTGGACCTAGGGTTTTTCTGGCGGGTTCTTCATTTCTGTTGAAGCCATTCTTTGGTTGATTTGGACGTGGGCTTTGGGTCACTGTATATCCATCAAGTTCATTTTGTCTACTTAGTAAATGCAATTTTTTTGGTTTCTTCTTTTCAGACAAGTTTAAGAGGAGATGTCTTTTTACCTTTACATGTTTCGACTAAGACATCTCCTCTTAAACTTGTCTGAAAGATGAACTTCATCTTCATCTTTCTAGCAGACGCCTGAAGGTTTTGTGTCAACACTGACTGGTATTTGGACCTGTTCAGAATTCCCTCCACCTTGACTAAAGCCCCAGTTCCAGCTGAAAAAAACCAAACCTAAAGCCTGCTGCTGCTACCACCATGCTTCTCTGTAGGTCTGCTGTTCTTTTGGTGATAAGCAGTGTTGATTGTGAACAAATATACCTTTTGGAATTATGGCCAAAAAATTCAACCTTGGTTTCATTCAACGCTAACACATTTTCCTACATGCGTTTTATGGATTTCAAATGCGTTTTTAAAAAATTTAGCCAGGCTGGGGAGCTTTTCTTCACAAAATGAGGCTTTTATCTTGCTCCCGTACCCTATAGCCAAGACATGTTAAGTCATTGCCATATGTGCCGCACCACAAGTATTCGGTTGAAATTCCTGCGTCTCCTTGAATGTTACTGTCGGCCTCTTGACAGCCGCCCTTAATACCTTGGAAATTCTTTTGTGCCCTTCTCCTGACTGATACCTGTGAACAATGAGATCCCACTGATGCTTTGAACGGTCTCTGCACACCATGGCTTATGCTGTAAGATGTGACTACATAAATGTCTGGAAAAGCCTACCAGAACAGTCCAACTATATTTAGGTTTAATCAGAGACGCTTACAAAGGTAGCGGGTGTGTGCTGACGACAATTTAACATGAGTTTGAATGTGATTGATTAATTCTGTAGACAGCCCCAGTTACAAGAGGGTGTTCACATTTGTGCAACCACATTATCTCACTTGTTTATTTTTACTTCCCCTCCCTAAAATATTTCATTTTGTTTTTCAGTTGAGTTTGCACAGTTTTATCTTATCTTGGTCTTGTTTTTTTGTCACAAAAACCTGGCATTTTAACAAGGATGTATAGACTTCTTATATTCACCACACAGTGTGATGCAGTTCTGTCTGAGAGACAAAACTGGTCAAAATGTGTGCCTTAGTTGGATTCCCCTACAGATTTACATTCATATTTGGATGTTTCTTTGTATTTTAGCACATAACTGCAAAACAATGAGATAATTTATTCACTT
>JAQQZY010000023.1:24562806-24578437 GCA_030068375.1 Ostorhinchus rueppellii
ACATCCATGGGTGATTCTCTATCACTGGTGAAAATTTCAAGAAAATCCGTCCAGTAGTTTTTCTGTAAAGTTGCTAACAGACGCACAGACAAACAAACAAATAAACACCAGCAAAAACATAACCTCCTTGGCGGAGGTAACTAGCGTTTTCATTTGTGATGGAAACTATTTAGTTTTATGCACTGATTGAGATGAGATTATTTCTTGTGCCTGCAGCTAAAGGTCACATTGACCAGCGCGTGGCAGCTGAAGCAGAGAAGATCGCCCGTGGAGAAAAGGTGGAGGGCCGTTATCTCACCTACTTCCTGTCCCAGACTGGGTTACCCATGAAGACTGTCTACAGCAACGTGACGGAGCTGCTTCTGGCTGGAGTCGACACAGTAAGAACAGACCCTTTGTCAACTTGTTCTTTTCTTGGACCTGCCAGCGGTCACACATATGAGATGATGCATCAGATCTGTCTGTGTCGGGGAGTGGGTCCTGTGTGGGGTTTTGTTAGTGGCTGAGACTTGTTTGATGTTTTCTTCTCTCTTTGTCATATGGCTATAGTCCTCATATAACTTCAAATTCATTTTCAGGACCGTTAGATCTGCCATTAAAACCTTTTTTTTGCATTATCAAAGTCGGCTTTATTTTCTGTTTTGTCATAAGTGCACACATAGAAGACTGAAATAGTTTCGCTCTAATGCCCACAGAGCAGCAAGCAACATAAGTATAAAAAAAAAAAAAAAAAGCAAACAGAATATAGTAAGAAACAACGAAGGACTGAGGAAACAAATAAATAAAATTGAAATTAAGACACCTAACAGAATAATATTGCAATGTAAGGCACATATAGCTTAATTTCACTGTTACAGATACGCGCGATCGGTAACTTTTTTATACATTACGTACTCCAACCTGTACTTTTCTGCACTGAAGTGTTTTGTAATATCCATGGTGTTCAGTTATAACACAAATTTTTACCCACATCAGAAAAATATTAGTAAATACACTCACTGGCCACTTTATTAGGAACACCTTACTAGTACTAGGTGTCCCTAATATAGTGACCAGCGACTTTAAATGCTGCGGGAGGTGTATTGTGTACAGAGATGCTCTCCTGCATATCTAATGTGTAACCACTCATTATTTAAGTGCTTGAAAACATGGCTGAGCATGAAAATCCCACCAGATCAGTAGTTCCTAAAATACTCAGAACAGTCCATAATGACAGTCACTTACAGTAAATCCCCTTTCTTCTCCATTCTCCAGTATTTATGACGTCTACGTGCCTAAATGCACTAAGTTCCTCCCGTGTGATTGGCCTGTTAGATGTCTGTGCTAGTGAGGGAGTTGAACAGATGTACCTAATGTAATGGCCAGTGAGTGTACTGTAAACTGAATATCCACCTTTACATCAGTGTGAGTGTTTTTGTCCATATAGCCCAGCTCTGGTCACTTCAGTCATCTTTCGTTTTCTTTCAGATCTCCAGTACTATGTCCTGGTCTTTGTATGAACTGTCCCGTCACCCTGAGGTGCAGGCCTCGCTCCGGGATGAGGTGTTGACAGTGTTGGGGGGTCGAAAGATACCAGAGGCGGCCGACGTGGCCTGTATGCCTCTGCTCAAAGCCACAGTCAAAGAGGTGCTCAGGTACGATAGGAGAACATTCAGGTCTCCTCCATGAGTCTGTGAGTGAGTCAGTCTTACTTTACTGAGCTTTTTATTGTTTTTTCAGGTTGTATCCTGTTATTCCTGCTAATGCTCGAGTGATTACTGAAAGAGATATCCAGGTTGGAGGCTACCTCATCCCTAAAAATGTGAGTCTTTAGTATGAATTAAAACCTGCCTCATGTTTTAAACACACCGGAAAAGCCTTCACCGTGGATTTAACGTACAGGTAAATGTTTTGCAGTACATTGATACATGGCTGTTAAATCTCTCCTTCCAGACTTTGATTACCTTGTGCCACTTTGCAACATCACGGAATCCGGCCCTGTTTCTAAACCCAGATGAATTCCAGCCTCATCGATGGTTGAACAAGGACCAGGCTTATCACCCATATGCCTCCGTACCCTTCGGGGTGGGAAAACGCAGCTGCATCGGTCGGCGGATTGCGGAGCTGGAACTCTACCTTGCTCTTGCCAGGGTGAGTTTCCTGTACGATAGGCTCATCTCACACTGATTTCTGAGGAGCTTTTAAAACACCAGAGCCCAAATACTGGATAAATCGGATCAAAATAATCACAAGACGATATATACGGGAGTTACACGTATTAATTAATACATTTTTAGGTGTGTAAAAGAATATGGATACACTTGATTATCACTTTTATGTTTATGATACTGCCTCAGTTCTCAGAATCACTACATTTAAAACAAAAAATCATTTTTATTAACTTTCTTTATTGGAAGCACTTCCATTCTTTTATTTTTCTTTTTACCCCTCCCACAATCCCACCCTACCCGAAAGAAGACAATTGTTGATGTAAATCCAGTATTGACATGTGAACAGGACAGAATACTTATGATAACGACCTAATTAAAAAAAAATAGAAAAGCACTCGGAGAGCGCAGACCTCCGCCAAGATAGTCTTTGTATTTTCAACATTTTTTTAAGGTAGTGTTTGTATTATTTTTAACGAAAAGTTTGTACTTTTTTAAGGAAGTGTTTGTACTTTTTTTTAAAGGTAGTGTTTATATTTTTTTTAAAGGTAGTGTTTGTACTTTTTTTTAAGGTAGTGTTAGTACTTTCCTCCACTAGATGCCGGTGAATGACCTCATGCAAATCTGTGCCACCATGCCCTATCTCACAATGATAAATAATTCTTTAAAAAGTTCCTGGATCCAGACGGTGATTCAAAACACCTCAAAAATTTAATCATCTCTTCCTTGACCCAGAGTGGACATACCCTGAAAATTTCATCAAAATCCATCCATAACTTTTTGAGTTATGTTGCTAACAAACAAAGTCGGATGGTAACAAACAAACAAACAAACAAACAAACAAACGTACTGTAAAACATAACCTCCTTGGCGGAGGTAATAAGTAAATGATATAAAATAAGGAAAACATTTTACAGATTCAAGTACCCTTGATCTCACAGTTGTTTCTATTTGGTTTATACTCAGAGAGTCTGAAGATTAAAAAGAATCAACAAATATTTGTAGATTTAAGTATATTGTTGGCAAAAAGAGTAATCGCGCTTTTGTGGAAAAACATCAGAAGACCAAGAATAAGCGGATGGTTGTCTGAACTATCTTCAACTCTTCCTTTAGAGAAAATTACCTGTATAATCAAACATCAATAGCATAAATTCCACCAGATTTGGGATCCTTTCATCAACTATAGAACAGGAACAGACCTGGCACGAGTGATAGAAATGCCTGGTGACATGTAAACAGTGACCCTCTGCAGTGAGCAATATCACACAAATATGTTTGATCTTTAATAAAATGGATTATAATGGAGAATAACTCACCAGATCCCCAACCAAGAACAGGAATTAACTGAGGGGGGTTATTTGGTTATTGTTTAAATTGTTCAATAAATGTAATTGTATTATTTTTTTACAGTGTGAAAACAATAAAAAAAATGTTGGCAAAATAATTATGTAAAATAGAATTTAAAAAAAAAAAGGGGGGGGGGGGTCTCAGTCATCACAATCAGGCAGAGATGTTAAAGCTTCAATATAATTTAAGAGAGGTCTACGAGTTTTTCAAATGACTTTAAGGAGCCACTGAGGGAAAATCTAAGCTTTTCAAGTCTAATGGAAAGAAACAGCCAAAAAAAAAGAAGTATTGAAATGGTTTAAAGGCAAAGATTTGTGGAAAAAGTGGATCAAATTATGTTGATTAAAAAAAAAGAAAAACTTTTTACTTATAAATCACCTTTCAATAACTCCAATTAGCATCACACCACATATATTTTATTAATGGTAGATGACATGAGATCTGAAGAACGTTGCATCTTTTCTCAGCGTAGATCCCCCACTTCCTTCCACATCTTATTTGCGTGGAACCAGTTCTTGCCTGTGACCTGATCATTTGTAGCAGGTCCTTTGATAATATTAGTGCTGAGCATTTATTCAGCCTCTTTTCTGCTTCTCTGGACTATGAAGGTTTTTAAAGGTGTTTTAGTTGGGAATTCATAGTGCTCACGTTGCGATTTAGCACTTATGTTGACTGAAAGTAGGAACACATATGCTTAAGAAAAGCGAAAAAAGATGATTAGATAAATGGCATGAACATGAACATACGGAGCCCCTTTGGTGACATGTGAGAAAAAAATGATAACGTGTGGCCTCGAAATTAGTAACTCGTGGTGACGCATTACTAACTCGTGGCCATGAGTTACTACTAATGCGTGAACACAAGACAATTCAGCTACGAGACTGCTGTAGAGCATAGCACACCGATTTGACGCGCTTACTAACATGGAACAGCTCAGTTTTATTTTGAACTACCATGATATACTTCAAACACTTGTAGTAAGGCATGTATGGGACATTAGTGATGACTTACCTCATGGCTATGCGTTCATATTTTTATTCTCACGTTACCAAAGGGGCTCAGAAAGGAACTTTTTTTTTTTTTTATCGTATAACTGTTATCTGTAAGTGGTGAGCCATGATGTCAGAACTGAAGATGATGTCATTAAATTTGAGCAAAAAACACACTTTCCCAGGCCAATACCCATCAGGAAAGAGATGTGGCGGGTTCATTTTCACCACAGAAGGTCTCCAGTTTGCACTAGTCTCATGCAAATAAGACTAAAGTCACGCTTTCCATCACAAATATCCCTTGAACTATAACCATCCAATGCTTGAGGCTTGGATGTACAGGGTTAAAACAATTCTCCGTCACAGTCTTACAAACACAGAATAAGATTTTACACAAATACCGGTCGTTTTTTGTGAAAATAATCTCTTCCTTGATATTAAGACACAGGAACTTAAAGTGACTAATTTCATATCACAGCACGTCTTTTTAAATCGGTCTTGTTTGTCACCAAAAATAGGTATTTTGGGTCTAAAATATGTGAGAATAATTGATGTTCAAGTATTCATATTGTTGCAGTGTATGGTTTTTATTTCTCATTTAAAGTCACCTTGAAACCTTCAACTTGGGCTGCTCCATTATGGAAAAAATCAATATCACGATTATTTTAGTCAATATTGAAATCACGATTATTCAAACGATTCATTTTGAGTTTCACAATGCATTTATTCAGCATTTCTCTCTCTCAAAAAATACTTTGTTATTGATTCTTTATGCAAAACATTCAAATTGAAAATACATTTTGGTTACAAATATGTACTTCACAGCTGTTTTGCAATAGAATGGAATGTTTTGCGCATGTGTGTCTCTCAGAAATTGTGTAAAGAAAAACAGAAAATAAATGGTTTCAACTCGATTATATGAGTTTTGAGATCATTTGAAAACAAAATTGAAATCGTGACCAAAATTCAATTAATTGCACAGCCCTACTTTCAACTCATCTTTTGTTCTTTTATTCCCAAACATTTTTTCTCAGGTTTTATAACGTGGTGTTCTTTTCACTATAACAGTTTTCCTATAGATCAGATTGAATATTCACAATTTACTCAGTCAACACAATTTATATCCTTATTGACAGTATCGGAATTTATCACAATATATTGAAGTGTAGACCCTGTATTATTATTATAGAATGCAGTATTCTTAATAACATATAAGACTCTCGCATGAAGTCGTTCAAACCATCATGTTGTTAGAATAAAAAATAAATAAAATCACATTTATCTTCAGATGTATATCCTGTATTCACCGTGCTGTGTATCTATTTTCTGTTTTTCTGATTTCTTCAGATCCTCATAGAGTTTGATGTGAAACCGGACCCTGAAGGAGTTTCCGTGAAGCCCATGACACGAACGCTTCTAGTTCCTGAAAATGTCATTAACCTCCAGTTTATTGAACGATGACCTGTTCTGCTGAGCTCTCCAGCTGAACGAACATGGGTCTCTCTGTGTCAGACAGCACTAAAAGGTGGATGTAGAGTAATAGATCATCAGTGAGGCATTGGGAACAGTTAACTCCAGATTTCAATACTGTGTTTGTAGTATTTAATTGTAGCATTTATTTGCACTGAAGCCAAAAGGAAGCAAGTGATGTCCTCCATCACATATGACAGTTTTATTCAGAACTTCAGCTTTCACATGTCCTCAAATCATGTCAGACACCTTGATGTAACGTGTCAGTATTTAAAGAGGATTTTCCCAGAGTCAGATCAAGTTCTACAAAAGGTGATTATGACCCGTGTTGATAAAATGTACCCGCCATTTCCTGTATGTTCTGCTTAGGCAAATATTTCCTTTTAATGTTTCTGTATGTTTCCTAGTACGTAAACTGATGTGTGTAAACTGTTGTAGTGTAGTTGTGATGTTAAATGAAAAATAGTGACTTTCAAAAGGTGCTAATAGTGAATGAAAGTTAGTGAATAATTCCTGTGGTGGTCAAATCTTTAAAAAAAATGGCAGCTGGGGAACGTATTTCTGTGCACAAATACATGGATTTTACATCTAAAATGTATTTGACTCATCAGACTCAGATACAGTAAATCTGTACTTGACTACATCTGAGGAGAATGTACACAAATGTAATAGTGCAGCACAATGCATTTTTCTACATCAAACGTTGTATGACTGTTAACATCATTTTGTAAAATATCTCAACTTTGGTATCTAAATTCTGTATTTATTATAACTTAAGACATTTTGAAATTGTTACTGTCATTAAAATGCCACTAAAATGCCATTAAAGGTTTTGGAGTAAGCCTGTTTTCTGTTTTTCTGTACCAGTTTCATCAGATCCAATCAGGATTGCACAGTGGTTAGTTTGATTCCAGTGAACAGACATGAAAACACTGATTTCTAGGAACACTGAAGACCGAAGTTGTTGTGTAACATGATCAGGAGGATTGTGCTCCTGTGGGTCAACAATTTAGATTGAATCACTTGATGGTGACATCTGCCTTCAGCACCAACTACATGTGGGAAGTCACGTTTCTTTTTAACACGAAACTTATTTTGGACTTGAAACATTCACAGCACCTTTTTACACATTCTTAGTGTTAATAGTGAAACACTGCATATATACTATTTTCCTTCAGATTAATATTTATACCCTAAATCGTCTTCATTGGGACATGAAATTCTTCCTCAGATTACTGATCTCAGCTTTGAAATCACATGACCATGACAGCATGACAGCATTTTTTTTTTTCACTAAAAACTACTTTTACATCTTAATTTCATTATATTGTGCATGTAACATACAGGCCGACTTATTTGGTATAGCCTGGGAAAAAAACCCAACTGTCAGAAATACATTCTAGTGAAAGGCAGGTTTTCCACAAACTGGAAAGTTGGTTCTTCAATCCCCAGTTTCAGTCCACTGGCTGAAGTGTTTTTGGGCAAGATGAAGCACCCCAGCATGCTCCCAGAGGTGTGCAAAAAGTTCAATTATGCAACTACTCTGTAGAGTTTCCTCTTTTTTTTTTTAACATGAATTGAATAGTGATTGTATATCAGCTGTTACTGAATGGACCTTGACTTTAAAGAACATCAGCTACATTATTATTTTTTGAACAATTTGAAAAATTGTAATTGAAAACTGGAATATATGTCCGTACTCCGGTCCAGAAGGGGGCGCTACTGCAGTTTGTTAGTTGTTTCTCTAACTCAAACCCATAGCCAGTTAGCCATGTAGCTAGCTTGCTAAATCACTCATGACAGTTAACAAACGGGTGTGGATAAAAACGGACCATTTTAACTCTAAGTATAATAGTTGGTATCAAGACATAGGGAACAACGAGGAAAGGTGAGTTACAAAGGTGCTCTAAATGATTAGTTAACTAACCACTATTAGTAGTACTGTGAGAACGTAGCTTTAGCTAGTATTGGCTAAGGTAGTGCTAACTAGCAAACAGTAACCTTGTGGTGGTAATTTTAATACTTCCCAAAGCAAAAGTGTGTGATATAACACGATCTTAATATATCGTCGTGTTTTTTAAATCTAATGTGTGTATCTGATATCACCTAAAGCTGCTAGGAAGGCGCTAGCACCAATGTTAGCGCTAGTTCACATGTAAACAAAGGCAATGCTAATATGATTAGCCCCTGAACTATTATCCCAAAGATAATAAAATAAATCAGTTTTGTCAAACGGTCTAACGGTATATTTCCATCCATATTTGGGCCCGATGAGTATGGCTACAAGTTCTATAATGGTTAATATTAGTCGATATCTATAATTGTCAAAACATTCAAATCATCTAAGGTTGTTTATTGTTGGAAATTGAAGGTAACTGAGGTTATTATTTTTGCCTCTAAACTATCTCTTGATCCTAACAAGACAGCAATTTGCTAAGGTTGGAGACATTCATTAAATCTAGATTGAAGATTTTAAAGATCACGGCTAGTAGCTTGAGCAACAATAAAATATGTCCGAATGAAATTATGTAAAACAACAAACACTGAAAAAGTGTTTTCGCTGATTACCAAGGCCAAAAATCCTTTTCGTAACAATAAGTATCATGGTATAAAAATATTCAGTATGTCAAGGCAATTGGCTTTATATTTTGATTAGATTAGTTTCTCATTTTATTATGTTGTTGTTGTTATTATTAGAAATATATGTTGCCGCAAACTGTAATATGGGTTTGAACCTAACTGTTATACAAGTCAAAAACAGCCTGAGGTTTTCTTTAATCAATACAGTCAAAGATTGTCCCGGTGTCCTTGCGAAATGTAGCTCTGCAGTACAATAATTTGTCAAAGTCAACTATAGTGGTCAGTAAAGGACATTATGTATCAGTAGTCAGCTACTACAAAAAATGCTCTGTGTTTTATCTTATGAATGAACAGATGCAAGCAGGTGACCCTGTGGTTGGTGCTCCAATGGCAGTGGCTGGGGCTCAGAGTCGGTCAGAGGATGAAGAAACACTTGGTGTAAAAGACGTGAAACGGACAGCAACACAGGCATTTGGCAGCGGTGTTCCCAAACGCCGAAGCTCTTCCAGGTTTGATTTATGTTCTGTATGCTGCATTGTTCTTTTCGTTGTGCACTTGCAGAGTCACTGTATTCTCAATTAAAGCTGCTCACTATGCATCATATTTGAACTTTATCCTCAGGTCAATAAAAAGGAAGAAGTTTGACGATGAGCTGGTGGAGAGTAGCCTTGTAAAGTCATCTAGTAGAGTAAAAGGTCCTCCTGTCATAGAGCCTGTTCGCTGCTCAGGAAGTGAACCTTCATCTAGTGAGAAAAAAAAGGTACACACTATAAAATATTATAAAGTGATCTGTACTTTCATGTTATCAGGAAAGTTTAAGCTTTATACTTTTTTTTTTTTTTTTTTAAATCAGATTACCAAATCAGGAGCCACACTCACACCACCTCTCACAATGGTCATAAACCCTGCACCTATCACCAAAAGAGTAAAGAAGAGTAAGCAGCCACTACATGTAACAAAAGACCTGGGGCGATGGAAACCTACAGATGACTTGCTGCTCATCAATGCAGTTTTACAGGTGAGTAGTAAAAACATCACTAACACTGCTAAGGAGTGAATGTGAATTTTTTTTTGTGCATGAATCTCTCAAATATTAGTAAGGAGGTGGATTATATATTCAACCTATTTTTTTGTGTGTGAACCTGTATCTGTATCTAGACCACAGATCTTACTTCTGTTCATTTGGGGGTCAAGTTCAGCTGCCGTTTCACTTTGCGGGAAATTAAAGAGAGATGGTACGCTCTGCTCTACGATCCTGTCATCTCAAAGTAAGATTCCCAGCAGGAACCAGTCTGACCTTCCCTAACACCACGTGACCTTACACCTTTTTCTGACAACTTTTTTTTTCATGTATGTTTTTTTTTTGTGTGCAGGCTCGCATGGCAGGCTATGCGGCAGCTCCACCCAGAGGCCATTGCAGCCATCCAAAGTAAAGCTCTCTTCAGTCAGAATGAAGAGGCACTGTTGGCCAAGATTGGCTCAGTAAGTGAACTTCTTATGCGAATGATGTAAAATAGTTAATTGTTATACCCAAGAAATGTAATAATTTGGTTTGGTGTTTTCTGCCTGACAGAAACATTGAGCAGGAAATAATCACAGAGATGCACATGTCTTAGAAGATGTCACTTCAGTCCATTAATTATGATTCTGAACAGGATCAATGTATGAAATTGTCTGTTTTTGAGAAGACCTAAGATAAAGAAAAATCTTTCAATCACTTAAACATATGACTGCTTTGTAATGTATTCACATATCAGGGATCGATTATTTTCTCATTCAACAGACCAGTCAGCCCAAACTGGACATTTTCCAGGAACTTTTGAGCAAGCACCCCAGTGTCTTTCACCCATCCCGCACACCCAAAAGTTTGCTAGTACACTGGCAGCTGTTAAAGCAGTACTACCTACTGGATGACCAGAGTGGTGAGTTTTGTTTCTACAGTTGTTTACATTTATTGTGAAGTTTCAGTTCAAACTGTCATGAATGGGCATGAGCTGTTGGGCAGTACGGATACTGACACGTTCCCATCCAAACTACTCTACCATTCTCTAGGAAACAGGATGGCCTCTCCTATCACTGTTCTATATTTAATAGTCTTGTTGGTGTTAATTGTGTTCCAGTCCAGCCTCTCCCGAAAGGTGATCAAGTCCTCAACTTCTCTGACGCTGAGCAGATGGTAGATGATGTAAAGTTAAAGTAAGTCATTCCCCAGGCAGCATTCCTCTCATTCTTGTTGCTCATAAGTGTTGACATTGTAATTAAGCATTCTACGTAAAATCTAATCAGTTTTTTTTATGTTTTTCATCACACAGGGAGAGCAGAGATGAAGTGCTCGAACATGGTAAATTAAAATAATGATTTGAATAAAGTTTACCTCATACAGAATAAACTTGAATCCATTTATATCTGGTCAGAGGGTGATGCTCAGTTGTTTTACTACTGAAAGATGCGAGTAAGCTGATATTATAGTTAACCTGTTTTTTTGTTTTTTTTTGTTGTTTTTTTGTTTTGTTTTTTTGGAGTAATAAGAGATTCTGTAATATATTTAAGATATTACAAATTTCTCCTTAAAGCAGTTCTGATTCTTAAATGATAATTGATAATGCCACACAAGCTTTTTTGCTCTAAGTTGATCTAAGTCTTCTTTTTCAGAGCTCATGATTTCTGATCGTCACCAGAAAAGGGAGATCAGACAATTAGAGCAGGAGCTGCCACGATGGCAAGTTCTTGTGGACAATATCACAGGTACATTTCATAACTTTTTGCTTGTCCTGTTTGGAGGGTTCCTGCGGGGTCTGAAAGTCTTAAAAGTTTTCAATTTACACATCTGCATTTAATGCCTTAAAAAAGTCTTTAAAAGGTATTACATTTAATATGTTAGGTCTTAAGTCATGTTGTCATAAACTTGTTGGCTGTATTGTGTCTAAATGTGTCTGTTAAATGTCCAAGCTGCAAAGAAAGTAATGTTATTCGACTCAGTTCCACCCGTTCCAACCCGACAATTTGTATTAAAATTAGGAATTGATTATAGTTAACTTTGCAGCTACAGGTGAGAAATGATCACAGAACATTCAGCCCAGTACATGTGCAGCATGTAGTCATGCACATGTCACCCAAGAAAGCTGACTTTGTATGGTCGTGAAATGGGCATTAAATTCTGTTCCAGGTATATTTAAAGAGTCTTAAAATGAACTTGTAGGAACCCTGTGTCTGTGTTTCGATAAAGCCAGCCTGATGGTGTCCATTTATGACCCTGTATCTGTTTTTCTCCAGGTATGAGCATGCCCGACTTTGACAACCAGACTTTGGCTGCGTTACGAGGACGAATGGTTCGCTATCTCATGAGATCACGAGAGGTACCGTAATATTTATTCAGAAACGGTGGTTCCAGTGAGGAAGCAGGTCTTATCTAATGCCTTTTGTTTATGTTCACTCAGATTACATTGGGCAGGGCAACAAAGGACAAACAGATAGACGTAGATCTGTCGTTAGAGGGGCCAGCCTGGAAAATATCAAGGAAACAAGGTGATTTAAGTTGGACTAACACGCTATACATCTCATGTTTAAAATATTTCCAGTTTAACTAAGTAATGTCTGGTGTTTGTTGTGTTGCAGGTATTATTAAACTAAAAAATAATGGTGATTTCTTCATTGCCAACGAGGGCAGAAGGCCTATCTACATTGATGGCAGACCAGTTCTATCAGGAAACAAGTGGAAACTGAACAACAACTCAGTGGTTGAGGTACGTACAGGGTGAAAGATAAAATAAAGAAATAAATCATGATGATTTTAAATATTAATGATAAATGTCTTTTAATGTCATTTTCTGTGTTGGTGCAGATTGCAGGTCTTCGCTTTGTTTTTCTAATTAATCTGGAACTCATCTCACTAATAAAAGCTGAAGCGGCCAAGATGACACAGCAGTGAATGTGAGTCAGTCAGCACAGGAAGTGACAAACAGGACACACTGTACACACTGGGCAAACTGGCAGAAGTACAGCCTAGGTCCAGTCAGTTCTTCTCCACAGAGACACTGTTGCCAGGATTTTCTCACAAAGTACAGCAGTGCAACCAAGACTCCAAGACTGAGACATAAAGAGGATTCAATTAAACTCTGCAGCAAAATAGTGACAGGTTTTGCTTGTTGTTTGGACATTTTCTATGTTGTAATGTAGACAGTCTGTTGGTAGAACACTGTTCATTCAGTTTTTCAACATATTGTATGTACATTCTGTAGCAAAGTTTTTCAGATATTAAACTTGTACACACAACCGTCTGAAGTCTCTAAGTTGAGTCCACTGTTTTATTTTTATGTACTTAATTTTTCATTTGTTTTCACATAAGATGCAAAACAGAGAAATGGTCACAGGTACATTCAGACATTCACAAACTGTTTACTGTAAACAGATATAATGGAAAAAGTCCCCCCCCCCCCCCAATATTTCACATCCTTTTGTTGTAGATGGAGATTGTAGGTCATCATTTCCATTAAATGGATATGACTGACAATTTTTATCACCAAGGGGTTTGAGGGAGGGTACTTTTTTTTTTTTTTTTAGCAAATGTTTGGTGATGGCCTGTGGTAAGCAGTATTTTAAATAAATGCATCACTTTTACATAATTCCTCTGGTGGAATGCTAAAAAATAAACTGCATTGACATCAAAAGGAACACCAAAAAAGCCAACTATACCAGGATTTATACAATAATTCATAAATTTTAAACCATTTATAAAAACAATAGTGTTGAACTTCCACATGATTAAGAGGGACCATTAGAATAAGATGTAAGAACTAAAGAATACTTGTCACATCGTTTGGTGCATTTAATCGGTCAGAAATCAGAAACTTATAACACTGGAAAAAAATAAATAAAAAATCCCTACACTTAAATCAGGGGTGTCAAACTCATGTTAGTTCAGGGGCCACGTTCAGCCAAATTCAATCTGAAGTGGGTCGGACCAGTAAAATAATAACAATGTATAAATAATGCCAACTCCAACCTTTTCTTTATGTTTTAGAGCGGAAAAAAGTACATTTACATTATGAAAATGTTTACATCTACAAATCATCCTTTCAAACAACATGAATAACATGAACAAACTGAAAAAATAAGTGTCATTTTCACAATATTACGTCTGTTTATCATTTACACATATACATTATAACTTATAGATCACAGTGGACCTACAAACACACAAAACATTTAAGAACAGGCGGAACTTGTTAAAATTGTACCTCATTTCAGACATTTCAGGTTCTTCATATTTGTTCAGGTTTTTCACATTTTTTTGATAAATCATACTTTGCTTTTATACATGAAACTGTTTACGTTTACAAAAGAGAAAAATTTGGAGTTGTCATTATTTATATGTCACTATGTTAGTATTTTACTGGTCCCGCCCACTGGACATTGAATTGGTCTGAATGTGGAACCTGAACTAAAATTGATTGTAAGATTGTTCATATTTTAGTGTAATTCTTGAATTTCATACATTTGTCCCAAGGGCCGAACTGGACCCTTTGGCGGGCGGGATTTGGCCCCTGGGCCTTGTGTTTGACACCTGTGACTTAAATGAACAGATTGTCTTGACTTGGGTCTTTTAAATTGACATGAATTATTAGAAGGCAAAATGAGACGGAAGGTCTTTAAACGGTAAATGTTTTGTGGAAATTTTAACAAATAGATATGAGCAATGTCAAACTATATTACTATTTTTAAATCCATGTTAACATTGTAACTGCAAGATTTTAAAATTTCCGGGATTTTGTGAATTACTCAAACCTTTACAACTGTTCTTTAACTGAGGTTACCAAATGTTTCTCAGCTGCAAAATCTAAGCAGTTAGCATTTATTTGTGCTGTAGTGATTATCTACCTGTGGGTACTGTATGAGAGTTTGTCAGTAACAGAATACAGGCTACTATTCCAGGTTGCTTTAATGTGTCTTCACATAAAGTGACAAATTTTTTAGAGACATGTATCATATAGAATCCTGTACAAATCCCTTTTCACTTTTATCTATTGAAGAACTACACCATTTGCAACCAAAATGGCACCCAAATTCATATAAAATGTTTGAACCTTACTTGGATTTAATATAATTTTAAAAAGAAACCATAAATCTGTTTTAAGTTCACACAAAAAGCATTAATTTTCATTAACAGTGAAGTTATAATTTGCTACAGGATTACACCCTTGTGCATAAAGCCACATACAGTATAAACTGCTCATATATTTACTTAAGGTGTATGTTTGAGTGTGGCGTGTCCTCATTTAAGTAGTAAAGACAAATCAGTGCCATATTTCTCACTTTGAGAAGGTGATTTTTTCTGGGAAATATTTCCATGAGCAACAGGATGTTCTGCTTCACTGACAGTGTCCTTCACTGACCTGTGGCTGTTGACACATTCAACAACTACCATAACAGCTTCTGTGTTATACGGTCTGTTATGCATAAAAAAAATTACAAAAAAAAGAAAAAAGAAAACATGTTAATTTTGTTCAATTTCAATAATGAAAACATAAGGTGTTTGGTGAAAATCTCATCATAACACAGACAGAACATGCAGTGAATCACTTGTTACTATAGAAACTTGTGCTTAGTCTTTGCCTCAACTCTTGTTTTGACTGGGTTCTTCAAACATGGTGAGTTTAAACAGGGGGGAAAAAACCACATTTTACACAACCCTGCCCAAATCCAGACATACTGTTGTAATATGTATCTGTCTTAAGGTAGAATTTCAGCAGGCAATGCCTTATAACACAGTACTGAAAGAAAGAGAAACAGATAGAGCCGTGAAAGCTTCCCACACTGTAGGTTTTACATATAATTGTTGTTTGTATAACAGGTTTGCATTAATAAGTATCTGCTGTATTCCCTTTAAAATCTGATCAGGTTGGACTGTTTTTGGTGGCAAAATAAATAAGGAAGCAAGAATAAATGTACAAACAGAGATGTATAAAGTACTGAAGTATAGGAGTACAGTACAAGTACAAGTGCTAGATCAAAAAACTGACTGGAGTAAAAGCTGAAGTGTTCTTTAAACATCATACTTAAGTGAAAGTACTAAAGTATTCACATTTTTTTGTACTTAAG